>OX103947.1:14193804-14652928 GCA_944470405.2 Schistosoma mattheei | reverse complement strand
ACTACCTGTGTCACAGTCTCACCGTCCATGTCTACTGCGACCGACCCTCTCTCGCCTTCACTTGATTTATCCTCTTTCGTCACACTCGTCACATTATTATCCACACTCCAACGCTCATCCACATCTCTATTGTTAATATATTCGTTGTTGCCATCAAAATTTTGCTTGCGTTTTCCACTGGATTCTGGTACATTTTGTTCACTCTCTCCGTTTTTTTTCTGAATTATATATTTTTTTCTCTTTTTATTTGTATTCTTCTCTTTGTCCTCATTTTTCGCTTTGCTTTTTATCGTCTCCAATCGATTTATATTTTGTTTAATATCTCTGTTTTCACCTTCTTCTTCGATTATTTTTTCATGCTGTTTTCTTATCATTTCTCTTTTTATTTTATTTATCGTTTCTTTGTTTTCGTTTTCGTTTTTCTGTGGCACCTCTGTGCTTTTTGTTTTTTTCGTTGTTTTTTCTCTTCTCTCTTGGTGATTTTGTTTTTGTTTTTCTTTCCTAGGTTTTTTTGTTTTTGTTTTTCCTAGTTCGAACTTCTTTTTTCCGTCCTTTTTGTTGTTGTTTTTTTCTTTTCTTTCTTTTGTTTTATTGTTTTCTTGTTTGTCTTCGTTAATTCCATGTTTGTTCGTCAGTCGATTTTGTGCTTTCTTCGTTTTTGACCTTTTTTTCTTTTCCGTTACATCTGGGTTTTCTGGTTTGTTTTCTTTTATTTTGAGTTGTTCAGAAGCTACTCTTTTCCTCTCCTTTTCAGCTTCTGTTAAATTTGGTATCATTTTGTAACCTTCACTATTTCTCTGTAAATCCTTATTTTCATTATCCTCTTCATTAAACTCTTCTTTTATTTTAATATTTTTCGTCTCCTGAGTAACTCTAAATAATTCTCCATTATATTTTAATTCACCGTCATTGATATTGGATATAATGTCGATACCTTAATTGGAAAAAAATATATAAGACTATATTTATTAATATCTGTACAAGTAAATATGGATAACGCGATGGCGTTTGAAGCCTATGGTACTAGGTTCGAGTCCTGGAGTGGACATCAACTCTGAGATACAAATACATCCATCTGACTAGTCCCAAATAGGACGATTCGCGCGTCATTGATTCCACTGATAGCCACTATCCATCTTTACTCATAAAGCCTGAGACTTCAGGCAATATCGTGGCAATACGCACAATATGCACATATGCCAATAACAGACTGATCAATTGCAGTCATAAACCTCAATGGGAAGATACAAACAAAACAATACCGAGTGAATTTAATATCTGTACAGTTATTCATTTTGGTATTAATTTCATTTAAGTTGTCCTATGTTATGCATCTTCGATTTGATTGTATTTTCTGTTCTTTTAAAATTATGATGTACATTTTTTTCATGACGAGATGGTTTATTATGTCAACGGATTTTTATTTCCCAACATAAGAAGTTTTACCGCTTATTACCTACGTATTACCATTCTTTTGTTTTTTAGCTTAACTTAGTAGTCGAACTCAAAGCCGCTAGATTTCAAGGTTAATACAGTACTTTTTAATTACCGGTTTGCAATCCATTAATCAATATATCAATTATAACTTTTAGTTTCTACCTCAAATAAAATTTACTATAAATGATAAAATAACAGACCAATAGGTCCTGGGCTTGAACCCCGCTGGGCGAGATCGTGGGTGCGCACTGCTGACTCCCAAACTAGGACAAAACGGCCATCCAGTGCTTCCACGTTTTCCACGGTCGTTTGACTTTCAATTGACTCATGAACTCAACTATTAAAATTACTACATTATCCACAAAACCCCTTTCTGATAACAATCTTTTTCCTTTCGATTACAATTATTACGTCGATTGAAATTTGTTTGTTTCGGGATGAAGTAACACTTGAACCTAAAGGGTTTACACTACAAGTCATATTGATCAAGTGTGATCAATTTATGATATAACAAGTTCATGCAAACTCAAACTCAACTGAACTGATTATAAGATCAGATTACGATGTGAAACAAGACATGCCATTTTAATTCTGCTGGTCATCCACTTGATCTTCTTCGACCTATCTATCTATATACCCCTTTATTTTTGTATGATTGTTTGTGTGAAATACGTAACTAATGTATCACAATACTTAATTATTTACTTGCTCCCGTCGCCTCTCATGTGGCATAGGTTGCTGATCAGAAATCTCTAACTAACTCTGTCCTGGATCCTATTCTCCAGCTGTTTCCAAATACTATTCATTCTTTTAATGTCAGTTTCCGATTCTCTATGCTATTTGACTTTGGTCCGTCTCTTTTCCTTTTACTCTGAGAATTCAAAATTAGGTCTTCCTTTGAGATGCGATTAAATGATTTTCGTAAAGTGTGAGTTATTCACATTCAGTCTTTTCCTGACTTCCTCCTCATCTGGAAGCTGTTTTATTCTCTGCCACAGTAGACTATTGATAATGGCATCTTGGAAATGGATCTGTAGTATGTTGAGGAGACAGAGGTTTATAAATGACTGTACATTTTTGGTGATGGCTGAAGTAGTACTCCAAGTTTCAGCTCCATGCAATTGAGCTGTCTTACCGTTTATACTGAAAATTCTGACTTCGGTGTTGGCTGACAGATGTTTCGAGTTACATTTGTACTTTAATTGCAGGAATGTTACCCTTGATTCCCCAATCCATATCTTATATTTGCATCTGGTCATTCTTGTTTCGTTGTGATACTGCTGTATACTTAGAAGCTTCTATGTGTTCTAGATCTTTGTCATCAGGTTCTGTATATTCGCTGCGCAGATTGTAGTATTTCTTGATCTTTCTGTTTTCCTTATGAATCTTGAGACATACAGGTGAAGAGGCGTCTACTACGTTGTTTGGCTTTGTCTGCATTGTTTGCTCTGTGTAGAATAGAAAGACTAGATCATCTGTGAAATTAAAATAGTCGAATTGTATCCAACGTGTCCATTGTATGTTATGCTTCTCCTGAGATGTAGAGGTCTTCATATACGGTGGGTTAAATGGAGCTGGTCTATTCAAGAGTTCTCCAAAGCAACCTACCCACCTGTTCCTCCGTTCTTTAATCTCAGTGATTGTCTTGCCATCTTTGTCCTTGACTGGTCGCTCTGGTTTACTATATTTCCCTCCAAACTTGTTGGTTGCTTTACATAGTTCACCCATATTTCCCTCACTTGTAACTTTTTCTGGTGTTGTTGTCAAGTGTTCTACATATTTCCCTTTGTCAGCTCAAATACTCTTTTGCCCTCATTTGTTTGCTTCGTACTTTCTCTGCTTATGTTTGTCTGTTAGTGATTACTGTCTTGTGTTTCCTTTCTATAATCCTGCCCAGACTTGCCACAGGACTCCATTCTTTATGATGGTGTTTTTAGGGTTCAGAATCTTTCAGAATGTTAAAATTATCGTTTCTGTAATCTCTGTCCATTGCTTTCCACAGTGGTTTCCTCCTCTTTTAGTAGATCTTGTAAAATTTAAAATTTGTTGCTCTCCTCGCGCTTCTTTGGAGAGTATCAGTGCAACTCCAGGTGTGTGTCAAGAGTTATCTTTTTCGTGATCAGAATACCACAGAACCTCTCCTGAAGTTAAATCTTTTTGTCTAGCATGCATCGAATAAGTTTCATCTATTCCAAGGTTATATCTTTCCATTTCCACAGCCATTTGAATGGCTGTCCAGGTCTGTCACATTGTTCAGACATTCGATTGCACCTACAATAATTGTCGCTTTGTTTAGCAGTATGGGCATCGACTTTATGATTTCCAAAGAATCTTAGCTTTCATTATGTTCCATCATAGTCTTCTAAATGAAGACCTTTCAACTCACAGGGAAGATTTCAGATACTTGAGATTGGTTGGTATTTATTTATCAAGATTTTTTTCTACGAGATGAGCTTCCTAACCCGATGCCCAACTGTCCATGTTAATTCGATCCTGAGACCCAAAGTAACCTGAAAATGGCTCCAGGTGGATTATCATGCATTAATTCCTTTGACTAGATTTATTTGTGGCTCATAATTATATATATCAAAATTAATATATATTCAATGCAGTTCAGTATGTTTAAGTTCTATTCAATTCATACCAGACCAGATCAGGCTAATACTAATTCAATTCAACTGACAGTGAAATTAAATTCCTATTCCTTCTGTTTTTGCTTTTATTCCTATCATTATTACATTGCCTACTGGTCCGCCGTGATCCTATATACTTCTAATTCATATCGATTCATATTCCATTTATCAATATATTGACTACTAGATTTTAACAATACTACTCCGTATAATGTTTTCCCTTATGTTTATACTTTCACAAATACTGTTAATATATCAGTAAGATTATTAGTCCAAATTCATTACTGCAAATGCTGAAAAAATTATTCACATGAATCTCGAGAAGCGGAATCGTGGATTGCACTTCTGATGAGTCCCACAATAAAAGGAAAAGGCCATCCAGTGCTTCCAAGTTTTCCATTATGATCTAGCTTCAGTTGACTCATGATCTCAACTATTGAAATGACTATAAAATATTTGTTAATCAGTTTACAATAATCTGACTTGATAGATTATATAGGTATTTATTCATAATAATAATTAAGAATAGTACCAGATTACATCTTAGTTATTCTTCCTTGTAACTATTATTATTCTTTAGTTTATTTATTCATTATAAGAAAATTTCAATTTATCATACATAAAATAATTACAATAATTAATAGACACCAATAGCAAATATCACCATTAACAATCTCTGATTTGATCATTTCAAATAAATTGGACATTGAATAGATTGTTGTTTGAAAAAAATGAATTTATATTAATTCAGTTTGATTATTTATTGATTGTATGAAGATACTACTTATAGTGAACTCATGAAAAGTTAGACACACAAATTTCTATTCAATGAAATATTAAACAAGTAACATTATTCACTTGGTGTTGGTTTTTTACTTGTATCTTCCCATTGTTATTTAGAACTGCAATTGATCAGTCTCTTGTTGGCATATAGGAATCCTGTGCCGATCGCTTCAGTATAATATTAAGTCACAAGTTTTATAAGCGAAGATGGATAGTGGTCAGTAGTCGAATCCAGGAAGCGCGTTTCGTTCTATTCGGGACTCGTCAGCTCGATGTCTGCACCTGAGTTGATGTTCACTCTGGGACTCGAACCCAGTACCATCCGATTCAAACACCATCTCGTTATCCACTTAGCTACCGAGTCTAGATGGCCACTTGCTTGTGCAATGGGTCTCAAAGTGAACATCAACTCTGAGATGCATGTACATCCAGCTGACGAGTCCCAAATAGGAAGAAACGCGCGTCCTGGAACCCAATGTTAGCCACTATCCATCTTTGCTTAGTGAGTATTATTATTATTATAGACAATAATTATATTTTATCATCAGTAATATGGATAATATACTAATTTATGTGAATTCGAATTACATACCTGTATCCGTTACATCCATTGGAAGAGAGTTCACTATGCTCATACATGCCCATTTTAAAATCAGTAAATGATAAATCATTTCTTTTTAACGTTTGATATAAATTAAAGTGATAAACTGAAGACAAAGTTGTTCTTTTTCTGAAAAGTAATAAATCTATTGAAAGAACTACTTTATAATTAAGTCATAATAAGTTGAATTTTACAACAGTTAAATAATATTATTTCATTTGAGTCTCTCTTGGTTCATCATGTGTTACATGAACTAGAAAGGAAGGTTCAAGACATAATGGGTTAGAGAATACTGGTCGGCGGCCTATGTTCCACCGGCGGTCAAAGGTGTAAGTAAGTAATTGTATGTAACAAGTATATAATATCAAAGATGATTTTTGTGGATATTATAGTAAATTCAATAGTTGAGATCAAAAGCCAATTAAAGCTAGACCACCATGGAAAACCTAGAAGCACTGGACGGCCGTTTCGTCCTAGTATGGGACTCCTCAGCAGCGCGTATCCACGATCCCTCCTAGCGAGATTCGAACCCAGGACATATCCGTCTCGCGCGCGAGCGTTTAACTTCTAGATCACTGAGCCGGCACCAAACCGGGTCTGTTGTGAGATAGTAACTGACTGAAGACAATGGTGGATGTATCGCTCAATTTTGTGGATTAGTTGAATTTAGACAGTAACATTGTCGGATACTGGCTCAGTGGTCTAGAAGTATATATTAGTAAATAAATGTATATAACACAAAGATTTGATAAAATATTTATACGAATATTCGTCAAGATTAGATTTCATAAAGTAGTTTTAGAAAGAATTAGAATGAGATTTCACCTCAATCTTATATTGATTTATACCTATTATTATATGTTCAGCATCTCAAGGAAATTTATTATCACTGTAAAGTATCATTATTTTGATCATTTAGTCTCTTAATAAGGAATGTTTACAGATAATTATTGGCACAGCTAATTAAAAAGATGAACAAATTAAATAAGAAATCAATCATTCGAGTTAAAATATATCGTATTAGTGAGGATAATGATCTTAAATTTGAACTTTATAGAATGCTACGGGTTACTGACTATCTTCTTGACTTTCCATCCGTTCACAGTTAGATATTGTTAATTCATTATGCTATTCATGATACGAATACATGGGTTAGGCCTTTAGAACATTCTAAAACATTATTCTCAATTATTGGTTGTTTCTTTAATCTTATATAATTTAGCAATAACTGTTTTGTGAAATTCATATTTTAAACTATGATTTGGCTGATAAAATCAGTCATCACCCATGTCAAATATTAATCTTCGGTACTTCTTCATTATTTGTGTGTTGACTATACTTACAAGAGCCAAGACCAGACATCTTCTAGAAATATGACTGGAAATTCATTATCCTTAGGTATTTAAAAAGCTGACTGTATAACTGCTGTTTACTACAATAAAAAAGGGTAATATTCTGTCTTTATACATCTATTTTTTATAATGAGGCATTTTGATATGACTTAGATCATCTGTTAATGTTTAACTCTAACGCTAAAATATTACGTAACAGAAAATTGGCTATGTGACTTTACTGAATACCTTTATATCTAAATAACTTACCAATTCTATGTATCAATTTGATTGATTGTACACAGTTAATAGAAAAGTTTAGCTTTCCTTCTCAAAATACAATGAGATGTAACTTAGACAAAAAATTAAAGTAAATTCGATTTGATCACTCATATAGTAAGTAGTCATTTTTGAAGCTTAACATCAACAAGATAAGTTAAAATAAAGAGGCAAATCCACAATAATCATCTTCAATCCAATTAATAATATACTAATACTAAAGTACTCATGATTATCTAGACTCTACAACGATAATGTAAAACAACTTTTGTAAAGTGAAGTTCTTTTCTAATCTCTATAATAATTGTCATTTGTAAAAGCAAATATAACCACTGAATATATCTGTATTTATATCAATATTAAAACCAAATTACTGATATTGTCCTTATTACAATCACTAATCTAGTATCAAAAACAAAATGGCTAACATTACTAATGAATTAGAATTTTCAAAATATATTAAATATCAGTTGTGAAGATTATTAAATGTTTGATTGAGATCATGAACTAATTGAAGTTAGACCATCATTAAAAACCTCGAAGTACTGAACAGTCATTTCGTCCTATTGTGTATACGCAGTGCTGAGAAGTTCCACAATAGAACAAAACAAACATTCAATGCTTCTAAGTTTTCAGTGATGGTCTAATTTATTAAATAATCCATCATTAAAATTTATATTACTGATAACTCACTAAATTATAAAGAATTGTTAATATGTTCATTAATCATTCATACTTTCTTCAATTCAGTATTTTCAGTAGTATAAATACTAGTTTATTTTGCCTATATAGATTTAATCGACACATTTTAATTTTTCTTAACTATTTAATAGACTCAAAACAAATTTTTTTTTAATTTTCATTTCTTTATGTCAATTTATTTTGTATATAGGGGAAGTATAATACAATAAGCTCATATTCTAAACTAAGTATACTACTCATGTATTATGACTTTTAATAGTAAACATAACCATTTGAGTAATATACACTGACAAAAAGAAAAAAACTATATATATATATATATATATATATATATATATATATATATATATATATGTAAACAAACTAAATTACATTCTGTCAATTAAAACAAAGAAAAAATAAATAAAAAATCCGTGTTGAATATCCTACTTTCATGTTTAAATAATATAACAGTTGTATAAATTGATTAGTTGTACAGTGAATGAATGTACAAACAAGTGGCTATCTGAACTCAGTAGCTAAGTAGATAGCGCGATGGTGTTTGAAGCGAATGATACTGATGTAGTGAACAAGAACATCAGTGGGGACAATCGAATGTATTTAAGACGAAATTATAGGACTAATTAATAAAATCTAACAATCATAAAGTAAATGCTTAATTTGCAAAATGTCCATCAATTGTCTCAAAATGACTCAGACTTCATTGTTCTTGTATTTTCATACAAATTGCATTCTGTTCCGATTCTTTACTGATCGATTTTCTTGTCTCTCTGCTGCCAGACCTTCTGTTCACGACTAACATCATATACTACTTATGTCGATACAAGTAGCACACACCACACTGGGTTTGAATCCCAGAGTGAACATCAACTATGAGATGAAGACATATCTAGTTGATAAGTCCTAAATAGGACGAAAGGGGCGTCCTGGTTTTCATTGTTAGCCACTGTCTATCTTTACTTATAATGAATGATATTGTTTTAGAAAAATATTTTTGGAATATACGATCAATCTTTCAAAGTACCATTGAACATGACAATGATAATGATATTAAGTTGTTTTTTTGGTTTAAAGAATATTAAGTATTATGAGTTATCAATCATTTTCTTCTATTTTCACCGACTCATAGATATTAGCGATTAGTTATGATGTTTATGATATGAATATATATGACAAAAATTGAATGCATTTAAACATGGTCTTCTTGTTATTAACGCTTTCCAACTAGTCTTTGAATGTAATAGCTAACGATTAGGAAACAGAAGATCAATTTATGATGTTTGCTACTGATACGGATAGACATAAGTAGTATGTAGTAGGAAAATGAATTGAAATACTCACCAAAAGAAGATTGAAATAAAGAGAAAGAGAAGGAAAACGGAGAACAATAAGAATAATAACAGAACTAGAATAATAACGGAGTATATAAAGGACAATTGAAGGAAGCTATTCAAACAATGTAATTAACGTATGATTTTCATACTTTACAAAGTCACCTCGTTTTCGTTCACTACAAATTTACAGTTAAAAGGAATCCGTTTAGCCATCAGTTGTTCAGTATCTTATAATATTAGATTACATGTGATTCAGTTTGTTTACTTCACCATGTTAAACTATTTGAAAAAGTCCACTTTTATAGCAAACTGTAAAGTTGACAAATCTAATTATAAAACAGATCTGAAGAATTATTTTAAAAAAGAAAGAATTGAATTTTCTAATGATATTATGAATGACTTTCACTTTATAAAAGTGGCAAAATGCGCGAAAATATAACTTTACAACAACTAGCGTTCAACCTGTTGAAAATACACGAATTCATATACAATACTACTGTAACCCCCGAATTCTTGTCTTCTCTCTGGTTAGGACCAGAGAAAACAGTACTGTAACAAGTTTAACTTAACGCTGAATTGACGATTACATGATTGGTTGAAGTAAAATATTAACACCATTAGACACCGACTCAGCAGTCTAGAGGTTAAGCGTTCGCGCGCGAGACCGATAAGTTCTGATTCTCAATCCAGCGAGGCGGGATCGTGGATGCACACGGCTAAGGAGTCCTATACTAGGACGAAACGACCGTCCAGTGCTTTCAGGTTTTTCATGGTGGTCTAGTTTTAATTGACTCATAAATTCAACTATTAGATCATATATTATTTATTTGAGCTTATTTAAACTAACAACTTAATCATCTATACATCTTGATCTCTATATTTTCTAGTTCATTAAATACAATTAAAAACAAATTGATAATATTCGTGATCATCTTAAAAAATTATAATATACACTTAATCGGTTCATTTATTGATTCATCGCACATATTAGAACGTTTGAAACTACTTAAACAATCTTTAATTGAGATCATGAATCGATTCGTGTTAGAGAACCATTGAAAACCTGAAAGCACTAGACGGTTGTTTCTTTCTATTGTGGGACTCCTCAATCGTTTTAATTTACTGATAACAAACAATTTAAATTACTACAAAACGTTTATTATAATTCATAACAAAATAAAAATTCTATTTTTCTAAAATCAAATTGAATCACGCAACAACAATAACAACATCAACAAGTTACAATATTCAATTATTAATTAAAGTCATTTAAGTAATATAAACATTCAAATGATCAAAATCTTTAATTAAACCGATACTACTTGATCCATATTCATTGTTACTTTTAAATAAATTTCATCATTCAAGATGTAAGTTGACATTTCCATCAACTCTAATTTAACAAAACGTGGAGCACCAAAACATGAATTTCGTTCATTCATTGGTTTACCCAAAAATTGATTATAATCACCAGTTAAACTAGGATTAATTGTATAAACAATTGGTTTACGAGCATTGATCTCTGGATTTTGGTCAATCAATGTAAATGTTAACTAAAATTGAATAGGATAAAATCATTTATAAAAGTCTTATTAAATGCATTACATTAAAATGCTAAAAACCTACTATGGTGTGTGCTAATGATATCAATAGATATAAGTAGTATGTATCACCGATTGAAAGTGAAATACCTAAAGGCAAAAGGTCAAGAAGATTGAAGAAAAGCGAAAGATAACAAAGAATGGTTGATGTGGAAATTAAGGAACAATGAAGTCTGACACAATTGGATGATATTTTACAAATGAATTATTTACTGTATGGTTCTCAGATTTCACCAAGAGATTCAATAATTTTGTGTTCAAATACATTCGATTGTCCCGCACTTGTATGTTCTCCTTCACTACACTACTACTTAACTAATTTTCGTATATTAGTTCAAAACCTTTCAGTATTTTTAAATATGATTATATTTCATTGGATATTATTATTATTATTATCTTTACGTAATATAGTAGGATGTATTTCATTTACACTTCTTTAGTATTCTTGTTCTTTTGTCAATCCAACAGATTTCGATGTGAATAAACTGTTAAGATGATTGAAAAAATACTTTCTTTAACTGGAATTATTATTATTCAAAGTAATTAGTCCCTTTTATACATTTCAACAGAACAATGAGAAGTCGAATTCGATTTGATAATAGTGATATATTTGTGCTAGATATTCCAAACAATCTAATTGTATATATACTTGACAAGCCACTTAATCAAATTCAACAATCTTCACAATCCTACATTGATCATAAAAATTAATTTAATGGAATTACAAATAAATATAAAGTGTTAATCGTAAAAATAAGCACAGAAAATATGTTAAAATAAAATGAGAAGTTATCACACCGCCTTAAGTAGTAAAATAGATCAAGGATTAACGGGATAGATTCAGGATTACGTCCAATTGTTTCTGTACATGCAAAAACAGTTTGATAGCTATGACTCCTATTAACTTAAGCATTCATCCTTAAGAATTCTTATACACCATTTTAAAAACTGTCTTAATATCAATTCTATGTATTATGTTTCAATCATATGTTTTTCTATTGATGATTAGGGTTTTTCACTTCCTGTTCTTGCTAAAGCATTTAGTACTAACTGGTATTGAATGTGGTGTATACTTTCTTAATGGCTGAACTTAGAAAAATATTGGACATTGTTAAATTTTTTATTTATTCAGAGTATAAGACTAAATCAAAGCCTAGATTATTCATTGTAATTAAACGCTTGCAAAAGTATATTACTTACTTACGTCTGTTACTCCGTGTGAAGGATCATAGGCCACCCACCAGCATTCGCCATCCAACCCTGTCCTGGGCAATCCTTTCTAGCTCTTTCCAATTGTTGTTCAACCTTTTCATATCTTCTTTTATTTCCCGACGTAATGTGTTCTTTGGCCTTCCTCTTTTCCGCTTCCCTTCAGGATTCCAAGTTAGGGCTTGTCTCGTGATGCAGTTTGACGATTTGCGTAATGTATGTCCTATCCATTTCCATCGTCTTTTCCTAGTTTCTTCTTCAGCTGGAAGCTGATTTGTTATCTCCCACTAAAAGCTGTTGCTGATGGTATCCGGCCAATAGATGTTGAGTATCTTGCGTAGAAAACCATTTATAAATACTTGTACCTTCTTGGTGGTGGTAGTTGTAGTTTTCCAAGTTTCAGCTTCGTACAGTAGAACTGCCTCGACTTTGGTATTGAAGATCCTCACTTTGATATTGGTTGAAAGTTGTTTTGAGTTCCATATGTTCTCCGCCTGTAGCTCTTCTAGAGTTACTTCCGGTCCCAAGCCCGGGTTGGGCATGGGGTTAGCGTCCCCATCCCGTAGAAAACTAACTCGCTAAAAAACGCTAACCAAAAGTATATTGCAAAACACATTTTCCATTTATTTACCTGATGCGAGAATGGCCACTGTAATAATGAATCGTGATCTCCACGAAAAAGACAAACGTATACTGACATATACTTTCCTCTTGCATCTCCATTTCCATATAATGAAACAGACAAAGCCATTCGATATCCATATCGATGAGTATAAAATGGAGAGCTGAATAGAGCAGTTTGTTTACCAGATTTAGCATTATTTAATTTTTCAGCATATGAATCGATTTTCCAAAGAAAAGGGGCTCCGAAACATTGTTCTAATGCTGTGACACGCTTTATCTGAGACTCTAATGAATTACGAATTTCTGCATATGACTTCGTCTAAAAACAAGTAGACAGAAATATTATTAAATTACGGCTACATAAAAGTATTCTACATATACCGTTCTTTGATGTTTATTGAACCCAGGGTTTTAAATACGGTTACAACTATGTAGTTCATCAATTACTAGAGACCTAGTGAAAGATATTTGAATGTTTAAACTAAAAAAGGAGAATTTTGGATTTCTACTACTACTACCAATAATAATAATAATAATAACAATAATAATACTGCTACTACTACTACTACTAATATTCTTCATCATTGTTAGTGAATGGCTAACTGTTGCATAATATGTCGATCAAAAAGATTAGTACTGTAACATGAATGCATTGTGATCTTCTCAGAAATGTTAATTTAGTTTATACATTCTACTGATGTTATCGCATATATAAATCATATTCGTCAGAGATAATTAAACAATGGTATCTTACAATTTTATGAGTAACTTAAACATATCTGAAATCTATAAAAAATAGTTATTAATGTATTGATAGTTAACAAAAATATACAATAAGTCGAATGTCACAACCATTCAAATTAATGAAATTTTTCATAGTTTCCAAATAATGTTCTAATCCCTGTGTGAACAATAAGACTCGGATGAATGTAAGTTCGGCTGACAAATCCCAAATAGAATGAGATGAACATCTTGAATTACACTGTTGGTCATAATCCATCTATTCTGTATAAAACGTATTCTAACAAGTGTTGTTTTACCATAAACATCTATATGTCAGTATTCGTGTAGTTCTAGAATAACAGGTCACTTTTTGATTAAATGTATTGTCTAAATAATACATTTTAGTATAATATTAGTTAATAGTTTATCGGTTTTTAAACATGTTTGATAATTACTGTGGCCCAAATTACATATGATGGTTTAAATCCCCGAGTAAACTTATACTATTAATCTTTTTCTATAGCGACGGTAAACACTGTGAGTAAAAGTATTTAAATTTAAAAGTTAAAAACTATTATTACTATTTTAAATTCATTTGGTGTTGTTTTTTTACTTGTATCATCCCAATGTTATTTAGGACTGCCAATGATCAGTCTCTTGTTGGCATATAGGAATCCTGTGCCGATCGCCTGAAGTCAAAAGCTTTTTAAGCAAAAATGGATAGTGACTAGTAGTGGAATGTACCTTCATCTCAGAATGGATGTTCACTCCAGGACTCAAACCCAGCACCAAGTGACTTTAAACTTCACCCCATTGCACAAGCAGGTGGCTGTCAGGACTCAATAAGTAAATCCATAGCGCGATGTTGTTTCAAGCGAACGGTACTCGGTTCGATTCCCGGAGTCAGTAACAACTCTGAGACGCAGGCACATCCAGTTGACGAGTCTCAAATAGGACGAAACGCATGTCTCGGTTTCTACTGCTAATCACTATCTAGCTTTACTTAGGATAACTGTCTTCTTTGAATATTGAAACTTTGATGATAAACTGTATTATGAGTGATTAATTTTGCATTTTCTAACTTTTAGCAAATACTTATAACTACACACTTCTTTACATCAATTTAAAATCATTATTATAACTATTCATTATATATCAGCCAATTACTGCTTCGAAACTCATATCATAGTGATTACTGGTCATTGATGAACTATGTTTGTTAATCAATTCGTAGAAAGATCTGTTCAGTACAGGTTTCATAATCATATAAACTAACTATCAAGTCGGATCTATTAACGATTGTTTCATTTACACAAATTCAGAAAAATGTAATTATAATAAGACATTACTACAAAATAATAGGAATATCTAATTAAAGAAATCAGTTTAAATGATTTCAAATAAAATATCTTAACAGTATATTATTATATCATGCAATTAGTTCCCTTTAAATAAAGCAAGAACAAATCTTGATGCAGAATAGTATGAATTTATAATATTTGGAGGTTTCTCATCAGCTGCTTGCAACCAATTATGTAATAGAATTTTTGCATTGAGATAAGAAATAGTGTGAAACAATTGACATAAATGAATGTAAATGATTGGAATAACAAAGGTATACAATAATAACTAGATATATATACAAGAACAGGTTAGAGCTTATTAGGTGTTAGAATCAAGACAACATTAATCTATTTTTTAACTTACTTGTGTTTCCACTAACAATGACATTTGTTGTATAGATAAATTGAGTAAATTTAAATGAACTATAAGTGATCTTTCTAAATGTATATCAATTTTATTTTTAAGACCACGAAATTCACAACCATGAATATTGAATGGACAACGTATATTTTGTCTAGAACATTCATTTTTTAAATGTTCTGTAATTAAACTTCTTGGAATTTTAATTTTTTCACATTTATTTGGACATGATACTGGATATTCACGACAATTATTAGTATGTTCAATTTCTTTTTCAGTAATATATTTCATATTACAAAATTTGCATTGTTTAATACGTTTTAAACAATCATTTCTAATATGATCCTCAATAGATTTTCTCTTATAGATAGATTGAAAAATATAAAAAAAAGGGAAAAGTAAATCTTGTTGATTAATATTTCATTTACTGATAATGTTATTATATATAGAAATGAAAAGTAAAAATTGGTTTCAATACGAGTTCATGTTTTGAGATGATGAAGAAGATTTGTAACTCAGATGGATGATTTTTATGGTATAAGTTTGTGCTGAGGATGTCGTTTAGAAGAACGATGAAAGCTCCACGACCAAATCATCCAGCTCAAAGAACAAATTTTTATTTATTATTTATTTATTTTAACACATAGATATTGGTACAAGGAGGCACCAAATACATATGCGCCACTCAAATTTCATTTGATATGTGTGAGGGCTGTGATACTGCCTGGGTGCCCAAACCAAAGCAGGTGATTTTCTTAGGGAACCACTCCCCGAGCCTTCGACCTGAAGGTCTGATCCACAATGCAGTGGAGCAACATCAGGAGATACAGTCCCATGGAAGCTGGTGACGAACAATTGGTTCATATGCCATTTGTTCCCGCAGGATACTGGAGCCCATGTGCACCAATGGTTTGGTTTGAGATCCGGTTAAAGCGCCAGATATTCGCTTTTCGTTCTCTCTATTTCGTAAAAAACACCCCCGCCACTTGAAGGCAGTGAGTAGGACTTTCCTGGCAGACGCTATATAGACGTGGCCATGTGAGAGCATTTCGAGAGGAAGAGCGGACTCTTCCAACTCTCGGCCGTACCAGAGCATTTGGGGGCTCAAAGAACAAAACTCCATCAAAAAGCTCATATTTTGCTAACAAAATGACACATTTTATTTTGATATAAATAAATGACTACTTCATTCACTTATAGTGTGTTGGAGATACTTACTTTTATGTCAATTAAACTAATTATTAATGTCTTTTGAATCAAACTGTATAAGGAAGGCTTAAATGATAAATGATGAATAGATTTAAGTAAATGCCTCAATTACAATTGAATGCTAATATACAACATCTAAATTATCCTAATTCTTATTTTTAAACTTCTCTAATAGGCATAATTATAAGAGTAGTAATTCATGTTTTTATTTATTACTAACACACTGCGTCGAGAATCGGAAGCAGACATGAAAAAGATGAACAGCAACTGGAAAGAACTGGAAAGGATTTCCCAGGACAGGACTGGATAGAGAGTTCTGGTGGGAGGTCTATGCTCCTCGACGTGGAGTAACAGGCATAAGTGAGTAAGTAGTCCTACAAATTTATTTTTGGTTCGTCTCCAGGATAATCCCAAACACAGAATCAGTTTAAAGCATTTTTTTTAAAATATTTACATCCATATGTTTTGTCATATTAACTAACTTGAGATTCTGTACCACATTCATTTGGGCATAAGACAATTCTATATTCACATTGACTGAGATGATAGCCTAGTTCACTGAGAATTCCTGTCCATGAGCATCCTTCAATATGATAAGAACATTTCACATTCAACCCATCCATGTGTTCTTGAAATGCTTTGTCCAAATGAACACGATCTTTTTTCAGATTTTGCTTGTCTATTGGGCATTTTGAAGTTGCTCTATCATAAATAGAAGATTTATTTTAAATTTAGGTCAGTCATCATAAACGGTTTATTGTAAATATATTTCTTTAAATTTTATGCGGTGCTTCATACAAGTCTGTTTGAAATGTAGGTGAGGTATGAATGCCTGTTTACAATAGCTCATGTTGGAAAAATACTTAAGAGCTTAAAAAGCTTCAACTATAGAATTTTTTAGTTATGTCAGGAATGAACATTAAATTTATAATAATCAGTAAATATCGCGAAGAAACATTCCTCCAACCTCACCTCTCATACTTTCTAAGTTGACGAGATAGATGTAAAGACTATTTAGTGTATGTGTAATAGGATGGTTATACAACTGGATATAAGCAATTATCAGATAGGGTAAAGTTTAATTCACTTGGATAACTCGATGGCGTTTGAAGCTAACGGTACTGAGTTCGAGTCCCAGAGTGAACATCAACTCTGAGATGCAGGTACATCCAGCTGACGAACCGAAACGTGCGTCCTGGATTCCACTGCTAGCCACTATCCATCTTTGTTTATAATTATCAGATAGTTAATAGTGTTTTGACAACTATCAAAATCATAAGTATTCGTAACTAAGAAACTCCCAAATTGCTCAATACATTTTTTCAAATTTTCCCGGTTAAAATAAAACAAGTAGATTGTTTTGTTGGTCTGCTCTTATCACATTTCACTTGATGCAAAACAGATATTTGACGGTCACAAGACTACAAATACCGATAGTAACAGGTTACACTCCATATGCTATACAAATGCTTATCATTATTTCATTATATACATTTACATATTCCCTTAGGACATGTATCTGACATACAATATGAACTTCATTAACCAACCAATGGAGCTTTACAAGTGTTTGCTTAGTACATACAACAATAGTTTCATTTGAAATTCCGAAATGTCAGGAAGATACATAAATCAATTAACTTCATTATTATGAACAAAACTAGACTGGCAATAATAACTTGCTCTTCGGAATTACACTCAGAGTGGTCAACAACAAAATACTTCACAGTCTATCTAACTAAACATCCAATTAAATAATCACGCAATCAAAAATTCTTCATTTACAAATCAGAATAAGATAGATTAAGCACATGAACCATATGCATTAGTTGACACACAAGTTTCTACTCATCTTCAGTCATAATATAATCCACATGTACAAAGCACGTCACTCAAGTGCCAATATCTCAGATAGTATAATGTGTATGTTGAACACTTTGTGTAACATACATGTGAATGTTTGACAGTTTCGTAGTTTCATGTAAATGGATTGACTGAACTGGAATTAGAGCGTTGATGTCAGTCAAGCATTTATTTGTAATTTAGTTGATGACACTGATTGAAAGAGATCCAAATGATGATTGATGTTGATTGGATGGTTGATATTGGAAAGCGTGTTTGACACCACAGTCGGTCAGTTGATAAGTCTACTGAGAAGTGAGGAAATGATGGGTGTTATCGTTAAGTCGGTTTGCACTTTCTGTCTCCATTCTCTCCTCATCCAACCTGTAATTTGTGTATTGCTTTTTACTATTACTTGTCAATATTCGGTAAGCAGTTCTATTGCTAACAATTCGTAGACGTATGGTGTAACGCAAGTTTATTTGCTGTGTAATATGCTAATGAATTTTCATTGACCTGTGACAGTGCCTGTATTTACTAATACAACTGCTTTCTCTAAACTCCTGTGAAAGTTATTCTCAGTTTTGTATATTCCTTGGATCTTTGGTTAAAAGCAACAGTTCACAGATTTGTGTGGTCTTACTTCCGATTTCGGCTGTTGACTAACTGTCTTTAACATTCGATGTGATTATCGGCTGTCATTTACGCTATGGTGTGTTATTATTACGATATATGTTATTATTACACGAAGCCTTTCTCTTCCCAGACACACAGACGCGTTAATTGATCCGGATTTCTCACGAGTTGAGATAGTGATCAATGTATGTTTGTGCTCCTCAGATAAAACAACCGTTCTTTAGACAAGTCGATGTCTTCTTGAACTTTGGTTTAACACGTACATCAATCGTGTAGTGGACGCTTCATTAAAACTAACAGTGATATCTGTCAACAAGATTCAACTCAATACCGACTGAGTGATTTCTCATCGAAACACAACATTAATTTCAATATATCTTGCGATGAAACTCAATCACATGTTACCATATCTGAAAGGTTTCTTTCTACAACGGTAGGTGCATCGTGGGTGAATGACTGAGATCTACTTTCAAAAGTTATCAACAAGAGGAATGTGATGAGGAAGTTATGAGAGAAACACCATGTTTAGTATGCAAAATTTCTATCCAGTTGACATCAGATCAACAGTGAAATTTCGAATCTGTATTACCTTTTAGTTTGACCAACTGTTAACATCAAATATGTTGATGATGATACACTGATACACTTGAATTCATTAAATGAATTCGTATGATTATTATGCATATATATCTGTGAATATTTCTTGTCTAATGAATTGTACATAGGTAATCATTTAGCTGTTCGTTGACGTGAATGCTTCCCTTTAACACTTTATGGTGAATATGTGATCTTGAGAGATCGAAAGTTATTTCGTAATGTTTAAATGGAATTCAGATATGATTACCATATCATTTTCGTTTTCATTCCACTTATAACACTCCATCAACTACGACAGTAATTTTTATGAATTGGAGAATTTGTTCATTTTAATTTTGACCTACCTGAATATATCCGGTACACAACCAGAACAGCATCTGTGCCCACAATCTTCAAATAAAAATGGTACACGCAATACACGGTTGCATTTCACGCATCTATATGCATTATCCAACTGGTCTACGAATACAATCTCTGGTTCACGACTTATCTTATATTCAATTCCATGGATTTCGTCCTTAACTGTCTCCGACGATTTTGGCTCTTCATCTTCATTGGGTAGTTTTGATGTATTCAACGGATCAGTTTTTCTATTGGTCGTACTTTTCATTCGCGCCAAACGTTTCTTAGTTTCTGTACGCATATGATAAATTTATGGTAATAGTGCTAAATATTTATTCAAATGTACTGCATAAAATTACAATCAAGCTAAAACGATTTACATCTGGTTTCTGTGAAATCAAAACAACTGAACTTTTACATATGTTTTATAATAATAAATTGAATACTTAATCATGATCATTGCCTCTTTGAGAAATCAATAAACTCATCAGTATGCAAATGTATTAGTTTCTGTCAACTGAATTCATGACAAAGTAATCATTCATTATAAATGGTTGATAGAATTTCATCAAATTTAAAGACTAAATAAGTGTAAACTAGTTCATTATCAATGATCAATTAATGTTAGTGCAACTCGTGTTTCTGAAAAGTGTTAAACATATTTGGGTTTTTTATTTTTTTATTGTTTGTTTGAATCTTCCCATTAATATTTAGGACTACAATTGATCAGTCTCTCGTTGGCATGTGCATATGCTATACGGATTACTTTGATATTGCCTTAATTCACAAGCATTATAAGCAAAGATGGATGATGATCAATTGCAATCCTAAACATCAATGGGAAGATGCAAATAAACAATAAAAAGTGAATTTAAACTTCACTCCATTACACAAGCTAGTAACTAGCAGGACTCAGTAGCCATGTAGATAATATGATGGTGCTTGAAGTGAAAAGTACTGGATTCGAGTCCCAGAGTACGGAACGCGCATTCTGAATTCCATTGCTAGTCACCATCTATCTATATTGTTTTAAAGTGTACAGTTACTACTTCAGGAAGATGATGATATCTAACTAATTTTTCGACATCATAATGACTAATTTATAACAGGTTACTAAATGAGAATATCTTTTCTATCAAACTATTGTAAATTCGGTATAATAATTGATATAACTTCCTTTTTTATATCACAATAAACAGCTATTTGAATGACATATACATTTCAAGATTATTCTATATTATTATCATCATCCGTTTTTGTGACTTGATATTTTGCCTGAAAAGTTTACATATGAACTTTTAAATGTTACATTCTTAAACAGAATTCTTGGCTTACAAAATACTTTCTATATCTTATTTATCATATTCTTCATTTCATAAAATAATAATAAACCATTTTTTTTTATTTTAAAAAAAACTGAATTATGATTGGCTAAATTTAAAAAGAGATTTTATTGAATGGATAATTATAGTTTCTAAAATCTCGGCGAATGAATTTTGAAGTAAATCCAACGTTTTGTCGGGCAATCTGATTCAAGTTTTTCTTTTTTTCAAGGAGATATTTCCTTCCTCTTTAATGTTTTACATTAACTCGGCGCCCAAATATTGTGAAACTATTCGATCAAATTTTATTGTTCAGTCAACTAACTAACCAACTTGATTTAAACAAATAAATTATATGAACAAAGAATATTCGTTTCAATAATTTCTTATCAAGTTCTATAATTCATAAATCCGAATTAATAATGAATTAGGTTAGATATAGTAAATAGGGGTGGATGCTGAATAAATTGTTCAGAAATGAACATTAATCAATTAACGTAATGTAATTGATTAATGTTCATTTTTATATCCCAAATTTATCTTATCATTATTATTATTATTAATATCATTGTTATTATTATTACATACACACAATTCCCTTTATCATTTATTATTATTACACTTGATAACCTTTTTTGAGCAATTTATTCAGTATCCACCCCTAAATCTACTTTGACTTAATTTATATTAATCTACATCTTACGTAATTTCTGATTTTTATTCCATTATTTTCTCTTTCACCTCAAGTTGACCATATTTATTCTGATCATTTGTCGCACAATTTCATTTAGCTTATAAACTGATTCAAGTTAACACTTTATATTTTTCACCCAAATATTAACGATTCGATTTTATATGACAAACAAGCCTTGATTCATATGTTACCATCGTAACTGATGCACTCTGTCTTAAATCTGGCCAATTTTATGGATTATTAATTTGGATTTATAATTGTAGAACCTGATGAGAAATTATTGAAAAGAATATTCTTCGTTCATATAATTGTGTTTTAATATAATGGGGGTTTTTCAGCGATAAAAATAAATTATTACTCGATTTTAATTAATCTATATTTTCTTACCTTTATTGACACCTACGTTATCATTGAGTACTTCAGTAGATTTTGACAGAACATTAATTTCATTCATAAAAATTAATTAATCCCTTTCTTTAGTAAAATTTCCACTATGTAAAAAGGTAATCGGTTTTCATATATGCATTTATATATATAATTAGATTACTTGAATAGAGTTTAATAATGTTATGGATGTCATAGCAACTAATCATCATTTTATGTACATTGTTGTTGCTACGGTGTTTTTAAGAAATATTTTTCTAATGGTGTGTTTTTTACTTGATACTATGGTATCTATTATTCTTTATGAATGTAAAAGAATGAACTTTGTGGTTTATATATATGTACTTATATATAACCGGACAATCAAATAAACAGTACATAAATAATAATATGGCAAAATGAAATTTTAACTAAAGCTTATATAGATACATTAAAAAAGATTTTATTGTTTATATATAAATGTCCTTTTCCCGTTTTTAAATAGATTGGTTAACTTTCATGAAAAATGTCCCGTCTCCCTATTTCTTTCGTTCTTTCTCTTTCGTTGTGAGTTAATTACTAATTTACTTCATTTAAGCAAAGATGGGTAGTGGCTAACAGTGGAATCCAGGATGCGCGTTTCGTCCTATTTGGGACAAGTGCCTACCAGGACTCAGATGCTAAGTGGACAACGCTATGACATTTTAGGCGAGCGGTACTGAGTCCCAGAGTGAACATCAACTCTGAGATGCAGGTACATCCAGCTGACGAGTCCCAAACAGGACGAAACGCGAGTCCCGAATTCCACTGCTAGCCACTATCCATCTTTGCTTATAAAAGCTTATGAATTAGGGCAATATCGAGGCATACGCACAGTATGCACATATGCCAATAACAGACTGATCAGTAGCAGTCTTAAACCTCAATGGGAAGATATAAGCAAAACAATGTCAAGTGAATTTAAATTCACCCCATTGCACAAGCAAGTGGCTTCGTCATAATTAACCACAACCCTTATAGACAATCTAACCTCAGTGACCGGTTCAAGTTGGATTTGATCAAGTATGAAGCACTAAAAGACGGACTTGATGTTCACGAATAATTTATGTGTGTACCCCAGCGATTACATACTAATTTATATGAAATAGTAAATGCAACAAATAGCATTAAATTTCTCGTTCAATACAGTATCTATCCTACAGCCCTTGTTGCGGCATCTTCGAATTCCACACAGAGCATATATATTAATGGGGAGTATTGTAGGCCAGTGAAATGTTACTGGGCCCATATCTAAATCACCCGGCAGTCAGATCACTGAACATTAAATAGCTTACCAATCCTCATCAAAGTCAAGGCAAACCAACGCGTATCAATCAGTTGCACGCCAAGGACTCGTTCATTGGGCCGTAGTCGTACTCTATTTCTTGTACCTACTTTTACTAATATATCTCCATAACAACGTTGTTTGTGTTGTACGGTCATCAGAGTAGTTATAGTACATGAGCACGCACATAAATAACTGTACATGAATGAAACTTTTGACAAGTATGATAAATACTTACTGTGTAACCGATACGTTTATAATGAAGCATATAACAGCCACATAAGTATTAAGTTTTGTGTCAGTTTGTACAATTTTTAATCTCAGTCTGTCATGTCGACTCATTACATGCTTGTAAATTTGATCAAGTGTCACAAGTATGTACAGTGGGCTGGAGTTATATCGTAGCCACAGAGTCTGCGTTTATGTAAACATGGCGGGGGGGGTAGGTGCCTCATTTACGGTGTCGTCGTAAGCCGTAGTAGGTGTTTCTGTGTTCTGATCTCAGTCTCGGTCATTTTATGATTTTACTAAATCCTTTGGTGTTATAATGTGCAGATATTTTTTATTGGTCATACAAGTTTTAAATTTTTCTGCCGACACAACCCTACTGTCATGGTGTTTGAATCAAATGATAAATGTTTTCCGAATAATCAGCATATTTTGATGCAATATACTCACTCATCTTGATGGTCTTCTGTTTTCACATCTTGATTCATTCGTAGCAACTAGATTGCTTTTAGATAATCCCTGGATTTTTATTGTGCTAAATACATATATTATATTATCGAGACAGTCGAGTCAAACTGAGCTTTAGTCAACTTATCTCTCAAGTTGGTCTTATCCATATCGTAGGATACTGATCATTGCACGTTGATCGATTGATGAAAGTGGTCAAGAACATTGAAAACTTACGAGTGTCGGTAATGAATAGCATTAATGAAATCACGTGATAGTGAGATCATATTACGTACTTCTTCAACATATCCTGGCTAACATACAGCATTATTCCTGGATGCTTCTACCATTTCTCTAAGAGTTATTCTTGTAACATGGTTAGGGCTGGGCATGACAGAGAGTCATTGAATGGTTTGAATTCAACGTAAAGCATTCACACCATCCCCCTTCGACTGATGAATGAGTGAAACACACAAGAATATCGGCTACAGTTAAACGGCTACTATTTTACCGTTTATGCTAAAAGTTCTATATCCGACTGTTGTAGCAATCACTCCCCAGACTAACTTTTAACATATGGAATTTGTCGACATCTTTGAAGAAATGTCAGGCCAGTGAGATGGTTCTGTGCACTGGCCAAAATGTTAATCGAACTAAGTCATTTTTGCGATGTACGGCTGAGAGCCAAGCGATTCGCCAAACCTGATCAAGGTCATGGGTAGCTGGTGTAGATTAGTCACCAGCGTACTATGAAGGGTCATATGTCAGTGTTATAACTTCATTCCTCGTTAAAATTTCTTTAAAATGTACTGCTTTGGTAAAAATGTATTTATCCTAGCTAGTTACCAGGGATGTAGATTCACTTGATTGCCACTGTAGGATAAGCCAGGTTATGTACTAAACCCAAGGTGTAACTTTAATGTAACCAGAAGAGCGCATTGCTCCTATTCAACTGGAGTAGGATTTAACATCCAACTTCAAGATCTACAGACACATGATTTGGCTGGCTGTATTCAGTATTCAATATCATGGCTGGTATGAGTAAGGCATAAAATATCAGACATCTCTGCCCCAAAGCCTTTGAACGCTTTGTAAATTGGCGACAACACGTAGGCTCTATGGTAGCTACTGCACTGAAATTCACGATAGTATTCAAGTTGTGTCTCACAAATACTGTTTTGTCCCAAGTCTCATAATAGCGATGTCAGTAGGTTGCTTTCTCGAAGATTTCTGCGGTTTGTGAGAAAATCTTTCTATGTTCACACTTATGTACATCTTCTTGATTGTGAAGTGAAGCACACTTCAATAATTGAAAACACTTAGTGTTATAACGAGTAATTCTTGATACTTTTGTTTTTGATATCTATATTAAATTAAGTACTACCTTTTAAACAATATGTGCTTGATCTGTCCAGAAAAAATAGAATACATAATAGAAACTTTTCTTTGCTAAACTTGACTGCTCTCTTGTGTTTTTTCATCAACTTATCGATTTAACGCAACTAATATATAATTATTTATTGAGTGATTAGTTGTTGAACAACTGGGTGGTAATACTTTTTTATGTAAGAATATACATTTAAGTCCAGACTAATATATAGAACCACCACTTGCCCAACTACTTTGTTTTGGGTTTCGAAGGAGCAAAGACACTCTTGTAGCTTTTCTAGGGTTATTACCTGTCCCAAATTCGGGTAAAGCAGGAAGGTTGGGCATAATGTCAGCATCCTCATCCCATATGAAACATCTTTGCGGAAAGATGCTAGCCATAAGAAATAGGTTAAACCATTGAAACTCTGTTCTTTGAGTTGAACAATCGTCATATAGAAGGCATAAGACGCCTCATGGTGAAAGCCGAGATTCTTCAAAACTCACGAGGACGATTCCTCTTCTAACAACCGAGGCAACAACCAACGTAGGTATATGCAAGGTTCGGATAATGATGGAGATCAGGAGGACCTAGCGAAAAGCTGCAGGAATCAGGAGACACAACTTGACAGTTCCCGGAATCAGTAAAACCCATTGGACCCAAGCTGTACAGAAACGTTTAGCTTCGAGATAGACGCTGTTGTGTTCAAATAATGGAAGAGAAAATGCTTCGCACGCGCATGGTGTTGCATTGACGCTGTCCAAAAAAAAACGAAAACAAAGGCAAAGAAAGTCAAGGAACAAGCTGAATACACTTAAACAAACAAACAAGTGAAAAACAGCACTAGAGCCTACAAGCAGAAATATGTGGGACAGTTAGCAACAACAGAGAATAAAGCTGCAAAAGAAGGAAATACGAAATAACTATATGATACAACGAAGAAACTAGCAGGGGAATATAGTAAACCAGAGAGACTGGTCAGGGAAAAAGAAGGCAAGACTCACTGAGATTCAGAAACAGAAAAACAGATGGGTAGAATAGTTCGAAGAACTCTTTGAATAGATCAGAACCATTTAATTCACCAGATAACGAAGCACCACACACAGACCTTCCTACAGCTGTCACTCCATCAGTGATCGAAGAAATCAGGATAGTCATCAGACAAATCAATAACAGGAAAGCAGCAGACGTGATAATAAGCCAGCGGAAGCACTCAAATCAGATATGGAAGTAACTGAGAATGTACCCCACGTTCTATTCAGGAAGAACAAGTGCCGATGGAATGAAAAGGTTACCCCATCAAGATAACAAAAAAGATATTTGAGCCAATATGAAAACTACAGAGGTATCACACTACTGTCAGTACCAAGAAAGGTT
Source organism: Schistosoma mattheei (assembly GCA_944470405.2). Taxonomy (NCBI): domain Eukaryota; kingdom Metazoa; phylum Platyhelminthes; class Trematoda; order Strigeidida; family Schistosomatidae; genus Schistosoma; species Schistosoma mattheei. The sequence goes on along the minus strand of OX103947.1, from coordinate 14,626,217 downwards.
TTCAGTAGTCTTACTGAACCGGATGAATGACTCAGCAAACTCCCAACTTCTAAATCAACAATCCGGAATCCGAAAGGATCGGTTGTGCATAGAACAAATCGCGACACTACGGATCATAGCTGAACAGTCAACTGAGTGGAACTCGTCACTATAAACCTACTTCTTTGATTATGAGAAAGCACTTGACAGTATGGACAGGAAGACTTTTGGAACCCTCTTCGACACTATGGTGTGCCTAAGAAGATCAACACCAGATGAAATTTATACGACTTACTAAAGTGCAAAGTCATGCATGGAGGACTGATGACAGATGAATCCCAAGTGAGGACCGGTGTCAGAAAAGGCTGTTTACTTTCCCTCTTCCTCTTTATTCCGGTGGTTGACTAGATTATGAAGACCTCCACGTTTCAGGTGGAGCACGGTATACAATGGACAGCTTCCATTCAACTAGACGATACATTAAGCTTACATGGCTGCGTTGCGGATAATATCATCCTGATTTTGACTTTGCAGACGATTTAGCTCTTCTATCCCATACACACCAACAAATGAAGACAAGTAGTGTAGCAGAAGCCTCTGCATCTGCACGTCGTAACATACACAAGGGAAAACACAAGATCCTCAAATACAACAAGGCAAACAGCAACCAAATCACGATTGGTGCATGGGTTCCGGATGATATGGAGACGTTCACGCGCCTGGATAGCATCATCGACAAAGGAGGAGGATCTGATGCAGACCTAAAAGGCAAGGGATGTAAGAGTGGTGACAGAATCCCTACAACTGGGGAGTATATGGGACTCAAAACAACTGTCAATCAACAGCAAACTCAGAACCTTCAGTACGAATATTAAGACAATTCTGATAAAACATTACGGAAATCACCAAACTGCATCACAGAGCGAGCGCTTAGCGGGAATGATGAAGGGAAACTGAAAAGATGAAGGCTGAAGAACACGCTGCGTCGAGAATTGGGAGCAGATGTAAAAAGAGTGAATAGCAACTTCAAACAACTGGAGGGTATTACCCTCCAGAGTTCGATGAAGAATGCTGGTGAGCGGCCTATGCTCCTCCACGAACGGTATCAGGTGTAAGGGCACGCGTGTTCAAAATAACTTCAATATTTACTCCTCATTCCAAACTGCTTTAATTCATAAACCTCAACGGCATACCTATGTTTTACTAGTGACTATCGACATACCAGTAAACAATGTGTCTGAGCCATTTTGAAGCTTTGCATTATCACTATTAGTACATCTTGTCCTTCAATCTAACGTTACCTGAAAATTAGAATGATGACGATACAATCAGTCTCTGATCTGCCTATTTCTGTTTGTCATATATTTGCAATCTTAAAGTAATCTAACCAAATGCTTCACGTTTTGTTTCGACAAACCTGTTTCAGTGATATCTCCTGTCCTATGCGAACTTTTGGATTGGCTTATTGTGCTATGGAGGGTAATGTTATTAGCCACATGAAGTTAAACGTATGATGAATGAGCCCTTTGTTTCTTCTAGGCTGGACGTACACATACTGCACACTTTTTCGATCGGTGGAACAAAATGACTGGAATCTCCTATTAACATAACGTAGTGCATGATTACTGGCGATACTGCACATCAATTCTTTGGAGAATGGGATAGATTTTTATACAATAGTGTATGTTCATAACCTACTATGTAAGAAACTGTGATCACTATTCGTCAGAAAGGGTAGTAATTCAGTATTAGTACAGAATCGGTTCAGGCAGTGATTTATCTCTGAGCCCTAGCCAATAATCCGTCAAGCCAAACAGTTTCCGCGTTAAGAGGCTGGTCATTAAACAGTGAATCTTTAAGCGAACTTCATCATGGTCAGTTATAACCAACGCGAACTGATCAATTAAATGACATGGATCGGTCACTGAGATTGTCTGTCCGTACTCTTTATTTCTCGAATATATTATTCCTTACACACGATATTACTTTACTGAGCTTCTATTCGTTGTCAAATTGGGGCGTGGAAGTAGAATAGCCTGAATGCTACTTCGGAGTACGGGAAGCAGGGAAATTATCGCTTGCGGCAACTTCGACATAAGACTATCTAAGATTGAAAACACACCACTCCTGTTCAACTATAGTAGATCAGAAGTCCACAAATACTTAGACCCCCCTTTCAATACTTCTGCCGAGTTTTTATTCTGAAGAACAATGTTCCTTATGCATAAAGATCCTTATACTCCGGTCCCGAATTATGTGCACATTCACATCTCAATTCAGTATATCTACCACGAGTAGCTTGCGAAGTAAATAAAGTACATAAGAGTGGAATACCTTGTCATTTTTAGTGATTTTCGTGGGACTTTGATCGAAACAGGATCATTTTCCTCTTCTGACATACAGTGATTGATCCAACAACCTTACCTCTTATTTAGTCTACTGTTTATCCAATACACCAGGACTTATAAGTGTTAAAGGAATGTAAATACATAAATATGATTCTTCATTAAAATGTCTACTCCCGAACAATATCCAATCATACACTTTTAAAATGCATCGATCGACGACCCTTGTGGTTTTGGCGGCTTTCCGAGGTGGTCGACTCATCGGCTCGTCAAATTTCTGGTTAGTCTTTAGTAGTATGGTAGTTTCCACATGGTTCAATGTAGAATTATATAGATTTTTGTCCATAGTCATCCGCTAGTTTTACGCAATATTCGAATCAACTGCACCATATTCACCGTAGGTATTTAAGCAGTAGTGTAATACTTAGTACTACATAAGTTCCGTTCTTCATGCCTCGTCGGCAGACGTAGAGAACACCAAAAAGAAGCAAAGCTCATACTCTATGCAAGTAACGAATTCGAAAGGAGCTATTGCTGAATCCAGGGGAACGCATGCTATTTAAAATAAACAGTGATATTCTTCCTCACTGAGTAAATCCTATTATTTTCGTGTTACGTATCAAGACTACTTTTTTCACTTGAGTTGAATTTATTCCAGTTAAGTTACCCTCTAAGAGTATCATTTTTGTTTCTAAAGTTTTTTATCGTCGGTACTTTTCAGTATTTTGTTTCTATTGTATTTGTTAGCACTTTCGGTTCTAATAATTTACAGTCCCCCACTTTTTTGGTCATCAGTTTCTTTTGTCCCTTAACGCCCTTTTCTTCGCACAACTTTCTAGACTTACGGCGGCACACATACTTCAAGCTTCTCGATATTGAGATTTTGTTTCATCAATATCCAGTAGCCTAAAAATTTTCCCATATTTTTCTCTTACGGAGAAGGGTGCGAACCTCCCCACTGAACCATAGTGGAGAATTTTTCGGACCCCTTGGTGTAGTTCAAGGGATGCGGGACGCAGTAACTTTTAAGTACAAATTCCAAAATACATCCTAAACTGTTTCAGTTGGGAACTCGGGCTCTATTATCCAATTTGCTGACGTTGCTTTCTAGACGTTAGGTCTGGGTTGGGCTGACGCGTGCTCGTTTTTGGCAACTATATTAAAGTCAAAGATTAGAACTGCATGATCACTTTTACCTAGCGATGGCATGTAATTGAGGTTCATAACGTCATCCTCGTAATGGGTCAATACAAGATGTGATAAGTAAAACAAATAAGTAAGAATGTCAGTATAAAGACTGATTGATGCCCGGATAGATGCTCGGAAACTCATTCTACCTGGCTCTGAACATAATGAAGAGCGGAGTCAGCTTAAGCGCAAGCTGACAAGAAGTCTACGCAATGATCGTGAACAGTGGTGGGTAGCGAAAGCAAGAGAGATGGAAAAGGCAGCGGCAATAGGTAATAGCAGACAATTGTTCAGACTTGTTAAGGAAACCGACTGTTAGCGAAACACTCAGAGAAAGATGGACATATTATACATTCTCAATCCAGGAGATTGGATCGATGGGCAGAACACTTTAGGGATCAGTTCAACTGGCCTTCAGCCACACTTCGGTTTCCCACGATCTCCAGTCAACCTGAATGGCAAGTTAATGTAGGTCCTCCGTCTCTTTACGAAGTTGAAAAAGCCATAGGAAATCTGAAGCGAGGGAGAGCAGCAGGCCCTGACAGGTTTACTCCTGAGATTTTTAAGGATGGTGGTCCAGTATTAGCAGTGAGATTAACTGAGGTCTTAGGTAGAATTTGGGAACTGGACGTAATCCCATCTGACTGGTCTCAATCACTGATTGTGCCAGTCTATAAGAAAGGACAAAAGTCCTCTTGTGACAATCACAGAGGAATCAGTTTGACTAATATAGTGTCTAAAATATTAGCTTCAATAATACTTCGACGCCTAACCAAAGCTCGTGAAGAGCAGACTAGAGAAAATCAGGCTGGTTTTCGACCTGGACGTGGTTGTATAGATCAGATATTCACACTACGTCAGGTTCTAGAACACAGACACACATTCAGACGCCCCACAATGGTAGTATTTCTCGACCTTAAGGCGGCATTCGACTCTGTTGATCGTGAGGTTCTATGGCAGTGTTTGTCACTGAAAGGAGTACCAAAGAAGTACATTAACCTTATAAAGGCTCTCTACTCGAACACAACTGGTAGAGTGAGAGCTTATGGCGAACTGTCATCAGAATTGATTACCTCAAGTGGTGTTCGTCAGGGCTGTCCACTCTCCCCATTCTTGTTCAACTTTGTCATTGACGTACTTTTAGAGATAACACTCTCCTCATCTAAATTTCCAGGGGTTGAACTTCTACCGGGAGGTTCACTTGTTGACTTAGAATATGCTGATGACATAGTTTTATTTGGTGAAGACGCTGACAAAATGCAGAGTCTTCTGACCACTCTAAGCAACAATGCAAGCATGTTCGGGATGCGATTCTCCCCTCGAAATGCAAAATGTTGCTTCAGGATTGGGTTGCATCGACACCCGAACTAATGATAGGGAGTGAAGTAGTTGAGCGTGTCGATCGCTTCACTTATCTTGGAAGTCTCATCAGCCCTTGTGGTCTGGTGTGTGACGAAATCTCAGCACGGATACAGAAGGCTCGACTAGCTTTTGCCAACTTGCGTCATTTATGGCGTAGGCGAGATATCCGTCTATCAACCAAAGGACGTGTTTACTGCGCAGCAGTTCGTTCCGTCCTACTTTATGGCAGTGAAACATGGCCGGTAAGAGTAGAGGATATCCGTAGGTTACTAGTATTTGATCATAGGTGTCTTCGAAATATTGCTCGTATATCTGGGACCATCGAGTAAGTAATGCAGTTGTTAGGAAACGGGTACTAGGTAAGGATGGCAAATCAATTGATGAAGTAGTGAAACTTCATCAGTTGAGATGGCTGGACACGTGTTACGTATGCCCAACGACCGACTGCCTCGACGTGCGATGTTCAGTGGTATAGGAGTAGGTTGGAAGAAAGCTAGGGGCGGCCAGACCAAAACATGGCACAAGTCCATGAAGTCACTGACAAGTGACTGAGTCATGTTGGTAGGTGTAGACTACCTGGTTGGGGACCGCGAGATGATAGCAACCGATGGTTAGAGACCCTGAATGACATGGCTCAAAATCGTTTGCAATGGCGCAGGTGCATCCACTCTTTGTGTTCTCCCAAATTTTGATCTTCTTATTCCTCCTTGTCTCTTTTTTTCTCTTCCCAAATTTATTTCACTGGATTATACTCTTTAAATAACATCTCCAAACACTAATCTTCCCGATTACTGCTTATACTCTTATTACCTCTACCACTACGGGATTTGAATCGACCACTGCATCTCTGTGCTAATGTGGTGTGGCAACTCGAACTGATGTACGTACGTACGAAGTTCTACGTTGTTGCTGACTGACCGATAAAGATTGATGTATACTTTATTAGTTGTTTCTTCGTAGGACAGCAGCCTCTATGATCGGGTAATTGCAATCTATAAGTGTTTTTAGCTTTCAAAAATCATGTATCCACAAAGTAACAAAATGAACCGCTCTATATTAGCTCTAATGGTCACATGAACACGTCATTTGCTCTGTGGGTAACGTAAAGGACAAATCAGCTTTGTGTGTTCGTTTTACGTAGTTCCTTTAGGACTTTTGAGAAAAACAAAAGTCACTCCTTTTAACTCTGTTTTCAAATCAGTCGTAAGGTTATGCTTGTCATTTTTAATTGTGTATATACACTCAAGTTGTTCACAAAATAATTTCACGTTACTTGAGTCAAGTTTAACGGTTAATTTTAGTCTAAAAAAGGTTAGTGATGAAAAATTGTTACCCCTAGAAATCTGTATGCGCATAGGAAAATCGTGTAAAAATTGAATAGCTAGTTAAGATCGACCAATTCCGCATGACGTAACCACTTTAGGTACTAGTTTGCTTTAAGCTGAGATTTAACCAAGGGATTTTTTAGTAATCTTGCTAATAAAACAAGACCACAAACCCCAAAAAATGTCGGGATCTGCTTCTCCAGGTTAATTACGAGTTTCATGACATCACTCTTAGTTTGAGACCCAGCATAACACTTATGTTAACAACGGATGGTGGTTATTTGAGTGACTTATCTACTCTGAGTCAATGTCAATTACTTTACCCAATCTTTTGTCTAGATATCTTGCTGGTAAAAAAATCTAGTCATCTGTTATAATCTCTCTTTCTTACGGTATGACCCAGCTATACCTATTGCTTAATATTTTTGGACACCAATCACTCGACAAGTCCCCAAATCAGAACGCGGTTGAACAGGAAAGAGATTATATTCCAAATAACAAGGTTAGATGGAAGTAAGAAGCACAATAGGGAAGACGTCAGTATATTTATAGTTTTTACATGAGAAGATTCCAGAGTATTCTCCAACTATCGACTAGTGCTGATTGGTTAAGAATTAGCCAATCAGCCTGCACCAAAGCAATCGTGCATTGAGCTTGCTTTAATCCAGTCTATGTTCCGCTAACATCAACAATTCTCACTACTACTGATTTGCGTTATTTCAAATCACTTAGAATAATGTTAATCGGGATTTCAAAAGTAGCACAAAATGCTCGTTGTTATTTTGCCCCTTAAAATGGAAATAGGTTTATGAGACTTTTACGTGTACTGGTACATGCGACTCCCCCCCCCAATTACAGTCAAAAACATCACACCTCAATTATTTGGAACACCGTCAAATTTACCTCTTAAATATTACTTCAGTCTCCTTTACTTGTTTACATGTACAGTGAAATTAACTTCTGAACAAAACGAAGACTTTATTTTTTTCTACCCTTACTTAGACTTTGCTTTAAAAGTTCATTACTAAGTTAGATGCCCTATTTCATTTCTTCACAATGTTATCGTCTTAATTTGCATGACACGTTACCTGGCACATCAGTTTTACTCAGTTTCTCCTGTACTTAAATAAACACAGACCGCATTTGTCATCTCTGTGTGCATAATCAACTGTGTACGCCATAAATCAATAAGATGCAAATGATCTGAAAACTTGGAATCAATCAACGTGACGTATATAAAATCTCCCACTATGTGTAATTTTGGATTTTTGTTTGTTTTACATGTGATGATATTAAAATTAACTTCTCTTGTTCACTTATTTGTGAATTTTATTTAGACATAAATAAATTCGTGTTGGTTGGTTGTTCATAATGCACGAAAATGAAGTACAGACGGTGTCTGTTCCAATTGAGGTTGCGCAAGAATATGTATCAAAGCTACTTGGGTTTGCACCTCTTGAACTTTCAGATGATTGTAATCCATTTCTGTGATTATTCAACATTCCTTTTAGTGTACAATGTGATCATTACTCATTTGGAACAAATGATAGATGAATTCAGTGAGAAGTTATTGGATAAAGTTTAGTCTCTTCCCTGTTAACATTATAATGGTCTTCTTTTAGTTTGGATTAAAATTTACGTCAGAAAAACTTCAGTCGCTCACTTATTATTTAAAAGAAAGACTTGAAGACCGTCTTGTAGACATGTTTGATTCTTTCGATGTAAATATACCGTAATGAATATAAATCAGATTATTTCAGATATTTTTAGTCGGCAAGGTACTGTATCTGAGTTCTTCAGTAGTTCTCAAAGATGATGAACTCCAGCTAGTTTACTCTGAAAAACGTGACAAAGCTATTGAAAATCGTATTATCACTTACACGAATAGAATTACAGTAGTGAGTAAAATGCCTCGTTATTATAAATATTCGTCACCTTATGTTGTTTTTTGTCTACTTTGATGCTCACCATACGTTTTAAGTATAAATAACCGATTCGGTGAACTGTTGCGATTAAAAGTTTGATTTAGTTACCAAATTATAAATTTATTCATTATACTATTGTAGCAACTAACCAATTGATTTTACAACTTCTGAGTATCTGTTGTTATTTCGTGTTTCCTATTATTGGAATGGTCAGTCATGATCATTGTAGAACATGGTACATATGTACATTAGTTCAAGTTGCCGTGCCGTATTACCATATCGATAGATCCAAGAGTAACATATTTTATTTATTTATTTGAACACATAAATATTGGTACAAAGGAACACCGAATACATGTGCGCCACACTAGTCACTTGATTTGTGTGTAGGCTGTGATACTGCTGGGGTGCCCAAACCAAAGTAGGTGGTTTTCTTAGAAGTCTACACCAGAGCCTTTGACCTACATGTCCAATCCACACGTCAGTGGAGCATCGTCAGAAGATGCAGTCTCATGGTGGCCGGTGATCAATGATTGGTTCACACGTCATTTGTTCCCTCAGGATCCTGGAGCCCATGTACACTTGGTTTGGAATGAGGGTTTTCTAACTCCCCTAGGTAGACCTTCCATATCTACCAACCAACCCGGTTAGAACACCGGACATTCGCTTTTCGTCTTCTCAATTTCGTAAACAACACCCCCGTCACGGGAAGGCGGTGAGTAGGACTTCTCTGGCAGTAGTTGTATGCACTTGAGAGCATTTTGAGAGGGAGAGCTGACTCTCCCCACCCTCCGCCGTATCAGGGCATTTGGGGGCGATAAGAAACAATAATATCAGTAGTAGTAGGAAATATTTAGCACGGATAATGTAATTCGAAAGGAAAGAATAAATTTACTCAATATGATAATTTAAAAACTCAAGATCTAAGGGAAGACCAAGAGTGAGTGAATCTGTCCCACTTCAATCAATCACAAGCCATGTCACCCAACATCTCCAACCATTGGTTACGATAATCGTTTTGACCCTACTCAGGTGGTCTGCACCTACCCACATAACTCAGTCATACATTCAATGATTTCATGAGCTGATGCCTTGTCTTGGTTCGGCCATCTTTATCTCTCTTTCGACTTACACCAAAAAACCTGTTATGCTAGGTTTTGGTTTGATTTATGTCATAGATGTCCTAACCACTTCAACTGAAACATTACAAGTGAACTATTCATTGTTTCTAGTTTGTAAATGTAGGTCTAAGCAGCATTTCCAAACCACCGCTCCTCTCAAGTGATACTATTGGTGTTCTTATTGCTTAAAATATACCTCAATCCTAAATACTTTAGGACTTCTTACTAATAGCCTTTATCCCTGTAACGGCTAAATTTCCTCATAAATATGATTTTTAACTTTTAAAAATAAGGTTTTAATTCGTTTTTTGCTCTATCTCCCTAAACATGATCCATTAAGTTGTCTAATTCCCACAACTTACTAAAAATACGTTTTATATACTTGGTTGAATTACTCTTCAACAAGATGACGTTGTAAAAAGGTGTTTTAGGGAACCATTTCTAATAACTAATATAGTTTACCCAGATTAATTCAGTAGTATATATAACTTATAAGGATGTAGTGATTCGTAAACTGTGTTCTATTTTTTTGGTTTCATAGAAGACAGTAGACCACATATTTTCTTGGTCTTCATGTGCAATATATACATTATTTGTCTATGGATCATATATATTCTACCGAACTTTTTATCATGATTTCAGCTTAAAACATGTCTAACAAAAATTGAACAAGAAACAGCTAAGATCAACTCAATTGTAGACAATATAAAGAATATGAAGAAACACATCAATCAAACTCTGGAAAATGTTTATGGTGTCAAGTCAGGTGAGTCTTAGCTTCAATAGGATTCTTCTAAAATGAGGTATATTTGCTAGCCGCTTTCATGTTATGGCTATACTAAATGATTTATATTGATGAATTAATTATTGATAATCGGGATTTAAAAGATAAAACCATAGACTTTGGATCTTTTTGTATAGTTCTTTTCTTTCATAAAGGTGACATTATATTGACCGGTTTTAACGCAATTATCTTGCATTACATTTCTTCGTTTACAGTATTGACGTTGTTGCCTATTTTAAAAACCGCGAAATCGTAACAGTCAAGTATAGTTGAACAGTTCACTTAGGTCACTGTCATTTTTAAAACTAGAATAAATCCTTACATACTAACGTAGGTGTTTTTTGTTAAGTGCAATTGTTGAGAGATCTACTTTTTTCATTTGTGTTTTTCAATATCTTCCCGTCCGTCACATCTGTACTTTCAATAAGCTTAAATTAATCACCTATGTATTAAAATCTAAGTTATCTTCCTTCTCTCTAGTAGACTTTTTACATCCTCCTGGAATGTGAAGAATTGTGACTGATGAGCATTGTTTGGCTGTTAAAATGATGCACAAAATTCTAATCGATTAGTAAAGCCTAACTTTATGATTTAATCAACCAACAATTGCTCACAAAACTGAATCTACTGTTTTGTTACAATTATGATTGACAATAGAAAATAACGAATCAATCAACCGTACAACCGCAGTCGTTTTCTTTCTGCAAAAGATTGAGGCACTTTCTCGTACAAAAGTAAATTTTAGACAAAATGAACATCATTAGAAATTACATACGGTACGATCTATCGGTATCCATTACTATCTGAAGGTCATTAAATGTTTTGCAGACTTAGAACCTCGGATATATGTCACTTTTCTATCTGTTCGTGGCAAATGACTAGTCCAATTGTACAGTTTAAAGGCTTCATTATTATTTGTCTCAATATGTTGTAATTCCATAACAATATTGTAAAATCTTATCAGAGCGTCTGACCACAAGATGAAGTTAAGAGAGAAAAATCCGGATCAAAAGTAAATTTTATATAAAAGGCGATATTACCATTACACAAATATACACAAAATGGTTACAAATCTCTATTTGTGAGGTGTTTGGGATGTTTAGCGCATTTGTAGTGATTGTCAATAATTAAAACAAAAACTGTTAACAACTGAGAACATGAAAACTGCTACACATAAAATGTTTGAAAGTTATCAGAATTGAAACTAGTTACTGAATATTAGTAAGTAGTATATAAATATACAGAAAAAGAATCGAATAAGGAATAAAAACAATTATACTGCTGATTTTGAACTTAGATTTATTCGTTTTCTTATTACTGATGAGCTATTGTGTTAGCGATGGTCCATACTGCTTATAAAATTTTATATTGTTATAGGAAGAAACATATGAGGCAATGTCATAAATTTTAATTATCCTAAATGAAACAATAATTTACTAATTTTCAATGAACTAAAAATACATGATCAATCTAGACGTTTAAAAGTAGCTAACTAAAGGCGAAAAGTTAAGTGTTTATATGTAAACTATTTAGAATTCTATATGTATAAATTCACATTTCGTCCTAAGTAATTAACTGTTGTTTTTATCGTTTAGTTTATATTTTCCGACCATACAGTGTGTTATATCACTAATTGCTTGTTAAAATCTATGAAATAAAGTATTAGCGATTTCTGAATTATGTCAACTAGTTTTCATTTGACACACAATTATCATTTTCAGAATGTGCATTTACTTAAAATTTAACATCATAAATCAAGTTGAGCACAAAAAAGTAAATGTTTTCATTAAACTGATCTATAGTTTACGTCCCATAAAATAAGTATACCATCATAAAAACAGGGGTTATTCAAATTAATGTCTTCATCAATGGATATACCTCTCTTTAAGATCTGTTTGTTGAAAATATCATATGTAGCAATTGTAAGTGATGTGTTAACCTGCCTACTTATCTCAACACCTTCCTCCTACCTTGAACTTATACTTCATTTTTTGTAAAATTGTCAGCTTGTTTTAAAACAAAACTTGCTGATTTTCCTCCTAAAAAAACACAGTATCTACTGTTTATTTTTTTTAATGTGCTACATAAATTAGAACACAAAGACTTTTCAAGTCTACATAAAATATGATCAAATTGTATAATATACAACTAGGGAAATATTCCATCAGTAATAAGTAATATCTGGTGAATTTGATAAAATTCAATATCGTCAGTTCTTTACTTCCAGACGTTTAATTTATCCGTATATGGAATTTGTAATCGGAGAAGTAATCAAAAATACAATAATCTAAATAAGTACAACAGCTTAACGATTAAATTGACCAGTAGTAGTAGGTAGGTGATTGGTTTAAACTCGGTTCCACTTAATTCATTTTGTAGTAGACGCATAATGTCACTAAACCGGACACATGAATTTGTGCTTGATAGTTAAGTTACATTATTATTTTTATTCTTCTTATTATTATTGTATGAGTAAATACGTGTTTCCGTTTTAAACTACATTCGAACGTATAAATCCAATGGTTAGAGATTAAAGTGTACATGAATTACCAACTACATTCTTAACTCTTACCATCGTTAACTATTTAGAGATTTTTTTAATTTGACATTTGTTATTGTTCATTTGTTTTACAATTATTGTGATTTAGTCGATGAATTATGTCTTTCAATATATGAACGGAACAATTCAATAAATCGATTATATACTGCTCTAACTAATACAAATTTATCCAATCCTAATTTTCTATCAATTTGTTCACCTTTAAAGAAGAGAAGAAAACATAACAGCAAATGATTTTTCGTTGAGAGAGATATGTATTTACTGTACCATATGATATATATATATATATATATATATATATATATATATATATTATCTTTCGTACAGTACTATGTAATCTTACAAATGTAATATATAAATCTCATGTATCTGTTTCTTGTATATTCATCGTTATTTATTTTAAAAACTAATATAATATATTCAACGTTTCAATTAGTACGATTTTAGTTTTACCTTATGTATGCAGTTTCCTGATGAATGACTTTCCAACTTTAAGTACGTGATGATGTCTTACTGTGCCCTGTTACACAAACTATGGGAATTACACTTAACCAGTTTGTAGTTAGTGTTCGTAAGTGAAGTATATAAATTGCTCCTAAATTCAAAGCACTTCTGTGAGACTGGCTGGAACCTGCTCCTACACTCACTTTTTGTGTCATGTTAAAATTAATTGAAAAGTTTATGTACTTAAGTAGTTGTTTGTATTTGTGATGACGTAACAAGTGAAATCAATCTACGTATAATGAGCGGCTTATGCTGATCTGAGTCATCTTTGGCGCTATCGTGATTTTAGTTTGTTTGTAGATCAGGTTTACAACATACTGTTTGGGAGCAGCTTTGCTACATGTTTATGAGACGTGACCTCTCCGATTTGAGGATGCTCGGCGACTCCGTGTTTGATGATCGTCATATCCGAAGGATCTCTGACATTCGGTCTTGGCGCCATGTTAATTCCGAGATTCAGCAATGTGTGTCCGAGTGTAGTGACGATAATTGAATTGCTGTTACCATCGATTTCGGTGGCATTGACATGCTTTACGAATGTCATCCCAGCGACCTATATGTCGTACACTATGTCTGGATGTTTGTAATGAATGAAGAAAAGTGGAGAGATGGCCGGTTCAGATGATGGCACTGTGGTATGAAAAGTAGCTGTATAAAGCTAGTATATGTCCTTTCGGTACGACTCCACGTTTGGGGCGATTGGGACTGTGCCACTCTGGCTTGAAGGATTGTCGGACATGAGTCTGATTAGACATCAGCGGGGATTCAGCTGCAGTTTTTTCAGATTCGTCATAAAGTAAAAGGAACTTATTAAGTTGTAAGATGTCCTTGGTTATCTCGTCATTTGAACCGGACCCCTGTCATACATCGTAGTCACTCTCCGTTATTTCTGTTGTTATTTGTCTAGTTCTATAGTGCTAACACGTTTGGTCCACAGTTGTACCAGAATGTATGTATATTAAATAAAATGAAACAGTTTCCGTCGATGAGATAACTTATTGTAACTACCGCTTAAATTATGAGTGTTACTACTCATAGAACTGTTAATTGATCATTTATGTCACGATTTACAGTCAGCTACAGTGTCTAATGATACTCATGGTGCTTTTTCTTACTTTCTGGATCTGTTGCTATCATTAATTTATCTTTAGCTCCTGTCAATCTCTTCCTGTTAGGTCCTCAGAGAGGTTGGAAAAATGCAACTCTCGACATTAGGTATCCTGTGTAAATTTTTGCGTTGTGTTTTATTTACACTACAGCGATTTTTGGGTTTGGCAAAATTCAATACAAATCATCAAACGTCTATTTTTTCCACAAACACGGATACCTAACATTCATTCTCTTTCGGTAACCCTAAATGATTATTTTCCTCTTGATTTCCTGTGAAACTATATGGTTTAGCATGTACTCCAAAGTTCGGTTATGAAGACATACTGATTATTTTGATCTAATAATAGTACATTTTTAGAGCAAGCTTTAAATTTCTAAACCAACATACTGTTGCAGTCACCATATAGCCAAACCTGTAATATCAGTACAATTGTGTGGTTCAATGTACTCACAAAATAAAACTTTGATGCGCGACAGTAATGTTCTTATTGTATTCCGAAGTAGATGATAAATAAAAGCTTTAAGGAGTGAAGTGATATGATACCCATGTTTGATGTACACGAATAATTAAGGTGTTATAACAAAGGTCTTTGATTTAGACTAATATAAGTAATAATTTCGTTGTGATAGGCTGGATGAAACTAGTTATATCAAATATCTGTGTTCAAGATGAAATTATAAACAAGGCACATGATTAGATGAAGCTAATAATACGCTTTGTTAATGTCGTAGCTGATATATCTTAAGGATATTTATATATCTGAATCTGATGACGGCAGAACATAACACGTAAGTTTCAAAAAAATGAGAAGGAATTCACAAGTACTTATTAATAATTAGCAGACAAAACTATATAGTCTTAATTTACATATGAAATTTTATGTCTATATTTTTGGAATTGGTGCTCTAACATATGATTCAATATAACCTGCTTGTATTCCACGTTGAACTTTTACATATCCATTATCACCCCATTCTTTACTCCATGAATTTGCACATAACCAATAAGGTGTTTTTCCTTCATAACCCCAACCAATTATTCGTAAATTTATCCAACCTAAATTACTTGATCTAGGTGTTGGTAAATAAACTCCTGATTTATAAATCAAAAAATCTGTTTTCACAAAAATACTTGCTATCACTGGACCATTCATTAAAATTTCTTTTTGAATATCCTCTTGATTATCATAAACATTATAAATTTGTTCACCTAACAAACATTATATGACAATTATTAGTATTGAGATTCTAAAACAATTGGTTAACACTTGTAAAACGATAAGAATATTATATTATTATTAAATGATGATGGGTTTGGGCACCCGGGCAGTATCACAGCCCTCACACATATCAAATGAGATTTGTGTGGCGCATATGTATTTGGTGCCTCCTTGTACCAATATCTATGTGTTAAAATAAATAAAGTCTGTTTTCTTTTTATTATATCCCAATAGGTAGAAAAAAATTGTATTTCTAACGCTTCATGATTTAATATAATCCAATTCTTCAAAGTAAATGAATTTATTTACTTGTTTGTTTATCTTACTATTGTTTGAATTGTTAGTTCATTTTGAAATTGTTTTGTCGCCACATGCAAATCGTTGAATATTTAATGCATTGAACGTAACAATTTCATGGTGATCAATAATCGTTTCAAGTTGTGGATGGTCTTGTTATTTCATTATTGTTTTTTTTTTCATGAGGAGAGATTTTAAAACAGTTTCACACTTCATCTCGACAAGAAATTGAAATTTGACTACAGTTAATAAGTAATTAGTGAGGTTAATTTTATCTTAGCTAGTTAATAGGCAGTGGTCCCTACACTATTCTCTTTTCTGGTGTTGATTGATTCATAGTTTAACTCTTAGTTCATTTATCTTTTAGTCATTTCGTTTATAGTTAGTTGTTTATTCTTGTCGATCTACTCGCTTATTATTATCAAGCTGATGGTTTATACCAGCGTTCCACGCCTAACCGTTGGAACTGATTGGTCGACGTTTAATGGTACCATTTAAACTTCAATCAATTTCTGATATAACGGAACGACCATCCATTCTTGTTGAGTACAATTGTTTCATTCCCGAGGTATCTGTATTCCACCATTTACGATTAATAGATCTTGATAATTGTCCTATCTCACTAAAAATGTTGCGTTAGTGAGGTAAATATTTGTAACTGTTTAATATGAAAGTACTTGGTCATAAGTCTTAGTTAGGTAAATGATAAGGATTAACTTTAATCGACATTTACATACAAATATTATCATTTAGAAACTAATAGGTTTTTCGCTAAGCACTGCCGCTAAACATTCAATTAACAAAATACGAATTCAAAGTTAGCTTGGTAATCCTTACAATCAATCTCATGATTCCAACAACATCGTCAAGGAATTCATAACAAACAGAAAAGTTCTACCATACATTGGGTAGAAAAATATCTATTATATGGATTGTTAACATCTGAAAACCATGTATAGAGAAGTAGTCAAACTTAAATTAAATGAATTTAATGTGTCATTTCTTTAGATTAGGTACAGTACATGTCTATATTAATTGGTATTTAAGAATTTTAGTAAAAATAAAATGATACACAACTCTTCAATAATAAACCCTAGTGAGAGAATCCAACCAGAAGAAAACTTAACACTGAACGTAGGACAACTGTATATATGATAAGCGGTGTAACCTTAAGACACATGACCAAGTTAACAAACTGTAAGTGACAACAATCAGTTAGTAAGTGGCATAGGTTGTGAAGGAAAATTATACTCGTAACTATTACTACATAACAAGAACTATCACCCTTCTTAACAAAGTAAACGTCAATACATAAGAATAAGATATTTGGTGGTATCTATTTTGTAGTCACATTTACCTTGCATTTTAGTTTTATTAATGAATATTTGAATGGATAATAATATACTATTATCACCCGTCTGTTCACTGGGATATTATTAAGTGACAATTGTAAGCTTTACTAATCAAAACCATAGGTTTTAAAACAGTTCAGTTTAAATCTAGACTAAATGTTTTATTTATTTATTTTAACACAGATATTGGTACAATGAGGCACCAAATACATATGCGCCACATAAATCATTCGGTTTGTGTGAGGGCTGTGATACTTCCCAGGTGCCCAAACCGAAATGATACATAAAAGTCTGAAACCAAATTAAAAAGTGATCACTGGAAAATGTGGATTATTTATCCCTTTTTAAATGATGTATTCTTTAAAACTTAAAATGTAGCTGATAAACACTACTCGTTTAATATTCTTACCATAAAACTTATCGTCTTCGTATGTCTTATTATAACCATCTTGACATTCGCTCGTACACACTGGGAACTCATAATTCACGTCTTTGCACTCAGGATATTTTGAAAAAGGATAAGGTTGGCAGCCACTTTGATCTTCATATGACCCACCGGTAACAATACCATTTACAATCCAGTACATTAAAACTTCTATTTCATTTCCATGAGAACACCCTGGCTAAAACCACAGCTTATAACATCACGAGCACTTAGTTGTACAGAAACTCTACCATTTGAATAAATACAAATTCTATCACTAATTGAGTCGACCGTTGCGAATGCCTATAGTAAATTAGTAGAAGTTTAAAATTAAAAATTTAAGCAAGAAATTACGGCGACATCTATAATATGCAAATGAGCTTAAGATTTAGCTTTTTTATTATAAACACTACTCTTTTTCTGTGTATTACTTTATACTAGTTGCCAAAATTCAGTAACTAGTTTTAACTCTAATAAACTTTGAGAACATATGATCGTGTAATAGTCCTGAGTATTTATATAAACTAGTAACAGTCACATATCCTCTCAACACTTACTGCAAGTACTTGCGGTTTCTTAAACCTAACAGCTTCCATGTTTGTGTGCCGTTTGTCTCCATTTGTCGATAGTCATTATTGATGTTAGACACAGCTACCAGATGTCATTTACTCTATCATAATTTGTAATTAATCCTAATGTTCTCTTCCATATATACAGACAAATTAACTGAAACAGAATACTTGAAAGTAGATATTTGGACGTAATTCACATATATTTTTCAATGTTAAACCGTTCTCTCAATGAATTTTTGTTTTGAACTTGGATTTCATGTGCATTTCAGTTGTGTGGTTGAGCGTTTCGACAAGCTTATTATATTCTTCTCTTAATATGAAAAACCGGACAATTAAATAGTTGTATCTGATCACAAATTTCATCAATAAATACTAAACAATTGTAGTTTCTTTAAGCTTAATTTATCCAATTACATCCTGCTATGGTATAAGGTGAACAACTTTTCAGACCTAACTTTTTCAAGAGCTTTTTGGAGTTGCCTTTCGTGCATACAATATTATGTATCAGCCTCTTAATAAGAACAAGCTGTTTCGTCGATGTAGTTTTGTCACAGATTGAACTTAGGAAAAAGTGAATTGTCATAGTATAACTAACTAACCGAATGTTATCTTATTCACACTGAAACATGACAATCCTGAGTACGTTGGTATGAGAAGTATTGATTTGCATATCAAAAGAGTCTTGGACCGAATCGAAATATTTGTTCAGTAATCGTTGACTAGCTTTAATGAGAAACAGTCTTCAAAAAAAGTATTATAAATCACCACTTACCACTTGACAAATAAAGTAATATGAAT
This sequence comes from Schistosoma mattheei, assembly GCA_944470405.2. NCBI lineage: Eukaryota > Metazoa > Platyhelminthes > Trematoda > Strigeidida > Schistosomatidae > Schistosoma > Schistosoma mattheei. The sequence goes on along the minus strand of OX103947.1, from coordinate 14,607,351 downwards.
GCGAATTATGGAAAGAAATTACTTTAAACAAAACCAAAAAATTCCCAGTTTAGTTACTGAGAAAATATTTTAATCAAATAGATAGAAGTCAAAAAAATATTCGGGGAAAAATCTACTGAATTAATTGATTATACAAATGAAACAGTAAAACTACCAAGAGATTCAGAGTTCTAATGAGAGGCCGTTACCAGTGGAGTTCAACCAGGTCTGTTGTGAGATAGGAACTCACTGAAGACAATGGTGTTCGGTGGCGCAACTCCGTGGATTCGTTGAAGTTAGACATTAACACTGTTGGATGCCGCCTAACCGGTCTAGTTGGTTAAGCGCCTGGCGCGAGACTGATGGGTCCTGGGTTCGAATCTCGCGGGGGGCGGGGTCGTGGATGTGCACTGCTAAGGACGAAACGGCCGTCTAGTGATTCCAGATTTTCCATGGTGATCTAGCTTCAATTGACTCATGATTTCAATCAGTGAAGATTCAGATAAATTCATAATATTTATTTCACTTCCTTATCGTATGTCCTTTTGCCAGAGAAATAAAGGACGTATAGTTTTCTCCTTACTTTTAATTACCGACTTTGTTGTAAGATCAAATATCTAATGATAGATCACCTCAAAGTATTTAAATAAATAATAAGAAATTTCTGAGACCAATATATGAATACTAATGGACAGTAGTTACAATCTTGTTACAGATTTCATTATAACCATGAAAACATCAAAGTTTCAGTAAATGAGACAGTTTACTTAGTTATTTTATATTAAATTTACCAGGTGAAATATCTTTGATTTTTATCTTTTGGAAAACAGTACTAAACAACCAATATTTATGGTAACAATTCACTCAAAATGGAATCTTACATCCTCTAGACAAACATCCCATTTGTTAGCTATAATTCATAAATAAAGTGATCAATAACATCTGTTTAAATACCCACCACTCAGTCTCACTCTGATCTTGATTTGATCCATCTTCAGTTAATTACCGATCAATAAAAATTGTACCCATCAGACTTTACTCTGATATACAATAATATTTATGTGCATATATGAAACCAATAAATCGATCAGGGTAGATTATGATTTAGTGAACAAAAATGAAATAGATTACATGACTGAACATAATGAGTAAAATGTACGAATTGATAGTGTGACGGTAAGTGTACTGGTTATGATTAAAACAATAAAGAATTGAAACAATATTCACTCCATAGTTTTATACTAATTATAATAATTTATATTCCAGAAACAGATAATGTATTACTGGTCAATTTTTACCTGTTCTGATAGCAGTTGTTAAGCCCGGGCTCTGCGGTTAAACATTATTATAGAACGTGTTTGAAAAAATATCTGTATGTAAAGTAAGTCCTACACCATTTTAAACCTTTGAAGAGAAATGGTAAGTCGATTAGAAGCAAAGAAGCGTTTCAGCCAAATCTTACTACTCTACTCATAGCCCACTACAAAGATTTTAATTTAACGAAAAATGGATTATGTGGTGTACAAAGAGGTAAAACTGTACGCAGCTTGTTTAGGCGACGTTGTCCTTAAACTGACAGTTTTCATGGCTTACTACTGAACCGAAGTTTTATATTTGTCATGGTCATATCAAGATTTGTCCTTCTTCAAAGTTTACTGATGATTAAACTTCTACACTGATAAATGCACACTTTATTCATGAGCGTTTATATAAAGAAAAATGAGATACTTTTCAGACTTACCCAATCTGCTCTACAACAACATTCATCATGAATATGTTTGATAGTTGAACAGTTTACCCAATGGTCTCTTGCATCAAATGAATAAGGTATAACTATATTCACATTTCTGTGGGAAATTGTTTGAATTTGTTTTCCACCTGAATCCTTAATTTTAATGTTATTTCTAAACAATTTTTGAGTATCTTTTAAGTTTTTGAAACGACTATTAATTCCTGCTTTCCATCCAAAGCCTGGCTAAAAAAAGAATTAGTATGATGGATAAGATGATATTCCAGATTTTGGGGCGAGACTATAATTTATGGACGACCTTTGAGGGACGCTAAAGTGGACTTGAGAATGTCCACCTACTGACGAGGGCTAAATAATGATTTTAAACCAGTGTGAAAAATAAGGATTGTGATTAACAGTTGATGGTTAAGGTTAGGAATTAGATTTAAGGTTTTCGTCACGAACTAACATCAGCTAAAATGTTAAAACTCTATTTAGCCGAATGTATGAGTGAATTTCGCGCCAAAATCCGAAACCTGTTATCTTATACCTGATTAGTTCGTCCACAAATTATAGTCTCGCCGATTATGGTCCTATCTATAAAATGTTTGCTTGTGAACAGTTGTTTAGTAAATGATAATCTCAATGGTTGAGATCGTGAGTCAACTGAAGCTAGCCCACCATGGAAAACCTGGAAAGACTGGATGGCGTTTCGTCCCATTATGGGGCTTTTCAGCAGTGTGCATCCACGATCTCGCCCCCCGCCACACTGTGGGTCCTGGGTTCGAATCTCGTGAGGAGGGGCGAGATCATGGATGTGCACTGCTGAGCAGTCCCATACTAGGATGAAACGGTTGTTCAGTGCTTCCAGGTTTTCCATGATACCCTAGCTTCAATTGACTCATGAATTCAACTATTAAATTACTATAATATCCACAAAAACCCTTCTCTGAAAATAAAGAATAGTTCACGAATTACCTACATTTTGATTCACATATTCAATCAATTTTTCAAACACCGGTTCAATATGTTCATTCTCCAAAGCATTTACTTCATAGTTACAGACAATGTTCAATAATAGTAAAAATATAAAATAAAACATAATTAAAATGACAGTCAGTGAATGATGTCATAGTATATATATATATACATATTTGATGATTGTTTCTATGTGATTTTTGATCATACTTAAAGTGTAAACCAAGTGTGTGTGTGTGTGTGTATTATCAAGATTTAATTATAAATTTCAAACAACAACAATAAAAAAAATTTTTTTCAGATCATGATCCGACTTTTAGAACTATGATCTAATGTATAAATTTAAAGTTAACTGAGAAAAAAACAAGTGGAACATGAATAAGTTTTAGTGTCCAAATTAAAGGACAAATATATTTAAAAATAATCCTATTCATTTTTCTCATATACACTATTTGGCTTAATGTATGTATCATCAATTAATTTGTTGAAATATATACTAATAAATCATGTTAAATGATATATGATATGGATCGATGATTTTGATCTGGAAATTTTTAAGATCTGAATTCAAACGTCATTTCATATATTTTCTTTTGCCAATAACGTAGATAAATCACTCAATATTATTCATAGAAGATTATTGTTGTATCCCGATAAGAATAATGAATGGTAGTTTTTGGGATCCATTTATGAACCGATATTATGAGTATATTTTTATCGTATAATTGTTATGTAACTAAGCTGTTCATGTCCCTCTTATTATGAGCTTTATTTTGACCTATGAACTATTATTATACGATTTACCATTCATGAACTATTCCCTGACTGTTAATCGCAACCTCCCTCATTTACAGCCACATCTGACTAATTTTTGTACAAATGTTGTTTCATATTTTATTGGTACATTGTGGTCGGTTTGATTGGTATATAAACTCAGTATGCTTGAAATATAATGATTCATATCTTAGAGGCCGAGACTTGCGTTTTGGACTTAACTGGTTGGGCTAGACAGGAAGCAGGGCCAATCAGAACTCTAGACTGCTCATACGGTTTTACGAGTCATTGATTCGATCGATAAGTCACTGCTCTCCAATCAGCGGTCAAGTTATAACAATTATATTTTGGATATATTGTAGCAACAGATTAAATAGAGATGAGCGTTTAAGGTACCAAACTTAAAGGAAGTATTTGGAAAATTTTCGATCAATTAGAAGACGGACAAACAAATTAAAATGTATAGTTGACAACTTACTGTCTTAACTAAGCCTTCTACCCTTTATGGGGCATAAGTCTTCGACTAGACAGAGATCTCCAACGGACTAAAACCTGGGATTTCCCTTCCAGTTGTTCCCAAATGCTGTTCATCCTCTTGATGTCTGCTTTTAATTCCCGACACCATAACTTATTCACTCTCTTGTTTGTTTTGGTATATCCAGCTCATGCTTTGACTTTTTCTGCTTTTATTTATCTGTTGTTGACTACTATCTTATTGTTTCCTCTTTCTTGTGTCTTGCCCAAGCTTACTATAGAGATATGTTCTTTATGCTGGTGTTACTCAGGGTCTATGACCTTTTAGTATGTTTTAGTTACCTCTTCCTTAATTCGTTTCCAGTTGTTCTTCTTAGTGATTCTCTCTTCTCTCTGTAAATCTTGTAATACTTGAGACTTATAACTGAGAGCAGCTATGCTACACTTTCTAAGTCTGTTAGCACCTGGAAGGGATTCTGTGGTGAGCTTTAACAATGCTGATTGCTCAACTTTTCAGTGCTTCTTTAGCTTTAGTTTCGTCTTGGCTACCACCAGTTGGTGATCTGTGTCTAAATCAGCTCTCTTCTTTTTTCTTAGGTTTTCTATAGTCCTTCGGAGTTTTTTTCTTCATGTATATGTGACCGGTCTGGTTCTTCGTAATATGGCCCGGCGAAATCTGCATAGCTTTATCCACGCATTTGCGAGGCAAATTGTGTCAACTATAACCATGTTATTAAAAGCACACAAATTTATAATGCTCTCACCATTCTCATTCCCTTCTCCCAGCCCATGTCACTCCATGATGTCTTCATACCCTGTGATTTCTTTACCGACCCTTGGATTAAAATCCTTGGTTAAGGTGGTCAGGTATTTTTCGTATTATTCCTCTAAGATGGACCACACCCTCTCATAAAACTAATTTTTATCCTCTTTAGCGCTATTGTTGGTGGGTGAGCAGAACTTAAAGGCACTCTTTGAAATTTTTTCCTCCTTTGTTTTGAAGGATGCTTTGATGCTCTAAGAGCCATAAGATTCCCATCCTTTAAGAGCATGCTGTGCTTCTTTGAACCTTACCGGTGCGATTCTATGCGTAGGTGTGATTTTTCTTTGCTTTTCAACCACAACACGAGATCATCTTCTTTAAAATTAATCCCTAATGCTCAGATTGTCTCCAATCGGTTTTACTTATTCTAAATAGATTCAGGTTGTAGCTTCTCATTTTAGCGGCTATTTTAGTGACTCTCCTTCTCATCAAAATTGTTCGGGTATCCCATTTTCATATTTCTACTGTTACCTTAATTGTCAGATGAGTCTTAAGCCTCATGATATCCATAGACTCTTGGCTCTCAGCATGTAGCGTCACAATTCCTCTACATCGAAACCCGTCAACTCCCAGGACAAAGTGTAACTGGTTTCCCATGTTTAACGATCTCATAGAGTGGCTAATTTTTACGAGGTAGAGTTGTTAGGCCTCTTTCTTTATATGGGCTTACGACCGACAGTAGATCTAGAGAGGCTTTACTTGAAGTTACAACTAGCAAGAATGGAATAAAACGTTTGAAGTGATATGAAGTGAGTCGGCTACAAATTCTAAAGAATTAAGAACAGAAATTATGTTGATTTCAAAGTATTTCTACCTTTAATCTCTTATATTTGTAAGACTGATTAGTAACTCTACTCAGTTGTTTCCATCGGCTTGTCCATTTCACTTGTTAGCACAACTAAATAAGGTGAAATTTTCAACCACTTATTTACTAACGATCAAAAGTTTTATCTACGTTACTGACTTAACTATATTCAGTTTAGGAAATTTTCTGCATTAAAGTATTCAAGGTTAGATTCTAAATACAGATAAAAGATTAATTACTAATTAGTTAGTAAGTGAACAGTAATATGAACGGAAAACACTGGATATTTTGCTGAAGTGAATTAGGACTTTCAATGATTCAGATCATGAGTCAGTTGAAGCTAGACCATCAATTAAACTGTTGAAAACTACCAAAGTATAAGCATATTTAACTGATTTCTCTCTCTAGAATTTATGGTAAACTAAAGAAGAGCATTTGTCTGTCTTTAATTCTTAAGTTCACTATAGAAGACATTTTATTAAAGCGATCAATAATTAATTGAAGGAATGGATTAGAATCACCACATTATTTTCTATGGATTGTAGAATGTTTCGATGGTTTTTATTTTCAATTAATCCCTATAATGTGATGAAATCTCACTTATCTCTTCATGTAATTATGCTGGTTGGTGGCCTATGCTCCATTGGGGGGGGGTAACAGGTGTAAGTAAGTAAATCTTCATGTAATTGAAGATAAATAAATCACAGAAAATAACGTTGTTATAATACTAAGAACAACCTATGTATATATGTAGACAAAGCAATTTTATTTCGCTGATAAATGCATATCGATAAATAAATAGAAGCATGAATCTGATTATTCAGCTGTTGTGACATACATTCTACCAAATCAGCCAAGGTATTTAAAAATGTAGAATCAATGTCATAAATATGCAGTACTACATAGTATGTTTATAAGTATTCCTAGTAATATATCGAACACGAATAACTACATTCCTATAGCTTTAAACCACTATTACTAATCAGCTCGTTTCGACATACATGGCCTACTTTTTTTTCACCTTTATAATTTCGACTATGACCTAACAATCTACATTGTTGAAAATAATATTATTTTTGGGAGTGAAAAACTAAGATCATTCGTGTCCATTTACTGAATAATAGATAATAATCAGATGAGTTTTGTGGAGATTGTAGTAATTTGATAATTGAATTCATGAGTCAATTGAAGCTAGACCACCATGGAAAACCTGAAAGGACTGAATAGCCATTTCGTCCTAGTATGGGACTCCTCAGCAGTGCACATCCATGATCCCACCTCGCGAGATTCGAGGTTTTCCATGGTGGTCTAGCTTCATGACTCATGAATTCAATTATTAAATAGATAATACGTTTTGATGCACGAAACACTGAACTGAATGATATCAATAATCATGTAATCGATATACTAAATAACTAGATCATTATGCTAAATTGTGTGACATATAGATACAAGTTATTCAATAGACAATCGAGAGCCAGACTGTAGGGACAGAATAATCATGTATTAACACAATGTAAAATCCAGAGTAGAATATAGTGAATCAGTCTTTAATGGTGGTTTGTATACTAACCTATGTGTCTTCACGCACAGATTACACAATTCTAGAGCACATAACTTATGGGTTAATACTTTTAACTTCGCTTTTGTTAACTGTACATCTAATATTTTATTTACTTATTCGTTCTCAACCCTCATGATTCAAATAAAAACCACCTATCTAATCGCCAAAAATAATGTTTAAATTTAGGATAAAAGTTAGACTACTTATAATCGTAAAGTAGCATGCTATTGTTTCCGTTTTCCTCCTTCTTCCTTGAGTTAGCTCTTATTATCTAATTCAACATTAGTAGACAATTTACAAACTCCGCCTGTAGCTCTTCTACAGTTACTGCCGGTCTCAAGCCCGGGTAAAGGAGGAGGGTTGGGCATGGGGTTAGCGTCCCCATCCCGTAGAAAACTAACTCGCTAAAAAAACGCTTACCAGAAAAAATTATTCAAACCATTTTAACTCTGCCCTGAAAGTTAGAAGGTCTTCATTTAGAAGAATTATGACGCTTCATGGTGAAAGCCGAGTTCCTTCGGAAGCCACGAGGCCGATGCCCCTTCTAACAACCAGAGCAAAAATTTTTATAGGTACATGGAACGTCCGAACAATGTGGGAAACCGGGAAGACCAGTCAAATAGCAACGGAAATGAGGAGATACAACTTGGCAGTACTGGGAATCAGCGAAACCCACTGGACCCAAGCTGGACAAAAAAGGCTAGCTACGGGAGAGATGCTGCTATACTCCGGTCACGAAGAGGAAAATGCTCCACACACTCAGGGAGTCGCTCTAATGCTGTCCAAAGTAGCACGAAATGCACTTGTAGGATGGGAATCTCACGGATCCAGAATCATCAAAGCATCATTCAAAACAAAGAAGGAGGGGATCATAATGAATATTATCCAATGTTATGCACCCACCAATGATAGCAACGACGACATTAAAGATCAATTCTACGAGCGGCTGCAGTCAATCATAGAGAAATGCCCAAGAAAGGACCTAACTATTCTGATGGGAGATCTAAATGCCAAAGTCGGAATAGACAACACCGGATATGAAGATATATGGGACGACATGGACTGGGAGAGAGAAACGAAAATGGAGAAAGATTTGCAAATCTGTGTGCATTCAACAAATTGGTCATAGGAGGCACAATATTTCCACACAAACGTATACACAAGGCTACATGGATCTCACCGGACCACACTACAGAGAACCAGATAGATCATATTTGCATCAACAAAAAATTCCGAAGGACAATGGAAGATGTGAGAACCAGGAGAGGTGCTGACGTAGCTTCAGATCACCACCTAGTTGTAGCCAATTTAAAACTGAAGCTAAAAAGAACTGGACAAGTGGACAAACAGCACTACAAAGGTTCAATACAGCCTTCCTTCGAGATACTGACAAACTCAATGAATTCAAGATAGCTCTCAACAACAGGTTCCAAGCCTTACAAGATCTACTGAAGGAAGAAGAAACTACTATGGAGGACAACTGGAAAGGCATCAAGGAAGCATTAACTTCAACGTGTCAAGAGGTTCTGGGCCTAAAGAAGCACCATCATAAGGAATGGATCTCTATAGAAACACTGGACAAGATCAAAGAAAGGAAGAACAAGAAGGCAGCAATTAACAACAGCCGAACACGAGCAGAGAAAGTCCAAGCACAAGCTGAATACATAGAAGCAAACAAGCAAGTGAAGAAGAGCATTAGAGCCGACAAGAAGAAATACGTGGAAGAACTAGCAACGACGGCAGAAAAAGCTGCTAGAGAAGGAAATATGAAACAGCTTTACGATACAACGAAGAAACTAGCAGGGAAATACAGTAAACCAGAGAGGCCGGTCAAAGACAAAGAAGGCAAGCCAATCACTGAAATTCAACAACAGCGTAACAGATGGGTAGAGTACTGAATAGGCCGGCTCCAATGAATCCACCGGACATCGAAGCAGCACACACAGATCTTCCTATAGATGTCAACCCACCAACGACGGAAGAAATTAGAATGGCCGTCAGACAAATCAAGAACGGGAAAGCAGCAGGACCCGACAACATACCAGCTGAAGCACTGAAATCAGACATCGAAGTAACCACAAGCATGCTTACCTTCTATTCAAAAAGATTTGGGAGGAGGAACAAGTGCCAATGGACTGGAAAGAAGGACACCTCGTCAAGATTCCAAAGAAAGGAGATCTGAGCAAATGTGAAAACTACAGAGGCATTACACTACTGTCAATACCAGGGAAAGTCTTCAACAGAGTGTTGCTGAACCGGATGAAGGATGCAGTAGACGCCCAACTTCGAGATCAACAAGCTGGATTCCGTAAGGATCGGTCGTGCACAGACCAAATTGCAACACTACGGATCATCGTCGAACAATCAGTTGAGTGGAACTCGTCACTATACATCAACTTCATTGATTATGAAAAGGCATTCGACAGTGTAGATAGGAGGACATTATGGAAACTTCTTCGACACTACGGAGTTCCTGAGAAGATTGTCAATATTATCCGGAACTCATACGACGGACTACAGTGCAAAGTAGTGCATGGAGGACAGCTGACAGATGCATTCCAAGTAAGGACCGGAGTCAGACAAGGCTGTTTACTCTCTCCCTTCCTCTTTCTTCTGGTGGTCGACTGGATTATGAAGACCTCGACATCTGAAGGAAAACACGGAATACAATGGACAGCTCAGAATCAATTAGACGATTTGGACTTCGCAGATGACCTAGCCCTCCTATCACGTACACACGAACAGATGCAGATGAAGACAGCCAGTGTAGCAGCAGTCTCTGCATCAGTAGGCCTCAGCATACACAAAGGGAAAACCAAGGTCCTCAAATTCAAAGCGGAGAACAGCAATCCAATCACTCTTGATGGCGAAACTCTGGAAGATGTAGAATCCTTCACATACCTGGGAAGCATCATCGATGAACAAGGAGGTTCAGATGCAGACGTAAAGGCGAGGATCGGCAAAGCAAGGGTCGCATTCCTACAATTGAAGAACATATGGAACTCAAAACAACTTTCAACCAATATCAAAGTGAGAATCTTCAATACGAACGTCAAGGCAGTTCTACTGTATGGAGCTGAAACTTGGAGAACTACAACCACCATCAAGAAGGTACAAGTATTTATAAATAGCTGCCTACGCAAGATACTCAACATCCATTGGCCGGATACCATCAGCAATAGCCTTCTGTGGGAGAGAACAAACCAACTTCCAGCTGAAGAGGAAATTAGGAAAAGACGATGGAAATGGATAGGACATACATTACGCAAATCGTCAAACTGCATCACGAGGCAAGCCCTAACTTGGAATCCTGAAGGGAAGCGGAAAAGAGGAAGGCCAAAGAACACATTACGTCGGGAAATAGAAGCAGATATGAAAAGGATGAATTACAACTGGAAGGAGCTGGAAAGGATTGCCCAGGACAGGGTTGGATGGAGAATGCTGGTGAGTGGCCTATGCTCCTTCACGAGGAGTAACAGGCGTAAGTACGTAAGTAAGTAAGTAAGACAATTTACAAGGAAATATGTCCCAAAGATTGCCATTCGTGAACTCGCTGTGTAAGACTGTAATTTATGAACTCATACTTGAAGAAATACTTAAAACAAAGTAGTGTCCAATTTCAAAACACTGAATTATGTTCTGGCTCATATAAATATCCGTGACATAATACTTTCACACTTATTGGTTACTCTTTTGTAAGTTCACAATGTAAAATTTATTGACAATATTAAGTTTACACCACACCCTAAAAATATTTGAAAATTGGTTAGCTCGAAGTAATAATTTAGATAGGAATTACGTTACTAGGTTGTTTTTGATAAATAAACTGAAACAACACACACACACACAAAATATGTTCTGAAAGTTAAGAACATGGTATGCTTACAACCAAAAATAAACATTCGTGTAAATGATGCATAGGAAAAGCATCCTGTACATTCGGTAAATAAAGAAAGATAATCATTTTTCTAAAAAAAATCTTAGGATTAAGTGAATATCAAGAATAAATTAAATTACAGAGTAATGTTTTTTTTTCCTTCTCTTTGTTGAGTATAACATCCATAATCCAAAATATATATTGATTTAACTCATCGACTGAGATGGTTGGGTCACGTGTTACATGTGCCTGAACACCGATTACCACGAAGTGCGATGCTAACCGGTGTTAGAGATGGTTGGAAGAATGTTAGGGGCGGCCAAACCAAAACGTGGCATCAGTGCTTGAAGTCACTAACTTCTGGTTTGAGCCATGTTGGGAGATGCAGACTACTTGGTTGGTGTCCGCGTGACTATCGTAACCAATGGTTAGAGACTCTTGGTGACATGACTCGGAATCGATCACAATGGCGTCGGTGTATACACTCTCTATCTTCCCTCAAACTAAGAGATTAAAATCGCCTCATATCTTTCTTTCTACGAACTAATTCTATCTTCCTGTACTATATCCTTATATGCAATCTTTCTCCTATATATTACCACCACTGAATTAACTACTCTTATGAATCCAGTGTTCATTTTGTTGTGCTAGTGAGGTATGGCAACTGGGACCGATGTACATATATGTCTGGTCCTACTTTGTAGCTGACTGACTGATTGACTGATTTGACTCAATATCTTTCTATTGGATTATCTATTTAAATTGTTCCAATCAACTAATAATATCCATTCTACTCTGCTTTAAAATATTCTTATAATTTAATGAAAATATCAAGGCAACTCTGCCAGGATACATATACTTCAAATGAGATTAGCTAATTTCAGTCTTGAACATCATTAACGAGAAAATTTAAACTCTTGGTAAAATCTGAGAACCACACAGTAGATAATCCATTTACAAAATGTCCATCAATTGTCTCAAACTTTCTCGTTCCTTCATTTTCATATCAATCATCCTCTGTTTTGGTTCTCTTCTCTTCTATTTTTTCAACCTTCTACTGCTAGACATTCCACTTTCGACTGGTGATACATACTACTCATATCTGTCAACATCAACAGCACACATTACGATGGTATTTACAAAGAGAGTAAATAAAATATTTTGATAAAAGTTCAATTTTATAGTAGCTATGTAGAACTTAGAGATGGATATTGAGAATATTTAAAAACATGGAAGTCAAGGAATTTAGAAAATTGTTTTAATATATCTTGATAGAATGTAGTAAATTAAAGTTCAGCCACCACACACTCCTATATCAACGATCAATGTAGATAGAGTGTGCTGTGAAACTTTCATATGAATACAATGGTTGAGTTTGTGAACATGGATTCTGATAGTTTTAGCTAAATCCAAAAGACGAACTCATAAACCATGTAGTAAATTTGATGGAGTGTGGTGGATAACTTTAAAGATTTGTTCAAGTCAACTTATTGTCCTGTGTCCACCTACTGAATGAGAATAAATTTCTTAATCACTATTACTTGTTCTCTGCTGAACCAAAAACGAATAGTGTTCTGTTATGAGATGATGAACTTGCCTATTCTCAAGTATTATATAAATTTTTAAATCTTATACCTTATTCGGTGTAAGGATTCGTTTAATATTAATGACCTTCACAAAATCACTACAAGCAAACATGTCACCGGTAGGTAAAAAGAATACAACTGTCAATCTATTCATATTAATTAACTGAATATAACATTGAGAATTTGTATACTTTAATCTTTATCTAAATTTTGGTTGATTTTTTTTTATAATAAATTAACAAAACTAGACAGCTTTCTACTTATATAATCAGTTTATTGAACGTGTATGATTCAAACTAGAATGCCTTAAACACATAACAAATTTGTTATTAAACCATCACTTAGATGACCATCACAGCTACTACTACTATACTAATAAGAATGAGACTATTGGCAAGTAACCATGTCAACAAACATTTGTAAACAAACTAGATGTCCAAAATGTCAATAATAATAAATATTATTATCTTAAAATATTTCAATGTCAATCCATCTCTCTCTTTATTCATAAACTACTGTCCAAATTATCATTAATCCATGTCATAGGTAGATTAAAAATTAAGTTTACATTTCAATTATACTAAAACTAATCAGAATTGAATTGCCAAATAAATAAACAAAGAATTCTAGGATTGTAGAGCCATGAATAATTCATACAAGGATGATAGCATATTAGGATGATTTATGCAAACTTATTTTGATATCCTTAAATGACATTCCTTCTTTTTGAATTACGTCATCCTGTTTAATACTTAGAAACATAAATACAAATGGAGAAACAAAGAATAAACGAAAAGATGAAAATAATTTTCTTTCTATAAAAATTATTTATAAATAAAATAGACGAACAAGTTCAAAATAGCCGATTAACATCTGATGACACTAATTCCGATCTTTGTACAAATTAATTCAAACCAAAACTAGTGAGGAACAACGAGTTCATTTTATTATGTTCTCATAACTTGTAAAATGTTGATTATGATTAGATTGTAACCCTAAGAGAATCATTGATCAACTCACTTGGAAAAAAAACTATAAACATACAGTGTTGAAAATTTTCATATGAAATAGAACAGTTGTCCAATATGGCAAATGGTACTAAACAAACGCAAGTTGATGCTGTTGAAGATGGCACAGGTATTCAGTGTTTGGCAACGCTTTTACCAGCAACACCTAATATAATTCGTACCCACCAAGAGAAAGCAAAGGACAGAGTCAAGGAGATCGAAAGAGTGTATTTGGCGATTACCAATATATCGGAATTCTCTGATCTAATCTGGCTAGCGATTGCGGTAGATGTTGAGCACAGCGTTACCACACGTGATCTGGTGCGGATGCATGACCGAGTGCCTTCAGCTAGATGAGTCCACTAAAACATATGGTCAGCATCCAATGTCGAAAACTTACAGAGCTATTTATTTTGGGGATTTATTTACCGCTACACTGTAATTTATTTGGATAAATCAAAAAATGAACACAGAGAAATTTTTATAGCTGAATTCATAAGTCAATTGAAGCTAGACCACCATGGAAAACATGGAAGCATTGGATGGCCTTCTCGTCCTAGTATGGGACTGCTCAGCAGTGAACATTCACGATCCCGCCTCGTGAGACTTGAACTCAGGACCTATCGGTCTCGCGCGCGAATGCTTAACCATTAGAACACTGGTCTGGCATCCAACAGTGTTAATGTCTAACTTCAACCAATCTACGAAATTGAGTCACTATTTTCTTCAATGAGTTATTATCTTACAACAGAGAAATTCGTTTATTGAATTTATGATCATAATTATCAGAAAACTGTAAACTATTCATTTATATACACAACTTTATATCAAATAAATGATTATATTAATATTAGGCTTTTTCTTTCCCTTCCTAGGTGACCGTATTACTTAAAATGTTTACAAAATCTAATCTAGTCATTACTTTGTAATAAACACAAAATTTAAATCTTTTAAATTTCAAACTACATAAACACTTTGGCACTAAGTGTATTTAAAGTAACTGCGATAGACAAATTCTTGATTTAAAAACTAGAACTGAATGAAAATAGTTTTAGTGCTGTTTTATTCTATTATTTCAGAAATACAATATCAAAAGTTGTTGTTGTATGTGTGTGTGTTTCTTTCTTTTTTTTCAGTTGTTATTTGAATGGTCTTCCCGGTTTCCCACATTGTTCGGACGTTCCGTGTACCTATAAAAATTGTTGATCTGGTTGTTAGAAGGGGCATCGGCCTCGTGGCTTCCGAAGGAACTCGGCTTTCACCATGAAGCGTCATAATTCTTCTAAATGAAGACCTTCTAACTTTCAGGGCAGAGTTAAAATGGTTTGAATAATTTTTTCTGGTAAGCGTTTTTTTAGCGAGTTAGTTTTCTACGGGATGGGGACGCTAACCCCATACCCAACCCTCCTCCTTTACCCGGGCTTGGGACTGGCAGCAACTCTAGAAGAGCTACAGGCGGAGTTACTTCATTAAAATTATACAAAACCATTTTAACTATTCTAAATACTTTATTGAGAATAACTTGATTATTCTGTAGTTTTGGTAAAGATAAAAATTAACTCATCTGCAATTCGATGTCGAATTATAATCACTTCATCAGTTGAGCAAATAGTGTCAATTGAATATTGGACCTATGATAGTTAGATAGTAAAAGTATATGCTGCTTTTGTTTGTTATACATGTATTTATCATAAGTCTTGGATAACATATACCTTGTATACTTCAGAAACCGATTATTAGTTTAAAAAAATTTAAATTCATTTCGTATTGTTTGTTTAAATCTTCTGACTGATGTTTAGAACTGTAATTGATCAGTCTCTTATTGGCATTTATAGATCCTGTACAGATCGCCTCGATCCACTATCCATCTTTGCTTATAATCTTAGTGATTAAAGGTGTATTATCGAGGCCATACGTACAGTATACACTTATGCCAATAAGAGACTGATCAATTTGCTAGGTTTGGATGGATTACGAATTCACTGATTCTGCGAACGGAACAGACTTGTGACCAAAGACCAATAAACTAGCTATTCTGTTGCGTCCCAGACCCGCTAATTAGAGAGAGAAGTCGAAGTCCGAACGGGGAAGTATATTCTGGAAAACACCAGAAGCACGAGTGATAACAAGAGACACAAATCAAAACGTATATATACAGCACAAAACCGTCCTTGGGAAGGGTTACAAAATAGCATACTAAAAGACACAACGGACCAATAACGTTTAAGATTCTCCCAAGTGCGAAATATGACATGAAGGTGAGAGTTTTTGGCGCGAAAACAAAGAAATTCAAATTTTCAAAATAAAATTACAAAATTAGGACCTTTTCCAAGTGAGTTCTGGGGATCTAACGTTCCTAACACAATTACAGTCTTAAACATCAATGGGAAGATTTAAGTGAATTTAAAACTTCACTCCATTGCACAAGCGAATGACTATCAAAACTCAGTAGCTAAGTGGATAACATTATGGTGTTTGAAACGAATAGTACTAGGTTCGAGTCCCGGAGTAAATATCAACTCTGTAATGCAAGTATATCCAGCTGATGAGTCCTAAATAGGATAAAACGTGCATACTAGATTCCAATGTTAGTTACTATCTATCTTTAGTGAAAAAAATTGCTATTTATGTTATCTACTATTATACAATTTCTCTGAATTGATTATTCTAAAATCACATTATTGTTCAATTTATCACCTAAAAATTAATCTTTTAATTATCAAATTATTAAATTCTTATTAGAAAATAAAATCAATTTAATTATCAATCAACATAAGAATAATTTATTTAAGTAATATAATATCCATTGTAATATTCATCATCAAACTGGATCACGAGGCAAGCCCTGACTTAGAATCCTGAAGGGAAGCGGAAAAGAGGAAGACAAAAGAACACATTACGTCGGGAAATAGAATCAGATATGAAAAGGATGAATTACAACTGAAAGGAGCTAGAAAGTATTTCCCAGGACAGGGTTGGATGGAGAATGCTGGTGAGCGGCCTATGCTCCTTCACGAGGAGTAACAGGCTTAAGTAAGTAAGTAATATAATATTCATAATCTGAATACTTCTCATCTAGAATAAGCTTTCATTCTATTATAATATTAAATCTATGTTGATTGATGTGATGATGATCATTTTGTAATTGTAATCAGATCTAAAATTTATTGATTTATAAATTTGATTGGAAATCAATAAAACTAAGAATGTACATGATCTAAAATGAAAATTTTATGAAATAACTTATTTAACAAAGTTAACTAAATTCAATTGACTTTATTCATCTGTAACTTAATAATAGAATGTAAATCTCTAAGTTGGTAATTATATACCATATTGTAATAATAATAAAGGTCTACATCTCTTATTTCAATATTCGCATACTAAATTGAGTTTGTAGTGGCTGTGCTTCGTTAACCA
The DNA here is from genome assembly GCA_944470405.2 of Schistosoma mattheei. Taxonomy (NCBI): domain Eukaryota; kingdom Metazoa; phylum Platyhelminthes; class Trematoda; order Strigeidida; family Schistosomatidae; genus Schistosoma; species Schistosoma mattheei. Next base: position 14,590,335 of record OX103947.1, on the reverse strand, counting down.
ATCACTCTCGTAACCGTTATCATATAATCCTCAACGGTGTTTGAAATCAGAAGGCAAAGAGAAGTAGCGACTACAGTTTTATTAGCAGATAACTCAAACCACAAAGCAATGATGCGAATGAGTGAGTCAGAGAACCGAGAGTGTAGTGTTAAATCTACATCTATATATATAGGGAAATAAATGGATCATCGAATCAATTAAGCAGTTAATAATAAAACTAGCAGAATGAATATATGAGTAGGCGGTAAGACATGTTCAAGCATACATATTTCATACGAGCACAACGATAATAAAGGTACAATAAGTTGTTATAGTATAGTACGGATGACTTTGTCCGCTAAATAAGTTAACGAAAGGGCTTAACTGAATTAAATGAGAGCAAACTCAATTGCACGTGAGTTGCTATAAGTTCAATTTTAAACTTGAATGTTTTCCATGTATATTTTTTCATATATCATTTAGACATTATTAATACCCGAAATCATATACATTTTTGGTGAACAGTGACAATTTGATTATTATCGATCATTGCAGTATTTGATCAGTGGATTTTTACTTCATAACACTGATTATCATATATTATTAGAATGGGTATTGTGGAGATTTTAGAAATTTCACAGATTGAAATCATGAGTCAGTTGAAGCTAGACCACCATTGAAAACCTGGAAGCACTGGACGGCCGTTTCGTCCTAGTATGGGACTCCTCAGGAGTGCGCATCCACGATCCCGCACCACGCGGGGCTCGAACCCAGGACCTACTGGCTTCGCGCGCGAGCACTTAACCATTAGACCACTGAGCCGGCATCCAACGGTGTTAATGTCTAACTTCAACCAATCCACGAAGTTGCGCCACCGTACACCATTGTCTTCAGTGAGTTCCTATCTCACAACAGACCTGGTTGAACTCCACTCCAAATATTTCACAAACTGAAAACTTTCTTCTTTAAATAATGATTTGATTCAACATAAATATATCGATTTTACGGTATACAAGAAAAAGTAAAACAATATAGAGATATACAATTTTAAAAGGAAAAACGAATGTCATTAAATGAAATTCTAAAAATTAAACAAATTGTACAAAATCTTAATGATACTTATAATATATTTCATTAAATCTCATTTAAATATGTCTACCTAATAAATAAAAAAAGCAAAAGAAGAATATAATTTTCCGAAAGAATACTTTCCTGTCATTATTATTAGAACAGATTTATTAAATAAAACAAATTTTTTAAATCGGAATCCGGTTTAAAATTAATTTTTCATAAAGTTTGATTTTAAAACTTTATTTTAATTCATGAATTTAAAAAAGAAAAAAAAACAAAGAAAAGCGGAAAGAATTATCTTTCAAAAGAATTGAAGAAAAAGAAAAAGAAGAAAGAAAAAAGAAAAACACGGATTAGAAATACGGAATGTTACATTGTCCAATGTCATATTTTATTGGACATTTGTATTAATTCGAATGTTGCTTTATGATTGGTCAATTTCAATAAACCAATCAGATTAATATCTTCAATCTTTTGTTATGAAAGTATAATGGTATGAGGAAGATACATTTAATGGAAATGATCTCATCGAAATTGAAGCCAGAAATTACATGTCCATTATGTAATCAAATCTTTCAAACTCCTCTTTTACTTCCATGTGGACATTCTATTTGTTCTGGATGTATGAGTAAACTTTGTAGAACTTTGACCAAATCATCAATTGTCACTAATAATCAAACTCATTATCTAGCTACTCAAACAATTTCATCTATTGGAATTGAAGATGCTATTAGTGAAGCTGATTCTGGTGTAGTTGTTTGTAGTTTGGAATCTAATAATGATTGTCAGTTAACATCATATTCACCTCAAAGTGTTAATCGTACTCATTCTATACAAGAATTATGTCGTATATGCAGTACTAATCGTAGTAATAATTCATTCAAAAAGACTAATAATTTTACAAGTTTAAATTTAGAAAATGAAAATAATGAAATATTATCAAGTGAAATATTACCTCATAATATAGCTTTGGAAAACTTAATTACACGAATAACTAGAGCTGAAGTGAATCATCGTGATATAGATACAACATTGAATTCTGGAGTTACTAAAAAAGATAATAACAGTCTATCTACAATAAGATGTCAATTATGTGAATCATCAAATGAGATTTTAACATTATCATTTTGTGAACAATGTAATCTTTGGTATTGTAAAACATGCCTAAAATTATGGCATCCACCTACTGAAATATTAATTAAACATCGTATTACATCGTTTAATAATCATAATTGTTTATTGTATTCATCAAAACAGATTATTACAGAAGTAACTGGACCAACATGTACACATCACTCAGGATATGTTTGTAATTTATATTGTATAACATGCTCAATGTTTGTTTGCCTACGGTGCTTAAGTTCAAACGAAAGGAATTATAACAATGATCATAATTATTATAACACAAATAGTAATCACAGTGATGTAACTACGTCTAATTTGTACACACCAAGCAGTACTTCTCCTCATGAATGCTTATCCCATATTGGTCATACAGTATGCTCAACCAATATTTATGCCAAAAAGATGAAAGTAAGCATTTTTATCAAACTATGTTAGAATTCTACTGTTTTCTTATCTACAATTCATCATTATATTTGCTAAGAACTCACAAAATTTGATGGATAAAATACGGTTTAGGCAAACTAAAAACAGACAAATAAATGTCTTTTTTCACTCAGTTCATAAATCTTCTGAAGATTGTCATTGAACTAATCTGTTATGATTCTCAACTAGATCTTTTAAGTAATTCTAATTCTATAAAAAAATTTCATGGAAAACTATAGTGGTAGTATTCATTGTTCCCATGTTGTCTTTTCTCAACATTGTTGAAATTGACATTGAGTCTATTAGCTAAACACCATCTTAACAGGCATTTATCTTTATGTTGTAAGAAGCATATTAAAAAACTTGACTAACTATCAATTCACTATTCTGATTATTGGAGAATTAGAAGCTAACAGCTTAATAGGTCTTAAATTTCAGATCTGCTCGCGTCATATAAATACGAAATACATCTAACATTTCAGTGTACTGGCTGCTTAGTTTCCTCAGCTTATACAACTGCTAACGACTTGACTTAAAAGGAATATGACCAAGTTAATAAATATGGTGTTTGAAATGAGTTTTTTTTAATTGTCTACTATTGGAAGAAATGTCGGTGAGACTATGGTTTATGAACAAACTAATCAGATTTGAGATAACAGGTTTCGAATTTTAGCGCGAAATTCATCCAATCATTTGACTAAATACTATTTCGGCATCATAGCTTAAGTCAGTTCGTGATGAAAACTTTAAATCTAGTTCCTAACCCTAACCATAGATTTCAAATTATAAGTCTAATTCCTCTCACTGCTTTACAACACTCGGTTAGTCCTAGTTAGTAGGTTGACATTTTCAAGGTCATTTTAGACTTGCTCAAGGGTTGTCCATAAATTATAGTCTCACCGAAATGTCTAATTTTATAATTATTCTTGAATATAATATCAGTTTGTCCAACTTGGTAATTTAACTTCAAAATTGACGTTTTATATATTATTACATATATTCAGTTATGCTTGCAATGCGTTACAAAAATATCAACCTGTTGTGCAGGAAGACTATAAAAGTACCATCTGTTGTTTATTCCAAACCACACATTTTTCTACTTTGAATGTAAAGTAAATAAATAGCAATATGACGAATGTTAAAATTCATTAACTCATAAACACTTGTTCCAAATGACTCCACTAATCATGGATAATTATTGAGTTATCTCATCAAGGGTTGGATAGAGAGTGCTTGTTGACGGTCTATGCTCCTCCACAAGGGGTAACAGGAGTAGACAAGTAAATCATCTAGAATAATAATAAACAGTTTTTCTAACTCATTGTTCATATAAATGATAACTAGTATCGTAAAAATCAATGAAAACTTTGATCATATGATAGACAATAAATTAATGACTGATTATAACCATTTTTCTTCTAGATATGCTTTTAAAATTCATTTATCTGTAAGAAAGATTTTCATATCCATTAAGACATACGTAATCCAATGGTTTTAGTTCAAAGTAGACTTTTATTCTTTTTTCCCATTCTTAATATATTGCATTTAGATTACAGTCAAACACTATAACACTGATATATATATATATATATATATATATATATATATATATATATATATATATACGTGTAAAGCTGACTAAAACGTGGTAAGAGATATTGTACTTTATCATTTTAAAGCTAATGGTTACCGAGTACAAAGCCCTCAAATGCCCTGGTACGGCCGAGAGTGGAGAGAGTCCGCTCTCCCTCTTGAAATGCCCTCACATGGCCACGCGTATATAGCCTCTGCCAGGGAATTCCTACTTATTGCCTTCTCGTGGCTGATATTTTGTTTACGAAATTGAGAGGACAAAAAGGGAATGTCCGGCGCTTTAACCGGTTTGGTTGGTGGATATAGAGGATCCATCTAGGAGAGTTGGAAAACCCTCATTCCAAACCAAAGGTGCACATAGGCTCCAGTATCCTAAAGGAACAAATGGCGTATGAACCAATTGTTGGTCACCGACTACCATGGAACTGCATCTCCTTACGATACTCCACTGCCTTGTGGATCAGACCTTCAGGTCGAAGGCTCGGGGAGTGGCTCCCTAAGAAAACCACCTGCTTCGGTTTGGGCACCCGGGCAGTATCACAGCCCTCACACATATCGAATGAGATTTGTGTGGTGCATATGTATTTGGTGCCTCGTTGTACCAATATCTATGTGTAAAAATAAATAAATAAGTAAAACCGAGTACAAGCTAAAAACTACATAAATCAAATGTCAAAGTGATTGTTTGGTGAGAAAAATTACTAACCTGTACTTACATCTCGGTTATGAAAACATACTCTATGTTCATTGTTAACTCATGTTCTGAAATAAGATAAAGCATAATTTGAAGCAATCCAGCTTACTTGTAAGATTTAAATTCAAATACTTATTGTTTGTTAAAAGGTGAGGTTAGTCTACTATTACAGGCTTCGTAATAAATAGGATTGCATACTGGGTTTAACTATTGGCCTACAATGAAAGCATCTAATTAATACCAAATAAGTTTTTCTTTGACTAGCATTTAATGCCAAGTATCCTAATACGATATCGTTAATTAAATATCCGAGAAATATCACTCACCTAATCACTGCATCTGTTGTAACCTCAGGAAACTGGTATTTGATACAGAAAACTATGTTTCGCATAACACAATAAAGAAAGCAAGAAGATAAATGAAAGTCGATTATTTATCAAAAAGAGATGAAAAACTATATCTAAATACACTGAGCTATATACATTAGAATTACCTGATCAACAGTCAACTTTAAATAAATTGAACTGGTCATATTTAGTATCAATGACTGAATGTACGCTCAAAATCATAAAATTAAACTGGTACGATCAACAAATATGGTTATTTTAGTGAGTTATATTTGCTCATTTTTAACAGTATCCTATTTAGCTCATGTATTTTGCCAATAAACTAAATAAATTTATCAACATAAAACCTTTCACAATATCAAATAGTCTCAAAATAAATCACTGTAAATCTGACCCGACTGATATTTGGACGTGGAAGCAATAAAACAATAACGAAACGGCCGTCCAGTGCTTACAGGTGTTTTCAATGGTGGTTTAACATTGGTCGATTCATGATCTCAATTTTTAAAAATGATTTGCTGTACGTTTATCATTGCTAAAGTCCTCACTTAGCATAGCTTATTTGAAATTATATTTCATATTGTTCGTAATTACTCGTAGCCATCAGAGGAACAGTAAGAACTTCTGACCATTGGATATATATTTCGTTCCAGTTCGGGCCTTTAAATAAGAAGGAAAATTTGTTCAAAACCTACCCTTTTTACTTCGATGTTGAAAACTAAACAGGAATGTAACTGGAGACTGAATGTGCAGATATTTTCTTATTTCTTCCAGAATTCCTGTCGTAAAGTCAAGCTAAATACTGATAGTACGTTGCAACTGACTCATTTTAATAATCTATATCATATCAATGTACACTTCAATCATTAATTGGTGTAATGACCTTTAAGTACATTTTTACAATCAGATCAGTTATTTTCTCATCTATAAATGAATTTCATAGATTCTCTTTATTTGCACATTTTTATCTTTTTTTATCATTGACTTTTCCTTCAAATTGTCTTCAAAAGGGCAAGGTCATTGCAAATTGTCCAGAACAATGGCATATATGAGTCCATATGAGAGCGACTGAGTCATCAATATAATCATCATTATTATTTCTAATGTCATTCGAGTCGGTTCAGCTTTTCTAATTATCTAACCTTGTATTTGATTCTGTTAGTTTCTTCACACTTTAAATAACTTTGACCCTTGACCCAAAATTAAAAAAATTAAGATAAACTAATACTAGTTATAATAATGAAAACTGTATTAATATAACAGAATCCAAAATCACAGAAAAGACCTAGTCAGTCACGGTTTAAAGAGAGTTACAAATAAATAAAACCTAATGTGAAATTTTACTTACTAACGCATGTTACCCCTCGTGGAGGAACATAGGCCGCCCACAAACATTTTCCATCCAACTCCTGTCTGCTTCCGATTCTCGACGTAATGTATTCCTTGGTCTTCCTGTTTTCCGTTTCCCTTCAGGATTCCGAGTTAGTGCTTGCCTCGTGATGAAGTCGGATGAACTCCTCAACATGTGGTCTATCCACTTGAGGCGTCTTTTCCTAATTTCTTCTTCATCTATAAGCCGATTTGTTCTCTACCATAACAGATGTTTGCTGATGGTATGCTGTCAACAGACATTGAGTATACTTTGTAGACAATTATTCATAAATACTTGTACTTGTTTGATGATGGTTGTTGTAGTTCTGGAAGTTTCCGCCGCGTACAAAAGATCTGTACTTACTGTGCCAATCCTTGCGTTTACGTGTGCATTAAATCATCCCTGTTCATCGATGATGCTGTCCAGGTACATGAACGTTTCCACATCTTCCGGAACCCATCCACCAATCGTGGTTTGGTTGCTGTTTGCCGTGTTGTATTTGAGAATCTTGCTTTTTCCCTTGTGTATGTTACGGCGTACAGATGCAGAGGCTTCTGCTACACTAGTTGTCTTCATTTGTTGGTGTGTATGGGATAGAAGAGCTAAATCGTCTGCAAAGTCCAAATCGTCTAGTTGGATGGAAGCTATCCATTGTATTCCGTGCTCCACCTGAAATGTGGAGGTCTTCATAATCTAGTCAACCACCAGAAGAAAGAGGAAGAGAGAAAGTAAATAACCTTGTCTGACACCGGTCCTCACTTGGAATGAGGCTGCCAGCTGATGTGATGAAGAACTGCTGCACAAGTTTCACACCATTAAAAGGAATAAAATCAAGCAAGAATATAACAAACTTATACATCTTTTCTTTTGAAACTGACTGTGGGGATAACATTTTTCAATCAATACTGAATAAATGGGAAAAGCGTAATTTATCAACTGCTTTTTTTGACTGTTTATCGGAGTTCATGCAATTCATAAAAAATAGACCAATCCTCACCAATTGCAACATTGGAAAAACTGAATTTTAAAGGTACATGTTAGTTTTTATTCTACTAGATACAAATAACCTATATAAAAGGCTTTGTAATACGTCAGGTGCACGAACGCATGACCTACTATCCGCTTACAAATTCTCTTAATTTGAGCGCCGGAGTTAATAAAAATGAATAGAAGTTTTATTGTATAGAATAGGAACTATTCATAAGATAGTGGGCGAAAACATCAAATTTGGTAACCAAATAGATAATTATCCATCCACTATAACACAAAATCCGTCCTTTTTCGAGAAGTTTCCATTGGATACTGATTAGACTGATTGCTTCCAATCTTTTCTTGGCTTCTCGGAGCTTGTTTGAGGAATTCTTGAGGGTTACCGACATTTCAGATTTATTATTTGTAATTCATCCAAATGTTATCAAATGGTTTTTCAAGAAAACCTACTATATTGTCAGTTTATTCATTTTTCACAAAACAAAGCATATTACAGTATCTCGAGAATTCCAAGTTGCACCTTCCAGAAAAATATTCGGAAAATGAAATTCACTCAAAATGATTATACATCTTTCTATGTTCATCTCAGTGGCTATCATATCTACCACTTCTATAGTTGTTAGGTAAATGAAATACAAAAACCTCTACCACTATGGGATTTGAATCGACAACTGCATCTCTGCGCTAATGTGGTGTGGCAACTTGAACTGATTTACGTACGCACGAAGTTCTACGTTGTTACTGACTGACTGTTTATAATAAATCTTAGCAAGATGATAGAAGTATGTATTTGATTACTCTTATTTGCCACTTCATAGGTAGAACTGTGAAGTTCAGACAACTCAACTACAACTCCATTGTAGTTTCTTCTTGCCTTATAGTAAAACTAATACTTAAGTATTTTTTTATAACAATCTTTACATCTTAATCATTTATTTTCTTGCCTATATCTAATTAATCTGATCGTACAAAAATGTCCATTTAACATAAACATAAACTTATTTTTAACAATAAAGTATTCGTAGAAGATACAAGATATCCACTATTAGTATCCTTCTTTAGTATATGATAGTTCTAATCATTTCGTTCCACTGAGTTAACTTCAATAAAAAAAAGAATCGAATACATAGTTCCTCTTCTGAATTTTTCTTTTATATTCATATAGTCTCCGTTTAGTGTTCTATCCACAAGAAAACGTAGTGAAATATTTACAATCATATTTACCCCAACAACAACATGAAAGTAAAATATCTAATTATTCCTACGAACATAGTTTGTACTTATAATAATATTCATAATGAAAATAAGTATCGGTTCACTATTCATTATTCGAATGGGATTGTATCTTTCCAGTGTTAATGTTAATCGCTCTACGTGAATTCAACTAATGAGTCCCATTATTATAGTGCGAAACTGTCGTCACTACTGGTTCCTATCCAAATTTACTAAATATCAGTTTTGTCTTTTTCTTGAATGAACCTTGTTAATATGATAGTAGGTATGACGTTTAAATCCAAGCCAAACGTATGACTAATCTGTCTTGATTTCTATTTTTGATAAGAATCAGTCAATTGTTTTGATGCATGTTTAAAAAAATGTACTATTATCATTTTAGCAACAGATTTTGTAAAGAATGCCATTTTTAATGAATAAGTTCGCAACAAACATTCACCCAAGTAACTAAACTATAAGTCAGTGTGAGGTATGGTATAAATTCAAGATTTGATATAGGCTTGGCTATTGAAAAGTGAACAAAATCCACTTTAAATATTTTCACAGCATGTACACAGTTATTTTTATATTTTTATAAGTTAAAAGTAATAACTATCCCGTCAAAAACCTATTTAATACATTATGATTATCAGTCAGTTTAAAAATACCTTACTGAAGGCCTCAAAGGAACGAATTCAAATTAAGATAGCGCCTCACAGATTTTTTGCACGAAAACAAAAGAGCAATTAAAGTAGTGAGCTATTGTGACGTAAGTGAAAACTGGTAATATTTGGCCCCTAAAATCCTTGAAGTTAATAAAAATATATATTACGCAACGATACAATGAATATCAGCTCCTAATACAATTTGTACATAAGAATATTTATTGAGATGCAATACATTGTAAAGGATTCTTTACAGTTAAATAATACTATCCTACCCTAACTTGTAACTCAAAATCTAATCTTTAACTTTGAGTTTATAAGTAAAAGGTGACAAAGCTTCGTTAAATCATAGCTGATTTTTATTATGAACCCTAACCCTATTTCGTAATCCTGACTCATAACTCTAACCTAACTCAGAATTCCCAACCTTAATAACCTTTTGCATTATAGCTAATGTCAATTGGTGACGAAAACCATAAAGATTTATAGCCCTAACATACAGCACTTACTTAACTACTAACCGTTTTCTTTTACTATAAATGAATGATTCAGCTTGTAAAGGTGAATTAATCACATCAAAACCACTATTCCACTGTAATCTCGCTTATCATTGTTTTTGTTATATAACGAAACACTGTTTCATGAGACTAATAAATCGGTCAAGATCTTCAGTATAGCCCACTAAACCTGATTTTGTTAACTCTTAGGAAACTAATCAAACTACAGAGAAGCTCTTGAATGTAATTGTACTTAATCTTATATAAAAGATTTTTAAAAACTCTTAATTCAGTGACTACATTGTTTTATCACAAAAATGTAATAGCGTCCCTATATCATAAAACGGTGTGATACAGTAAACGAGGTTATCAGAAATCTCCTCACCAGATTAAAATATATGGCAACTCACGTGCAATTAAGTTTGTTCTTATTTAATTCAGTCAAGCCCTTTCGTTAACTTATTTAGCGGACAAAGTCATCCGTACTATACTATAACAACTTATTGTACCTTTATTATCGTTGTGCTCGTATGAAATATGTATGCTTGAACATGTCTTACAGCCTACGCATATATTCATTCTGCTAGTTTTATTATTAACTGCTTAATTGATTCGATGATCCATTTATTTCCCTATATATATAGATGTAGATTTAACACTACACTCTCGGTTCTCTGACTCACTCATTCGCATCATTGCTTTGTGGTTTGAGTTATCTGCTAATAAAACTGTAGTCGCTACTTCTCTTTGCCTTCTGATTTCAAACACCGTTGAGGATTATATGATAACGGTTACGAGAGTGATTGGTTAACGAAGCACAGTCACTACAAAAATATTGATTATTGAGTGTAGATTATTTCACTTCTAAAGTATCTTCCAACAATGTACTTCATGGATAGAGATAACAGAAACTTTTCATAACCAGTATGAAAATTTGGTTATGCTTTACTACTCCTATTTTACTCACTTTATTAATTTGACTATATTTAACTTCATAAATTGGAGTCTTCTTTTCTTTATGATTTGTAAAATGAAACTGAACATTTGAACGTTCCATCTGAATCCTACAGGTTTTTCTCAGTCCAAATAGATCACTGATAATACTTCCGTCTGTTGACCTTAGTGATTTGGTATCGAATCCTTCAGCAAACACCAGTACCACCAAAATTCCAGATAACCTTACTGACATGCTCTGTCTAGCACAGAACCTACTTCCTGTTGACTATCTCCAAACATCTAACATTCAAACTTGTACTTTATTTTTCATGTTAACCTAGTAATGGATCTTTCAAAGAATGAATCTTAGAGAAAAAAACTGGTTTAAGAAAATGATTGGTATAATTCCTAAATATATTTGCCTTGCTTTGCGTCATAATGGTGACCTTATGATCAATACTTTTTATGATATGAGGATTGTTAGTAAATGAATGAATTTGTGTGAATTATCGAATTAAGAATATAAACTATATATCTATAGTGAATCGTATTCATCACAATTCGATTACATAAATAGAATAAAATTTGTTGTTTATTATTCGAAAGTTGTTTATTCACTTTTAATGTCCTTGAGATAAATGTAAATATAAATAAAACCCAAATATAGAAACCATGGTTGCAAATCTATTATGGGATAGTAATCAATGTCACATTTTCTGGATCTTGACACTTCTTCAGTCAACGCAGTTACTAAAAATGACTGAGTATATGGGAGATTTTCGACGTTCAACTATCTTTTTCCATTGTATTTAGCTGCATGTATAGACGCAAACTACAGTTAAGTAATCTACATATATTACACTTTGAATGCTCTAAATTCATACTTCACATTTTGTGAACTGCTATTTCATAAAAGTGATTTAATCTTTCCCATAACTGAAACTTGTATAATCTATGTTCGATGAATTTTTTTTAGCTTTATAAACAAGACAAAAATAAAAATGCATACTTCCTTACTTACTTACACCTATTACTCCGAATGGAGCATAGGCCACCGACCAGCATTCTCCAACCCACTCTTTCCTGGGCCTTCCTTTCTAGTTCTATGTAAATTAAAATACATAGATTATCCTTATGGTGCGTTTTTTATTTTATCATGATGCATTTCATAACTCTGTTTCTTGTAGATAATGTAGACATCGTCCCATTTCAATTAATATGGTTATGGATAGACATCTAAAATCATGCAAACTCCTGGCAGGTGTTATCAGATACTAACCATCCCCTTCACTCATATCTTTCTCTTTGTATATCTTCTGGTAGAATGAGATGTAATTACATTAAAATCCATGCACGCAAGCAAAAGTATAAAAGTTCTATAATACCTTATCTAGCAAATATACTGTGTGACGAACAGGTTGTTAGAGTTAACCTAATCAATAACTTGCATTCTTAACATGTCTCTAATTTGACAAGTTGTACAGCTTTTCGGTTTTATTTTTTTAAACCTCCTTTTCCCTTTTTTTGTCTTCGTTACCGTTTTTTGCGCAAGTAACTTGTTGAAATACCTTGTGCTGAGAATCTTATATTGTACCAAAAATATAATATTGAATAAAGCCATTAAATAAATAAATAAATAAATAAATATAAACTTGGATGTATATTTTCACTGAAATATCATAGTTGTGAACGAAATTGAATAAATGATTCACCAATCAGATAATACAATATGAGAGGTCAGATAAGATGACCTTACGAAAATACATAATCCCTTTGTGAATAAATATTAGAACTATAATGACTGAGAAGTAAAACTTAACGGTTGTGTGTTGTAATATAATTGGTAGAGTATAGATAGATTCGATGTCCTGGATTTAAAGTGATTTGAGCCCTTTCGGAAGCCAGTTTACTATAGATAGTTAATCATTCATATGTAGTAGTATGTGTTAGCATTCTTCACAAATAAATCTGGCTACAAGTCTTTGCATAAAACAGTACATAGATTTTATGCTTCAATGTATCTTTTTTTTTTAATATCCAAATTGTCAAACGAACAAATTGAATGGATATCGTCTTCTTGTTAAAATATTCGGAACATTGTTTCAATATAAGACAGAAACTTTTTCATAAATTTATGTCAATAACAAAAATAGTCAAATGGTTTAAACTAAAGTATTCTTATCAGGTGTCATAAAAAGATTCTCATTTACATGAAAGTTATTTATCAGAAGATTATTGATGAACCGTTTTGTTTTTCCGTTTCATATGCTTTTTTCATTTATGCACAAGAACTACACCCTACATCTCATATATTTATAAAGTACAGAAGTTAGAGAACGTACAATACACAATCCAGAGAAAAAAGTACTCAGTCCCATTCTATCATACAATGTTATGCTAAAATAGAATGTGAATGAAATTATTAAATTCATTTGGTAGTGTTTACTTGAATTTTCTCATTGATGTTTAGCACTGCAATTGATCAGTCCCTTATTGGCATATATTCATACTGTGCAGATTGCCTCGATCCACTATCTATCTTTGCTTATAATCTTAGTGATTAAAAGTAATATCGAGGCCATATGCACAGTATGCACATATACCAATAAGAGATTGATCAATTTCAGACCTAGACATCAATTTGAAGATTCACGTAAATATTACCAAGTGAATTTAAACTTCATCCCATTGCACAAGCAAATGGCTATCAGGACTCAGTAGCTAAGTGGATAACATTATGGTGTTTGAAGCGAACGTTACTGGGTTTGAGTCCCAGAATGAATGTCAACTCTGGGATGAAAATAGATTCAGCTAACGAGTCCCAAATAGAACGAAATGCGCGTCTTAGATTCCACTTCTAGCCACTACCTATCTTTGCTTGAATGCAATTGTTAGTTATAGTAATAATAATAATAATAATAATAATAATAATAATAATAATTATTATTATTATTATTATTATTATTATTATTATTATTATATGGCCAAGTATGTGTGAATAATTAAAATAACAAATACTTGTGACAATTTCACAATTTACTATTAATCAATATCATTGTCATAATACAAAGAAACCTGTGACTCACGTTCTCCTTGTACATGTCAATGTTTTTCTAAGGTGTCTCATTTTTAAAAAAATGAAATTTATTTACAACTTTCTCAAATGTATACCTGGTCTTATGTATGTAAATGTCTCCGCATACAAATGTGTCTTTGTGCAAGTAACTTAATCTCTGCCCGGTATGAAATATTCGTAGCAGTAGTATATTAAATGGAACCTAACAACAAAATTGAATTCATCTACTTTTCTTATTTTAAACTTGTTAATTGTATTAAGTCAACTCTGTGTTTCTATTTCAAATGATATTTGAAAGTACTACTTACCATTTCAAATAACATAGGGTTATTATGGTAAAAGTATATTAAAGGGGCAAGACAATCATAAACAATTTTTGATTGTATGTGCGAAATTCAAACATGAATCATTTTCATTTTATGTATTATACAGAGCAAGCAGATTGTACACAACACGCAAATCAAATCTAACCGTTAGTCCCTAATCTTTAACTGCGACCATAATTCCATAACTTTAGCTCTCTAATCCTAGCCAGGGACTATGTGGGACCTCCTAAAAAGCTGTTCGTGTCTTTATAAGGATTCAAGAAGACAGATGTTCTATGCCATCTGAACAAATTTACATAATATTGCTTTTGCAATTTATAGGCATAAAAGTCTTTAGAAAGACTTAAATAGAGTAATCACTTATATAAAATCTTTGTAACATTATTGCTTTTCCCATAAACTATTCATTAGCGATTATTGCTTTCTGATTGATGGGCTAAAATTTCTCGCAATTACTCTTGCACATCTTTAAACCATACTCTTACCCTTATTACTAGATTACTGGAATTTAGTGGTTGCCCACTTATTAATAATGTTGGTAATTTTTAAGTAGTTTGTTGTCTTTGACAGAACTAATTGTATATAATTTCCGACCTTATCCAGAATTCGTTCAGAACCTACAACTTTCACAACCAGCATGATAAAAGTCGGCTAATGGGTTGTCAGACTCAATGATCCAATAATTTGTACTTTGATTTAATTCCCATAGAGAGTTATTCGTGTGGATTTTTGGAAATGTAAACCAACCTAGAATGTTCAGTTTTTTCTTCAGCCTATGTTGGTCTAGAAACAAAAACCGTCTTCAGGTTAAAATGATTATTTATTAAAGTTGGATTACAGCTAGCAGTGGAATCCGAGACTGGCATTTCGTCCCATTTTGGAATCATCAGCTGGATGAGCCTACATCCTAGTGTTGATATTCATACTGAGACTCAAACTTCGTGGATTTTGCTTCAAACGACATTATGTTTTATACTGAGTTCTGAGTCTAAATAGCAACTATCTGGTGCAATGAATATGAATTTTCTTTTCTTTGTGTGGATTCGAATCTTCCCATTGTTGATGTTATGGTATATAATTAGTCATTTTGGCTTATATGCACGATGATTTCATAAAATCATCTCCCATTGATAATTTCGAATGAAGGTAGTAAAACATAGTTTGCAAAAAGTTAACTAATTTAATCATGCAAATTTTGTCGTTTTTTTAATTTATTAAACTAATAACGCTTTAAACATTTTCATGATACCATATAGAATGATTACGTCATTTATAGATCAGTAGGTCCTGGGTTCGAATCCCGCGAGGTGCGGGATCGTGGATGCGCACTTCTGAGAAGTCCCATCCTAGGACGAAACGGCCGTCCAGTGCTTCCAGGTTTTCCATGGTGGTTTAGCTTCAATTGACTCATGATTTCAATCAGTGCAATTTATAGATCAGTTAATATACACTTATGGAAATGAAAGTGTAGACTTATGGAAATAAAAACAAATGAATTTAACCAATTAGTACACATATCGTATCATATAAAGAGGATGAACTCTTAAAAAACATTTATGTGATGACCCACTTATCCAATGACTATGAGATCAATTCTCAGCTACCCAGTTCAGGATCTAAATATCGCTTCATTTATTTTATTTTTCTCTCGTAAATGAGCTGTATCATTAGCTCTCAAACACTTAAATTTATGACTCGAAGTCAATCTGTACTTGACAATTTAGTTAATGGGATGACCTCAGATAATCAGTATTTTAGTAACAATTGTTTTGTCATTATTAATTTAATTAAAGTAGTTACAAAAAAATCTTTATTCAGTAAACATTCTGTCCTTAGATTTATAATCCATAAGTTTTTAATCGGTTTTCTTTTTTGGCATAATAAACGACCTGAACATAATTCAATGAAGCATGTAACTTTTATAATTAAAATAAGTCAACCATGACTATATCGAAGAATTTTCATCATTTAGTTAATAGGTAAGCTGAAAGTCATTTAACTAGTAAGATTGATATCACTTATTGATCGTTGTCGGTAGTATATGTATTTCAATGTGTGAACGTAACGTGTTTTTCTTTTTGAGGATTTATTACTTAATTTGGTCTGAATCAAACATGCTTTTCATAAGAATACTAAAATTGTTACATTAACCGAACAAACGGAAGGTTAACATTGGTTGTCTGCTGAACGTTAAGTAATAAAAAATAGATGTTTCATTCTGTTTAAAAATATTTAAATGGTAGTACTTATATAATGAGAAGTATTTTTAAGACGTAGCTCAGGTTATAATCTTACCAATTTTACTATTTGAAGTTGTAAAACTTCATCAGTTGAGATGGCTGGAACACATATTACGTATGCCCAACCACCGACTGCCCCGGCGTGCAATGTTTTATGGTGTAGGAGTAGGTTGGAAGAAAGTTAGGGGCGGCCAGACCAAAACATGGCACAAGTCCATGAAGTCACTGACAAGTGGTCTGAGCCATGTTGGTAGGTGTAGACTACCTGGTTGGGATCCACGAGATGATAGCAACCGATGGTTAAAGACCCTGAATGACATGGCTTGAAATCGTTTGCAGTGGCGCAGGTGCATCTACTCTTTATGTTCTCCCAAATTCTAATCTTCTGAATTCTCCTTGTCTCTCTTTATCTCTTTCCAAATTTATTTCACTGGATTATACTCCTTGAATAACATCTTCAAACCCTAATCTTTCCGATTACCGCTTACTCTTACTGCCCCTAAGAAGAGCACCTGGACAGTATCCCAACCCTCACATGAGTCGAATGATTTATGTGGCACATATTTATTTGGTGTCTCCTTGTACCAATGTTTGTGTTTAAATAAATAAACACAAGGTAGTGCAATAAAATCAGAAGTTGCTGAGCGCATTTTCCCCATTTTAAACTGTACCAGAGTTTTCGAAAATGAGTCAAGATTTATCATTTTAAAGTATACTAAATTACAAAGTGTTCAAATTCGTCAATATATTCTGAAAGTGAAGTAGGTGGTAATTGAGCAAAAACTCAAGATTTATCTATGACTGATGCACTCTGTTACTGTTAACTTTATGAATTAATTAGCGACAACTGAGAATGAAATGAGTGATGGGATTATATATTTGAAACAGATTCATGGAAATTAATCATCTTCTTGATGAAATCAAGTTCCATGAAGTACGTAGTATAATCATGAAGCTTTCATTATCTTTCTAGACAACATCACCAAAATAAACTTGTGGAAGAAATCGTCTATTATGTGAATTTCTTAAATAGATTATAAACTTTGCTACAGAGTTATTTCTATCACATTTTATTCTGTGATTAAATTTTTTGTATTTTTTAAACTTTATTCAGTACCTTAAAAACATATATAAATCATAGTATCCTGTAGTGAACGAAAACACAAACAGGGAAGACCAAATGTGTTTTGAACATAAATTACAGAATCTCTTAGCAAAACTTTAAAAACCATACAGTAAATACTTCATTTGAAAAATGTCAATCAATTGTCTCAGACTTGATTGTTCCTTTATTTCCACACCGATCACTCTCTGTTCTCATTCTCTTTTCTTTGATCTTCTAAACAGTCTGCCTTCATATATCTCACTTTCAATTGATGATATATACTACTTATATCTATCGACATCAGTAGCACACATCACGTCCCACTACAATTTCGCTAAAATATGATAATAGGAAGGATCGACAGTTCAACTGTGGGGGCTAACATGGGCCTAAAAACTTTGAATTTAAATATAAGTAAATAGATGATAGAGAAAAAAATTAAATATACTTTCAACTATTTATCAATCATCAGGCTATGATTTATCAATTTGACAGTCTACTATTTATTTTGTATTACTGTAATACTATTTATAATAATAATAAATAAATACATTCACATTACAAAACACATCGATCCATGTTTTCCATGGTAGTCTAGCTTCAATTGACTCATGATCTAAGCTATTGAAATTACTATAGTATCCACAAAAACCCCTTTTGATTTTAATCAACATCCTCACTAGTGTATTTCCTTAAGTTGAGAAGCAGTGACCAATAGAGTTCAACCGGGTCTGTTGTGAAATAGTAAAACACTGAAGACAATGGTGGCACAATTTCGTGGATTAGTTGAGGTTAAACATTAACACCGTTGGACGCCGGATCAATAGATTAGAGGTTAAGAGTTCACGGGCGAAAGCGATAGATCCTGGGTTTGAATCTCACTAGGCGGGGTCGTAGATGCACACTACTGAGGAGTCTCGTACTAGGATGAAACAGCCATCCCATGCTTCCATGTTCTCCATGATGTTCTAGGTTCAATCCATAAAAACCCCTTCTGAGATTAGTCATTTGTTATAAACATTATTTTAAAACCTGAATGTCTTTATAACCATACTTTTAGAATAAGTTATTTCATATTGAAAATAATAATGCCGTTTTTTATCTTTCTTTAAAAACATGCACCTTTGTACATTTGTACTTAGTTAGAATAGGTCTAAAGAGTTCAATGAATTGCCCACTCATAGAATATAATGTAAACATTCTACTGAATGTCGTAATCTCTCGTCATTTTCTTTTTCTTCTTATATAAACAAACTTGAATATACAATGAATGATTGAAATGAAAAGAGGTGAATAATATATAGTACTTAAATAATTTTTTTTTAAAAAATCACACTTGACTATAGAAATGTTAAATGAAAATGGGATTATTTGTTGTTTTTTTTCTCACTCAGATACGTGAATTTTACTTGATTACTTTGTTTATCATTATCATATCATAGTATAGAGGGTATAAATTCAACTTAGTATCTAGAATGTAAATACTAAAGTGTTTTTTTCTTTCAAAAGACAATTAGATCACTACTGAAAACCTATAAGCACTAAACAGCCATTTCGTTTAAATATGCGGTTCCTCAGCAGTGTGCATCCACGATCCCACA
Organism: Schistosoma mattheei; assembly: GCA_944470405.2. NCBI lineage: Eukaryota > Metazoa > Platyhelminthes > Trematoda > Strigeidida > Schistosomatidae > Schistosoma > Schistosoma mattheei. Next base: position 14,571,083 of record OX103947.1, on the reverse strand, counting down.
TATGGGACTCAACAATAATTTATAGAAACTTAGTAGAATAAATAATTATGTGAGAATATTATTATCAGTCTTTTATTTCGAATTAGTTCAGTTAAAATTCGTGTTATATCCTTTCTTTCTGTATGAATTTTTGGTTGACTTGTAAAATATTTAATCATTAAACATTTAATCCAATAACCGATGGAGTTTCTTTTTCTTTTACAAACCATATACAGGTAGAGTTTAGTAAAGTTTTAAAGAGTTCTACATTCTTTTATGACAATATCTTCTTGTTTATAATAGTAATACTTAAGAGTAGTCAGTTTTTTCAACTATTCAAAGCGATTTACCAGCTGGAAAATGATGAAACATTTATTTATGTTTAAAATTGTTTAGTATCAGAAGAAGTTATGTGGATATTAGAGTAATTTCAATGGTTGAAATCATGAGTCAATTGAAGCTAGGCTATCATGGAAAACCTGGAAGCGCTAGGTGGCCGTTTCATCCTATCGTGGGACTCTTCAGCAGTATGCATCCACGATCCCACCTCCTGAGATTCGAATCCAGGACCTATCAGTCTCTTGCGCGAGTGCTTAACCACTAGACCACTGAGCCAGTGTCCAATGGTTTAGATTGTTTAGATTGGAATTCTGTAGCTAAAAATAAAGATGTTTTAGATGTTGTGTTTTCTGAATCCAATGGTTTAGTCATGAAGCTTTCATTGTTCAGAAATACAATGTAAGGTTTATGAGTTAATCGTTCAGTTCAGAGAAGATAATACGTTCAGAGCATTCTAAATTGTAATGCATAAAATTGAAGCTCCAAATTTCAGTTAACATTGCTACGTGCGATATATTCTATTATATCATAGTTTATCACCCAAAAGTATTTAGAACCGCTAACCCATTATTCACCACATTCCCATTGTTTTTCACATTAGTTAAAAATCGAGAATGATTTTATTTCCTAAGCATGAACAGGTATCCACGGTTGTGGACTAGCAGTGGTTTTCTGTTAACATTATTGTAACCTAACGAGATATAGGCTACTAATTAAGTGTTTAGATTTATGGTCGCTTCTGGCTATTCTTAATTAAAAGCAATTGAGGTATTTAATAAGCAACTGGCTCTATGCAAGCTTGATAGACTAGGAGACTGATGCACAACACCTCTACAATAATCCTAAATGCATCAGAAGACAAGAAAACTTGGTATTCACGATAAAAACAAGCCCAGTTTGTAATAAAACGATGCTGCACATATATATAGTAACTAACAATGACTTGGACAAAATTAGCTATTGAGAAAATACCGATTTGAAAAATGCCATCGTAGTTATCCCTTCGCAACGTAAATAGTACTTATTTAGAAAACGCTATACAGCCGGGTCTTCTAACACTGATGTATCATCATTATTTATTGTGTATTCATTCTAATTTAGTGTATTTCGTTCATTATCATAGTATATATATATCTTCTGGAGGTACCTAAAAATGAAATTGGATAAGAGGGTGGTCTTAGTGACCTGAGAGCGTGACCGCAGTGCCCAAGGGACAACTGCTTGAGGTCGGTCACACACGACCTTTTTATGGGTAATTTTTGTGTTAGCTCCGTACTTGTTGAGACCTTACCGCCGGAGACGGATATCTGTGGGATAAGGCGAGGTGTGTACTTTTAGGGTCGACCTTTTCTAACCACACCCCTCCTTGTGGGAAGGCAGCATCGCTGTCATGCTGGTTGTCTGTAGGAAACGCCCTACTGCTGTCACACCTCTGTACAGTCAGCAGTACGACTTCGCCTTCGGACCTTGGGTTTGTTGCTTTTACTCTTATCGCTCTTCAACTGACCTGTCTGACATGGTAGGACCTTGAGGAACAGTTGTTCCAGCCAGTATAGCTCGGTTGCTTCATCACGATAGGCAAGCCCGACCACCACGTTAAGGTAGCAACAACGGTCGGCCTGTATGATATAACTCTGACAGTTAAATGTGTAAATATGGTTGCATGTTTTAACCTATTTCATGTTTTTTGTCAAGTTAGTTTATTTCCATCTATGCTATTGTTACAGTTCTGCTAGCGTCAATCTTTTCAAATTTCACAATTTTAATTTTTAGTCTACTTATACTTAATAGGTACCATTCAAACCAAACAAGAGATTTTTAAATAAAGAATTTGAGTTTTTCCTACTACACTACTACTGTGGTGTGTACTACTTATAGTGACATAAGTAGTATATGATGTTAGTCGTGAACAGAAGGTCTGGGAGCAGAGACACAAGGGGATCGGACAGTAAAGAATGGAAACAGAATTCAATTTGTATGAAAATGCAAGAACAATGAAGTCTGAGTCATTTTGAAACAATTGATGAACAGTTTGCAAATTACGTAGTTACTATTTGATTGTTAGATTTTATTAACAAGTCCTGTAATTTTGTGTTAGATACATTCGATTGTCCCCACTGGTGTTCTTGTTCACTACACTACTACTACTACTACTACTACTACCACTACTACTTACTACGAATACTACTACTCCTTAGTTAAATTCGTTATGGTAAACTCTTGTTTTAATTTTTCGGCATTGAATGTGAGAAATAATTCTACGCAATATGAGATTAAAAATAATAAAATGATTGTTTTTATTTATTTATTTTTTTAAAAATTTCATTTATATCTAACACCAATGGAATCATATTTCAAAATTGGCGCCATAATGTAATTTTAATAATTGTCAACAGTAATGAATGTTTATCTGATCTGTCAATGTTGTGAACAAATTTTTCTGATCATTTATTCTAACATCTAAGTGTTAATGTTGGTTATGGTGATTGTAATGGTTAACAGTAAAATTTACCATACTGGTGGTAATATTTATATATAAAGTTTATAAATTGTATTTACTTGTGTTAGTAACTGTCTACTTGAATTTAAAATCTATAGGAAAGGTGGATGGATCATAAAAGAAAATGAGTGTTAAAAATATACCTTGTAAATGAATGTTATTTTTACGGTTAAATATTTCAACAACAACAACAAAAAGTGTTCCGATCATATTCAATTTGGGATTTTTTTCAAAGACTCAAAATTAATTTGATTCAATGTTTAATGAATGTGAAATACACGTTTATTGATAGATTCAATCGAACTGATTATTATTCAAATCGGTAAAGTGAATTTTTTTTTAAAAGCGAGTATCTTTGATCGACTAGAAACTGATTAAGCGGGTTGTAGATATGGATTATTCATTTAATATAACAGTTATTGGTCTATGGGAAAAAAAATCATGCATCTATTTTGTTAAATATTTAGCAACATTATAAATGATCATTTATAACTTTGTGATATACATATTTGTCACAACTATAATTTCAATAAAAAGATCTGATTTATCAGTTAGTTAGTCATGATCAACAAAGAACTTGGCTCAATTGTACACCTTCTCACATTTATATACAACCTCAGAAAAAAAAGTGAAATAAAATTCACAAAGTAAATTTCAAGAACCATTGTTTCAAAAATAAATTATTATTACTAAGAAGATAAGATTTAGTTTTCGACCCTTGATACCAGTCATTTTCACAAAAAATCAATAAACGTTTGTTCTACTGTATTCATGCTTAGATGATTTGATTAACAGATTAAAATTTGAAAAGTGAAAATAATAAAACGATATTGTCTATGATAAGAGAACTTTTTCCCATTTTTTTTCTTTGTTTATCCTCAAATATATATAAATAAAATGAGGGTGGATAACTTTAGTAACTAATGTCACGAATTAATTAGCTAATCAACAGTTCAAAAGCAAATTATACAACAGTACATATTCTTAACATTTCTTAATCGAAATAAGCAATGCGACGAGACTAATTTATGGACGAGCCAATCAGAGGCGTTTTAGAGATTTCAAGGCTACAGCGCCAACTTCAGTGCTTAATGCTAACGTACGATCGGTTCACAGGGAATTTTGTACAAAACATGATAATTGAGCGGCTATAATAAATAAAACAGCGAGACTATAATTTGTGGACGAAACAATCAGGTATAAGATAATAGATCTCGGGTTTTAACGCGAAAGCTTTTCATTCATTTGGCTAAATAAATTTCTGGTATTATAGCTGATGTCAATTCGTGATGAAAACCCCATATATAATTCCTAACTAAGGTAAATTACAACAATTATTGCGAACTGGATAATAAAAGCACCAGTAACACTGTCTGCAGCCAGGTATTACAATATATACGGATATTAGGAGAACGTACAGACTCCTACATAGGCTTGGTTCTGTGCATCGTGTCGTTATCCACGAGTAGCATTTTGTGCACTCAACAACCGGAGTGCACATAAACAATATTGAAGCTATGTGGTCGAGGCTGAAAGTGTTTTTCAGACTTTATCATGTCTCCAGAGGCCGACTATTGTGTAGCCGTATGGATGGTTTCCTCTACTTGCATGCATTACGATTTTAGAACCTCTGAACCTCTTTCTAGCCTTGACAAGTTTTTGAACCATGTATAAGAAGTGTATCCACTTTATTTCCATGGTTTTGTATAATATATTTTTACTCTATACTGACTGTTTCCTGACTGGCTTATATTTATCAAGGTTACTTAAGATTCGTTCAAAGGTCGTCCATAAATTAGAGTCTCGCCAGCAATGCAAATGTTAATCTACTAAGTAATAAATTAATGAATTAAATTTTCATATTTTAATTCCTTTTTTTTCTTGTTTTGAATTAATGTTGTGATTCGTTGATGCTCTAAAAAAATCACTCAGACTTTAAAATTTGCTGATTTTCCAAGTTACAACTATACATCAGAAATGATTGGAGTTATCTTGAAATGTTTCATGTATAGCCACTTATCGAAATACTCCAATGGAGAGTAGAGACAAAAATTTGAATAGAATAACATGAATTCACTAAATTGATGTCAGTTGATTACAACATTACATGTTGTGAGCTGCTTATGAGAACCTGATAAAATAAACAAGGTGAATTCATGTTATTTTGCTTGAATCTATGTCCTTGCTGTCATTGAAATAATGAAAGCAGCTTAGTATGTGTATTAAAAAAAATATATACACTGATAGTTTATTATTAAAAAGAAATTTACCCATAAGAAATATTTTAGATGAACAATACAAACATTCTAAATAAATAATATATTTGTAATATCCCAATGAGTAGAAAACTAGATTTTCCGACGTTTCGTGATTTAATGTAAGTCACTTCTTCAGAGAATAAATAACCAAATTAAAATTAATACAAACATTCATCTACTTATCATCTTCACCTTCATCTAAATTATGGCAACTCAAACTGATGTACGTACGTATGGAGTTCTGTGTTGTTACTGACTGACTCATCTAAATTATTGCGTGTAATCAAATAATAAAATCTTAGAATTAAACTTTTTTTCTGGTTGTGTTTTTTTCAATAGTTTGATCATTATTTCAATATTGATTTAATATTTTATGAATACCCTCTAGTAAGTGAGTAATTCAATTTCAAATAACTTGCTAAATGAATCACGAATTATATATGTAATCCCTTATATTTGACACAACTATCCCAGTAATCAATCAATAATTATCCTTGTCTTGACTAAGTAAACATTCACCTTAGAGAATAAGTAACAAAGAAAAGGGTTGGGTAGGGTTTAGTTCATGTTGTCTATTCACATAAAAAGAAAACAAAATGTGTGATATAACTTTATTTGACAACAACAAGTTGAGTTAACAATAATAATAAGGTGTTTTACTTACTTTATGGACAAGTAGAAAAAACGATGAATCTTACTGCCTATTTGTTTATTTGCTGGTTTAATGATTATTATTATTATTATTATTGTTGTTGTTATTGTTATTTTCCTCCTTATAACAAAAGAGGATAAACAATCTCATGAAATGATAAGTGAATAAATACTAATTTGATTGATAATGTTTATTGATATATAATCGTTTAACACTGAATGTATCAAACTTAATTGTGTCCCTCCTACCACCAAACAGAACATAACAGAAATATTATTTATCATTAAGATATACGTATTGCATAGTTTACATAATAGACTGACCTTGTTTATATAGTCTATTAAAAACCAATAAGAACTGGATAGTTGTTTCTTACATTACAAAGGAGTTCCATGCTAGGAGGAAAAATTGTCTACTGTTTCTTGATTTATATACATAGAACATGCATCTTTCTTGTTATGAATGAAATGTGTGTGAATTATACAACCGTCCTTCAGTGTCTACTAGTTAGAGGCTGTCTATCGGAAGCTCTAGATTTCATATTAAATGAAACTTATCAATTAGAACAGTCTAACTGAAGAAATTGGTTTTCTTTAGGAAACTTTTAACTATTTAACTGGGTATATTTGTCAAATATTTGTGAATTATTGCAGGATATTATTTAAACCTTAGTGATTGATTAATGGTGAAGTTTATTTTCAGATTAATGTAGCTCGAGAACATGAAAATTAACTTTTATAGATTATGATAGTTGTGTCACACTTTTTATTATTTTATTTTCACAAATCAACTGTATAATCTTAACCACAAAGAATTCTTGATCTGTTTTTTAGTCATATTTGTCATGATAAATAAATGATAGGCATGACCAAGTATACAAATATCTACAAATTAATTATTCCCCAAATGCCCTGGTACGGCAGAGAGTCAGGAGTGTCATCCCTCCCTCTCGAAATGCTCCCATATGGTCACATGCATACAACCACTGCCTTCTTGTGGCTGGGGTGTTGTTTACGAAATCGATAAAGACGAAAAGCGAATGTCCAGTGCTTTAACCGAGTTGGTGGACAAGAAGACTCCACCTAGGGGGACTTGGAAAACCCTGGTTTCAGACCAATGGTGTACATGGGCTCCAGGATCCTGAAGGAACAAGTGGCATATGAACCTATTGTTGGTGACCAGCTACCATGAGACTGCATCGCCTTACGTTACTCCACTTCCTTATGGATTAGACTTTTGGGTCAAAGGCTCGGGATGTGCCCCCCCAGAGCAGTATCCCAACCCTGACACAAATCGAATGATTTATGTGGCATATATCTATTTGGTGTCTCCTTGTACCAATGTTTATATGTTTAAATAAATAAATACTTATCATGTAACTGCACATAGAAAGCCTACATACATTACACATAACAGGATAGATTCATAAATAAGAAAAACAGCAGAAAATGCACAACATTTGTATGTAAGTTAAGCTTTAATTAAAAATGATTTAAGATTGATTGAAATAACTAACGAATGTATGATGAAACGACACTTGTTTATTTATTTATTTATTATGGTCTTAAAAGATAAGAAAATATCTTAGTGTTTAAGTAAATAAATGGTTAAAATATTATAAAATATATCAATTTTAATGAACTAAGATATATGAAGATTAACTAAAAAGAATAGAAGAGTGAGAGAGAAAAGAAACAATCCAAAACTCATACTTGTTTCCCCCTCAGTATACATGGGAACACATGTGTCTGAAGAGTATGTATATTGGTATTTATTTTACACTTTAAACGGGTGCATATAATTGAAAATGTACTCCTTTTTATGTATAATCTACTGTCTTGTCTAATAATTATAGTGTAAAAAGTATCACATATATATAATGTCATGTTGTTCCAGTTTAAAGCCAAGATGTTAAATTGTATATTTTATGTTTTAATGTTATTAAATCATATTTTACTATGAGAATGGGTTTAATGGAATAAAGGTTTTAAGAATAATTTAAAAAGATTTAGTACTATACCATATGTACTTGTCGAATATAATATATAAGCATATAAAATACACATACAATATTTGCATCAATGTATATGTATATCACTTCAACTTGCAAGTAAACATATACATATTCAACTTAATGTAATTGTGTATATTTATCCATGAAACTATACGATTTTTCTATTCGGTAAAATATACAAAATGAATCTTTGTCATATATATATCGTTATTAGTGAGGGGTTGAACTATACTGTTGTTGAGATTCAAGAGTGAATTTTGAATCAGTTTTTCTTGGTATATATTCTACCTGAACATCAATAACCGGATAATTCAAACCTTTATTAATAATAATAATATTAATATCATACCTATTGAATGAATTAATTGGTATTTGAAGTCAATATTTCAGTGGATAATACGTTGAACTAAAGGTGCTGAGGTTCAGTTCTAATGAGAAAACCAACAATGAGATACAGGTACATTTATATGACGATTCCCAAATATAATGAAATACACTTCCTGTATCCACCTTTAAACAATCCATATATATATATATATATATATAACATTTCACACGGTATCCTGTTATTTTAACAATCTATTCACTTTCTATTTTTCGAAGAACCTCAGATCTAAACAGTAAAATTAACCTTATCCAATTCCAGCAAAAAATCTAATTTTAATCCCAAAGGAATTCTCACTGATTAATTTCAAGAATGATATATAATAAATGAGTTATTTGAGTGATTACTTCACTTTTCTCATCAAACAGTATGATAAGTAGTTTAAAATGCTATGAAACCTAATATACATTTTATTCTTAACTCTGATTTCAAACCAATGGTGTATATGGCCTTCAGGATCCTGAAGGAACAAGTGGCATATGAACCTATTGTTGGTGACCAGCTACCATGAGACTGCATCGCCTTACGTTACTCCACTTCCTTATGGATTAGACTTTTGGGCCAAAGGCTCGGGATGTGGCGCCCCCCCCCTCCAGAGCAGTATCCCAACCCTGACACAAATCGAATGATTTATGTGGCGTATATCTATTTGGTGTCTCCTTGTACCAATGTTTAGGTGTTTAAATAAATAGTATATCACCTATTTTCACAATATGTGAAAATCTATATGTTTTGAAAAGGGTTAAGAGATGAAGAATTTCTAATTGGAAAACTTACTTAAGCAAAGGAACTATTCATACTTAGGGAATGTTGAATAGATATTTCATCTTAATTTAAGTCTTTATTTAAAGAGTCATTGTCAGTCTTATGCATAATCTCTTGTCCAATATTCCAAATTTGGTAGAGTATGTGATATGTTTTCAACGGTTAGTTATTATCAAATTGATCAAATCATTAAAATGATCTAGATCACTTAAAAATTAATTGATCTGCATTAAAGCAATCAAAATCATATCCTGTATAATTATTTTAGGGAGTTACTAGCTAAGTTACTATGAAATTTAACTGTTTGTTGGTTCATTAATTCCGACTGTTACAATATGTAGCATAGTTTATATATACAAAGGAATACTTGATTAACTGTTTATTTAATTTTAAATTCTGCAGTTTACTTTAAGTCTATCATTTTGTTGTTATTTTCACACCTTATAAACAATCTGTATGTGATGTACCTTAGCAACAAATAGTACACTGACCATTTATAATGACTTTTTCACAAAAAAAGAAATAAACTGGTACGAAGAACAGTTAGCTTATAATATGACCTTTTACATATCGGGAATGTTTAGACTTGATGAAAATACTTCTAATGTGAGGTATTTGAAATGATGCTATAAAGACGGTGATAGAGTTCAAGAGATCAATGACTTATATTATCATATAATCCTAATTTGATATAATGTACATTTGTATTACATTTGAATTACCTTCTCAAATATTCACAGTTAAGTCAATCACCTTGTAAATATGTTTTCAACTAATGGAACTTATCAATAATCATGATATGAAATAAATATTGTCTTTCATTATGTTTTTACTTGAATAACAATACATATATTTTAATTTACTGAAATAATGTTTCGCTATCAGATGAACTTTTATTTCTAGTTAGCACTTCATTTGTTGCATAAATTATCAATCCACGGTGGTTATTATTTAACTGTACTTGTTAACCATCAAAATATTTTTATTTCAGTTTGAAGTGATCAAAATTCAGTAAAAAAAGTTCGTCCCGGAACACTTGAACGGTGCACACTCCACAGGGGTGGATTTAACCCAGTATCTTCAAGTCTCATGATGATTACCTAACTGTTAAAAATACAACTTTTAATGGCACACATTTTCAGATTCAATTTATTCGCTATTTAGCATGATGTTCATTCAATTTAATTAGTAAGGACTTTCACTCTACTGGTCACAACTTTCCACTAGCATTTGAAGAACTTATTTCGAAGTAAACTGACTATTGTAGTTTAGATGAATAGGATTTGTGGAGATGATACTAATTTGTAGAAGTCTTATTATAGGACAAAGCACATCTCCAATGCTCTTTAGTTTTATATAGTACCTGAAATAAGATTATTTGTGACGAATATCACCTAAAAACTAATCCTTACAAACTCCTTCATATGAACTTTTCGATATAATGATAGGTCAACTATCTTCACATTTAATATCTTTGATCAAATAAACTTAATCAATGTAAGGGACTAAATTATACTATGACTCAGGCTAGCTTCCTGTTGTATTCAGTTTAAAACTGGACGTGTATGTTTTGCATCATTCATCTCTATCTTACTAGGTGAAAGTATTACGCAATCGAGAAACAATCATTACAGTTGACCAGTTGTCGAACTGATTCTATCACTTTGACTTAAATAATGACTAAAAGTACATTTATATTATTACTAAAATACGTATTGGAAGCATGCATATATACAAAGATTGAGATACTATTAAGAATTGTCTAAAACTAAATCGGTTGTGACCTTTTTTATTCCAATACAAAGTCATTCATTTCAACACAGCATGCGTCTGATTAAAGTCTAGATATGTAAAACTGTATAAATGTTGCAAGACATATATGCTAACTCAAACAATGGTTTTCATCACACATGTCAATATCATTTCAACAATCAGTAATAGTTTCGCAAATTCCTAATCTACAGATTCGTCTCATTATTCCTTTCCTTCCTCAGATAAATAGGTTGATGTCATTATAGTGTAACAATTATTGAGTTATATCTCCCGTTCGAATATTATTTAACACAAATAAATATTTCAACAGTTGAGATCATGAGTCAATTGAAGCTAGACCACCATGGAAAACCTGGAAGCACTGGACAGCCGTCTCGTTCTATTGTGGGACTCCTCAGCAGTGCGTATCCACGACCCTGCCTCGTGGAATTCGAACTCAGGGCCTGTCAGCTTCGCGCCAGGCGCTTAGACAGCTAGACCACTGAGCCGGCCAACATCCAACGGTGTTAATGTCTAACTTCAACTAATCCACGAAATTGAGCGACACATCCACCATTGTCATCAGTGAGTTTCTACCTCACAACTGACCCGGTTGAACTCTACTGATCACTGCTTCTCAGTAGAACTCCTCACTAGAACACATTATTTACATATAAATGATCATCATAGCAGTTATTACTTTTAAAAAAAGATTTCACCAGTTAATTTCCAACTTATGTTGAATATTTCATTTTAAAAACTGAATCTTACAATTTAAGTGAACAGATCAAAAATGTCTGTATGAAACTTTAGGACAAAAATTTGAAAAACATATCAGTCACGTCAGTTGTATAAGTAATAGACTTAAACAAAATACTAATCCAGACAAAAGCACTTATGAATTACAAATTACACCCTATTATGACAAGTGTTATAGTCAAGTAGTTCTTATACATCTATTTGAACACATGAACATTGGTACAAGGGGGCACCATATACATATGCGCTACACAATAACAATGAGGCCAGCAGTAGTTATCATTGATTTGTATGAAGGCTGGAATACGATCCGGTTTTCTTAGGGGGCCACACCCAGAGCCTTTGACCCAGAGGACTAATCCACAAGGCAGTGAAACAACGTCAGGAGATGCAGTTGCACGTAGCCGGTAACCAACAATGGGTTTGTATGCCACTTATTACCTCAGGATACTGGGGTACATGTGTACAATGGTTTGGAATTAGGGTTTTCCAACTCTTCTAGGTAAATCTGTAGTGAACAGAACAACAGTGGGAACAATGGAATGTATTTGAGCACATCTCAATAAAATCTGAGAACCATATAGTAAATCGTTAATCTGCAAAATATCAAACCATCATCTCAAACTTGACTGTTCTTGTTGCAAACATCTATCCATTGTCTTAGATTTCATTGTTCATGGGTTTTCATAGCAATTGCATACCATTCCCGCTCTTTCCTCATCAACCTTCTACTGAAATATATTCTATGCCTGACCACAATTATATACTGCTTGTGTGGATATAAGTAACCCATACCACAAATCCTTCATATCCACAAAAACCCGATCAAAGCGTCGGGCATTTGCTTCTCATCCTCTCAACTTCGTAAATAACATCCCCGTCGCGGGAGAAAGCAGTAAGTAGAACTTTCCTGGAAGTGGCTGTATACACGAAGCCATCATAGAGCATTTCGAGAGAGAGAGAGAGAGAGAGTGAGTGGGCTGACTCTTCCCACCCTCCACCGTACCAGAGCATTTAAGGATACATAATAAAATTTTATGTTCATGGGAGATTTTTTTTTACCGTAAAATCCGATACTGATAGCTAAATTTAAATAGTTTCACGATGAAATATGAATACGATAAAGTATTTTTCAATAGCACAATGATTTCTCTACCGGATACTTTAACTTTGGATCAAAATCAGCTTAAATTAAATCCTACATGAGTTACGTAAAAAAATGAAGTGCTCTTACATTGTCCTGAAACTATTTAATTCGTCTAGAATATTCTAAACTAGATTGTATTTCTAATACTGATTGAAACTTTTAAAACTTCATATATACTAATACTTCAAAGTTTGTTGCTTTTGTGAATAAAAATTAGTTACTCATAGAATGATTGTATTAGAACTAGGTTTAAATGAACAGTGAATAATTCTTTTTTTTTTCGGAAAGAAAATTTTTCTATCATTTTGTTGCTAAGCTTAATAATTTAATATCTTGACTAATAATTCAAATAAATTATCTATTTGACTGAAATATATATTCATATCAGAAGGGTTTTGTGGATATTATAGTAATTGTTTAATAGTTGAGATCATAATTCAATTGAAGTTAGACCACCATGGAAAACCTGGGAGCACTAGGCGGCCACTTCGTCCTATTGTGGGGCTCCTCAGCAGTGAGTATCCACGACCTTGCCTCGCGTGGTTAGATATTAACGTCGTTGTATGCCAGCTCAGTGGTCTAGTGGTTAAGCGCTCGCATGCGAGACTGATAGGTCCTGGGTTCGAATCTCGTGAGGTGGGATCGTGGATGCGCACTGCTGAGGAGTCCTACAATAGGACGAAACGGCCATTCAGTACTTGTAGGTTTTCCATGTTAGTCTAGCTTCAATTGATTCACAAACTCAACCATTAAGATATATTCGTTGCTTACTTAGAAATAGTATCAAATAATTTAAATATTTATCGGTCTTAGTGACAACAGAAAACATCATTGATTTAGTAGGGAAAATATTTTTGATTCAGATCATGAACTGATTAATGTTAGACCACCATTGAAAACCTGCAAACACGGGACGGCCATTTCGTCCTAGTATGGGACTCCTCAGCAGTGCTCATCCACGATTTCGCATGTGGGACTCAAACCTAGGATCTTTGGTCTAATATCCACAAAACCCTTCTGATATTAATTTGCATATATGTTTCTTATATTAGTTTAATGACCTATACTTGATTTTATTCTCACTAGATTGTTGGATACATTTTCAAATGAACAATTAAATTTTTTATTCTCCAGTTATTGAGAAAATAACATGGTTGACATATTTTGATGTTTATTAGAACTGCCCGATCGAAGCTGCTACCTTGACGCGGTGATCGGGCTTGCCTATCGTGATGACCCAACCGAGCTATATTGGCTGGAACATATGTTCCTGCAGGTTCTACCATGCCAGGCAGGTCGATTGGCGAACGGTAAGACTAAAAGCAGCAACTCAAGGTCTGAGGGCGAAGTCGTACTGCTGACTGTAGAGAGGTGTGACAGCAGTAAGGTGTTTCCCTCGGACAACCAGCATGACAGCGATGCTGCCTTCCCACAAGGAGGGGTGGGGTTAGAAAAGGTCGACCCTAAAAATGCACACCTCACCTTACCTCACGGATTTCCGTCTCCGGCGGTAAGGCCCCTTGAAGAACGGAGCTAACACGTCAAAAACCTTCCACAAAAAGGCCGTGCGCGACCGGCCTCAAGCAGTTGTCCCTTGGGCTCTGCGGTCACGCTCCCAGGTCGTCAAGACCAACACTAATCCAATTTCCTTTTCAGGTTCCTCAAGAAATACCCTTCCACGGTGTGGGCAGCCGGGAAGTGACATCAGCCCTCATACCCGTAACAGCACAAGAGACCAAGGTGGTCACATTCAAATCCTTCCTACACCTCCTAATACTTCTCTTATCCTCCCGACTAACCCTCCTCACGTCTCTTTATCACCTCGCACCGCTAGGGCAAACGATTCGAGTACGTGGAACGCCATTCCTGGTCTCCTGAAACCACGCTCTAAACTACACGTAGGAGCTTTTAACGTACGAACACTTTGCCAAATAGGACAGCAGGCTTCCTTAGCTAAAACTTTAGAATCTCGCGCCATCGATGTGTGCTGCGTCTCCGAAACGCGCATACAGGATCCAAGTAGCGTCATTCATTTGACCTCACCATGCCAAAATAAAGAACCGACTCGATTTACGCTTCGTGTATCTGGAAGCCCTGATTCTGCTTCCCGTGGCCTCGCCGGCGTAGGTATAGCATTGAGTCCTAGGGCAGAACTAGCTCTCTTAGAGTGGATCCCAGTAGACAGTCGTTTGTGCGCTGTCCGACTGAACGGAACAGTAAGAATCCGGAAAGATAGGGACACTCGTCGTTGCCTCTTCGTCGTCTCTGCCTATTCTCCCACTGACTGCAGCTCAGATGATGTAAAAGATGAGTTTTACAGAAAGCTTTCGGACCTTCTCCGAAAAGCTAGGCGCTCGGATGTAGTAATAGTGGCCGGTGACTTTAATGCTCAAGTAGGTAAACTAAGTGATAAGGAAAGACACCTAGGTGGATCTTATGGTGTCGTGGCTCAAAGAACAGATAATGGCGACCGTCTGTTGCAGCTATGCTCAGATAACCGCCTGTTCCTTGCAAATACTAACTTTAAGCATAAGGAAAAACATCTTTTAACATGGCGACCCCCTAATTCGTCCCAACGTTGGACCCAAATAGATCACATCGCTATCAGCCACCGATGGAGGGGCTCGATAGAAGACTGTCGCTCATTCTGGAGCACATGCCTAGATTCAGATCATGCTCTAGTGCGAGCGCGTATTTGCTTGCGTCTTACTGGACGTAGGAAAGACGCTGCAAGGAAACCTCTTAGGGCCCTACTTAATGATAGTCAAGCTAAGAGTATATTTCAGGAACAACTAGGAAAACAGTTAGGCAGCCATGTATGTGATGCCCACCCCGATGCAGCATGGAATGATATCCGAAAAGCTGTGGAAACAGCAGTGATATCTGCTAGTAAGGTAAACCAGAAGGTTAGGGAGCAACACTGGATCTCAGCAGCATCTATCTCACTGATAGATGCTCGGAAACACATTCCACCTGGCTCTGAACATAATGAAGAGCGGAGTCAGCTTAAGCGCAAGCTGACAAGAAGTCTACGCAATGATCGCGAACAGTGGTGGGTAGCGAAAGCAAGAGAGATGGAAAAGGCAGCGGCAATAGGTAATAGCAGACAATTGTTCAGACTCGTTAAGGAAACCGGAATTAGGAACCCGACCGTTAGCGAAACAATCTCAGAGAAAGATGGACATATTATTCATTCTCAATCCAGGAGATTGGATCGATGGGCAGAACACTTTAGGGATCAGTTCAACTGGCCTTCAGCCACACTTCGGTTTCCCACGATCTCCAGTCAACCTGAATGGCAAGTTAATGTAGGTCCTCCGTCCCTTTACGAAGTTGAAAAAGCCATAGGAAATCTGAAACGAGGGAGAGCAGCAGGCCCTGACAGGTTTACTCCTGAGATTTTTAAGGATGGTGGTCCAGTATTAGCAATGAGATTAACTGAGGTCTTAGGTAGAATTTGGGAACTGGACGTAATCCCATCTGACTGGTCTCAATCACTGATTGTGCCAGTTTTTAAGAAAGGACAAAAGTCCTCTTGTGACAATCACAGAGGAATCAGTTTGACTAATATAGTGTCTAAAATATTAGCTTCAATAATACTTCGACGCCTAACTAAAGCTCGTGAAGAGCAGACTAGAGAAAACCAGGCTGGTTTTCGACCTGGACGTGGTTGTATAGATCAGATATTCACACTACGTCAGGTTCTAGAACACAGACACACATTCAGACGCCCCACAATGGTAGTATTTCTCGACCTTAAGGCGGCATTCGACTCGATTGATCGTGAGGTTCTATGGCAGTGTTTGTCACTGAAAGGAGTACCAAAGAAGTACATTAACCTTATAAAGGCTCTCTACTCGAACACAACTGGTCGAGTGAGAGCTTATGGCGAACTGTCATCAGAATTGATCACCTCAAGTGGTGTTCGTCAGGGCTGTCCACTCTCCCCATTCTTGTTCAACTTTGTCATTGACGTACTTTTAGAGATAACACTCTCCTCATCTAAATTTACAGGGGTTGAACTTCTACCAGGAGGTTCACTTGTTGACTTAGAATATGCTGATGACATCGTTTTATTTGGTGAAGACACTGACAAAATGCAGAGTCTTCTGGCCACTCTAAGCAACAATGCAAGCATGTTCGGGATGCGATTCTCTCCCTCGAAATGCAAAATGTTGCTTCAGGATTGGGTTACATCGACACCCGAACTAGTGATAGGGAGTGAAGTAGTTGAGTGTGTCGACCGCTTCACTTATCTTGGAAGTCTCATCAGCCCTTGTGGTTTAGTGTGTGACGAAATCTCAGCACGGATACAGAAGGCTCGACTAGCTTTTGCCAACTTGCGTCATTTATGGCGTAGGCGAGATATCCGTCTATCAACCAAAGGACGTGTTTACTGCGCAGCAGTTCGTTCCGTCCTACTTTATGGGAGTGAAACATGGCCGGTAAGAGTAGAGGATATTCGTAGGTTACTAGTATTTGATCATAGGTGTCTTCGAAACATTGCTCATATATCATGGGACCATCGAGTAAGTAACACAGTTGTTAGGAAACGGGTACTAGGTAAGGATGGCAAATCAATTGATGAAGTAGTGAAACTTCATCAGTTGAGATGGCTGGGACACGTGTTACGTATGCCCAACGACCGACTGCCTCGACGTGCTATGTTCAGTGGTATAGGAGTAGGTTGGAAGAAAGCTAGGGGCGGCCAAACCAAAACATGGCACAAGTCCATGAAGTCACTGACAAGTGAACTGAGTCATGTTGGTAGGTGTAGACTACCTGGTTGGGGACCGCGAGATGACAGCAACCGATGGTTAGAGACCCTGAATGACATGGCTCAAAATCGTTTGCAATGGCGCAGGTGCATCCACTCTCTGTGTTCTCCCAAATTCTAATCTTCTGAATTCTTCATGTCCCTTTTTTTCCTCTTTCCAAATTTCTTTCACTGGATTATACTCTTTAAATAACATCTCCAAACCCTAATCTTCCCGATTACTGCTTATACTCTTATTACCTCTACCACTACGGGATTTGAATCGACAACTGCATCTCTGTGCTAATGTGGTGTGGCAACTCGAACTGATGTACATGAGTACGAAATTCTACGTTGTTACTGACTGACTTATTAGAACTGATACTTGCTCATTATATAACTGGGCGCTTTATTATGATTACAATATACTACCTTCACATGCATACATGATGTTTTACTTTCTTCGTACGCTGGCTCGTTTGTATTTACTAGATTATGTTTCGAACAGATCTATGAATTTAAATTGCATACACTACGTTCAACAGTCTGACTTATTCTACGTAAACAATAACAGACTGTTGAGTCAGTCATTGGCAATTAAGAAATTAATGTTCTCGTTCTCACAAAATTCACCGGATTTATCTAAGTCGCCTAAAACCTTATTAAGGTGGGAAAATTTTACTTCTTTTATTTTTGCCATTGATTAAGCATCTGAACTGGAAAAGAATCCAATAAATTCACCATTGACTTGCTGGCTCACAGAAAAAAAGTAGCAAAGAAATTTAGAGAACTTTATTCGAAGATAAGAAACTACATATCAATTTATCACCAAATAGTAAGTAATTTAATGTTGCCAGATCTTCGATGCCAACAAAACTCGACTAAATCAGATTCGTAATATAAGCAATTATCTAAATGATTCACTAATAAAGTAAAGGTTAATCATGTTTAATAAAGAAATGAAGCATATTGTTGCCTTAAGGATCGATTTTGTGCAATACTATTTGAAGCATGAAACCAATGATTCTTCTTATCTAATAAAGTTGAACATGTAGCTGTATTTATCTTCACAATCAAGATTAGAGGACACTAATTTCATTAATCAGTGCCATCTGTTACTCTTACCATATTTTTGATTTGTCTACTCCAGTTCTATACCAGATAACATTGAATATTCTGATAAGGAATGAATGAACATAAAAATCACTTACCTAAAACACCTAAATTTACTCATTTTCACAATTTCACTAATTGATTCTTTTCATTGACTTAAATCTAAACACCCTCAAGTTAACATAAAAGCTTAAATGCTTATTGAATTAAAGTAAAATAAAAAAAAATTGAGGCAGATCAATATGAATTTATTTTATTTCTTATAATAAAGCCTAGAAACTAATAACATGGATTATGTGACAACTATGAAAGATTTGGAGATTTTGTGTAGGCTTAGGTAGTTAGATAAGAGACAAACAGTTAGGTGAAAAGATGATTTTAGCGTAAGTAAAATAACGAATCGTTTGGAGAAAATTACATTAAAATGACAATGACAATAATAATAATAATAATAACAGGTGATTTTAATTAAAATTGTTGATTTATCAACGTGGAAATAAATCGATTACTGTCTTGTTATGAATCTATAAATTCTATCTAAGCTTTCTAATTGCTACTTCTTCAAGTCAATCGAAGAGAAATGGAGTTATTTTGACTGTTGCTTCAATTATTGTTTTGGCTTTATTCAAATTCATAAAGAAGACCAATTGTATGAGATTTTTAATGATTATTTAGAAGTAGGATGACAACCCATACCTAATTTTTTTGAGCTATAGGATATGATCGGTTGTTTTGAAGTGGTTATAGAGTCTTTGATAAATCTATAGAAAGGCTGATATGTTTGAGATCAAAACACAAATCTTATCAGTTTAGGGGTTGTGGTGATTGTTATGTTTTTGATTGAAATAATGAGTCAATTGAAGCTAGACCACCATGGAGAACCTGGAATCACTGGACAGCCGTTTCGTCCTAGTATGGGACTCCTCAGCAGTACGCATCCACGATCCCGCACCCGCGAGATTCCAAGCCGTGACCAGTGGAGCTAATCCGTGTCGGGTAGAAACAGGTGTCTACCTCAGTACAATGGAAGATGGTCGCGCAATTTCGTGGATTGGTTGAGGTTAGACATTAACAAATCTTATCGTCAGATTCGCTAACAGACACTATACTTGAAGTTTCACATAAATCAATGTTTATTTCGATTTGCAAGTGTTATTAAAAGTATTGTTAATATTAAATCATTCAAACAATCCACTTATTTTTTCTAAACTAGGCTGAAGTATCAAAACTTCTACATAGACTTTCTGAAGAAGCTAAACGTGGTGCCGAACTTGTCCAATCACTAAAACACACAGAAGATCAACTAAAAGTAAGTTGTTTTATTTTCGGCCCTATCGAAGTCATATATATATATATATATATATATATATATATATATATATATATATAGTACAGCATAATATTTTCATGCTGCAGAACACTCTGGATTGTCAAAATGACTATTTGAGCTTTCCGTTAATTATAAGGAGAGAATTTATTCATTATTCATCTTAATTATAATTCCTGTCATTTAGATATTTTAAAATACAGATCGACAAATGTTTATACTGATCATTTTCATTGGATAAATTTCAACAAATGTTATATAAAGAACGATCTGTTTGAATTACGCTTAACAGTTGTTTATTAATAAAAAGACTATGTTTTAGATTATAATTTAATGACTGTATATTCTAGCTTTTATTCAACTGTCAACTGTTCTATCTATATATTAATTAAAAAACGGTGGGAGTTAAACTACAATATGATAAAGGAATTTATCTAAAATCTATGAACTGACTAGATTGTACTCTATGAAATGTGAATGGATCTGTCTGTCCTGAAAGTGACCAGGTTCAATCAGATAAAATTTGATATATTGAAATTGTAGAATCATTCAACTTGGAAAATCTCATTCAACATCTCAAAGTTGATATTAAATTAAAATATTTATTTAATTATTATGAAACAATAATCGTTTTGTGCCTTCAAAATGTGAAATCATGCTTCAGGAATAAGACAAGAATTATTAGGATCACACATGAATCTAATATAATCATCAAGTTGGCCTTTTAGTTTTGGACATGAGAAGCTAATAAAAATTTTAAAAAAAAAACTTTATTTGAGGGATTTGTAAGAAATTAGGCAGAAGGAATACACATTTATTTCAGAGAAGTTACAAAGTATCCATATAATACATATATATATATATATATATATATATATATATATATATATATATATATATATATATATATATATATATATATATATATATATATATATATATATATATATATATATATATATATATATATATATATATATATATAGCCTTCAATCGTTCATCGGAATCTTCCTGTGTGTTCTGCCATCTGGACTGTCTTCTTTTCTGGTTTCTAAGTGTTCTGTTAACGCTGTGTTTTCGATGCACTGAAACACTTCACTTTATCTGACATTTGTTGCAACTTCGACACCACGTCCCAATACACACTACCTACAGACCTTCTTGTGAGCAGTGTCCACTACAATATGAACTAATCATCATAACGTTCTCTTGCATTCGAATACGTGGTAACTAAGATGTTACTTTCTGCATATCAAAAACCGAGGTACAACATCTTTAAATATTTTACTTTGAGTGATGGTAATCAATAAAAAAATAATACATTATAACCAAAATATCCTTTCGAGGTATCATATACAATAATTATGATTTTGTCATTTGAATCCTCAGA
Organism: Schistosoma mattheei; assembly: GCA_944470405.2. Taxonomy (NCBI): domain Eukaryota; kingdom Metazoa; phylum Platyhelminthes; class Trematoda; order Strigeidida; family Schistosomatidae; genus Schistosoma; species Schistosoma mattheei. The sequence continues at coordinate 14,549,947 of OX103947.1, read as the reverse complement.
GAAATATTTCAAATATGGAAACACTTATCAACAAAGAAATCGATATGCTTGTTGAAGCTCTACAGGAAAAGCGTACACAGCTTATTGAAAATTTACACTCAGAAGTACAACAAAGACGGCAGTATATACGTGAACAAACCAATCAGGCTGGAAGCAGACTTTCTTCAACAACTAGTTTAATTTACTTTGGTGTAGAATTAATAAAAGAGCGTGAATCATCCGCTTTTATCCAAGTATGTTATTTTTAAACTTACTTATCCCTTTATATTACATAATAATCAGTAATATTATCAGTCTAAAATCATTCGTGAAAATCTACACCAAACCTCAGTTGAATAGAAATGATGAAGACCTCTAGGTGGCATGTTTTCTCATATGAAATTATGTTAGTCAGGAATGAACTTTGACTGAACAATCAAGGTGAACTATTTTAATCACTGTGGTACATCAAAAAGCAAGACACTTCAGGCCTGTCATTATTATTTATTTATTATTTTATTTAGGCACATAAACGTTGGTACAAGGAGACAACAAATAAATATTCACCACATAAATCATTCGATTTGTGTGAGGGCTAGAATACTGCTCGGGTGCCTAAACCGAAGCAGGTGGTTTTCCTAGGAGGCATAACCGTGACCTTTGACCCAAAGGTCAAATCCACAAGGTAGTGGAGCAACGTCAGGAGATGCAGTTTCATGGTAGCCAGTGACCAACGATTGGTTCATACTCCATTTATTCCTTCAGGATCCTGGAGTCTATGTGCACTACTGGTTTGGAATGAGGGTTTTCTAACTCCCTTAGGTGGACTCTCTGTGTCCACCACTCCGGTTAAGGCCCTGAATATTCGCTTTATTTGATATAAATAATCATCCATTTTAATATGATATTAAAGTATACAGAAATGACCGTAACTTTCTTTCCATACTGGTCAAACATATTTTAGAAATATCAAATAATACATTTACATGAGTTAGTAATTAAGAAATCTCTAACTTCTGTACCACTACGATGCAGATACACTTAAATTCTTAAACTGGTCAAATATAGCTCATGTAGTTTATTATTTATGAAATAAATAATTATGCATATTTAATATTTTAAAAATGACTGTGATATGAGATTTTAAACTAAGATTTCTTATCAGTAAGAAATTAACAATATAAGTTAAGTAGTATATGTATTCAATGAAAGAGATAACATTGAGTGTTCATGCGAAGCTTCAATTCAGTGGAGGTACATTTAGCGGATTTTTACTTTTTCCAATGGTAAAGGTACTCAAATAAAGAATATACTAGTTCAATTCATCACTTACATGTATATTTACCCATTTATTTACTATTGTATAGTTATAACCAAATCAGATATACTTCCAGAAAATCCAATTTAGTATTATTTAATCAGTATCTCTTTGAATAATCCAAAACGGTCACGTAAACTCACAACATAGACTTATTTCTTTAAATTTGGTCTATGATGACAATATGATAGACAGGGTTAAGGTTTTTCAGGTAAGACTTCTTGAACGACCAATAATTTCTATATTTCACCTTTTGTAATTCTTCTTTACTACGTTTCGCATTCATGACTATTTTGAAGTTGAAGTTAGACACCAACACCGTTGGATGCCGGCTCAGTTGTCTAGAGGCTAAGCGCGGGATGGATAGGTCCTGAGGTCGAATCTTGCGAGATGGGATCGTGGGTGGGCACCTCTGAGGAGTCCTACAATAGGATGAAACGGATACCCAGTGCTTGCAGGTTTTCCATGGTGGTCTAGCTTCAATTGACTGATGATCTCAACCATTAAAAAATTATTATAATATCTACAAAATCCCTTCCTATGTTTAACTAAAGTCAAATATTTAAATATCCTAGGAAAAACACTAATATCAATCGTGCTACTAGTGACTGTATTGTTGAATACTTATTTCTTTGACTGCTAAATTCTCTGAAACCCAGCTAATACAGAAAGGAACCTTTTTCATGTTCTTCGTATTCATATATTTGGTAAACAAACATGAATAGTTAGGTACAGTTAGAATCAACATGAGACAATTAATAATGTACTTTCAATTGTTTTAACAAACAGTTTTTCTGGTTCAAGGAGATTAACCACACAACTGGATATGTTATTAATGAGTCTAAAACAATCTCTTGGTCATTAGAAGGTTACAATTTGCATGTACTGATCCTTAAATGTAGGAGGTTAGTTTATCAATAGCTACCCTTTACTAAATTTTATCACTGAATGGTGTTATTAATGTCCTATCCAATTCAGTAGTCATCTAAGCAATCCTAATGAAACATATTATGTTCATGATTAGAAACAAAAAATAACTCATTAGGATAAACAAATTTTGTTTACGAATTGTTGAGATTGGAACTAGTCTGCTGTTTTACCAGTTGATCTAAATACATCTGAAGTGTAGACAAATTTATAAGTAAAACTGCGAAAATGAATCACTTAAAACATACAACTACTATTAAAACTCTCTAGTTGTGTGAGTTAGTTATACATAATATGTTGATCAGCTGCAAATATATGTAGTTTTTTTTTAATCATCAATTATTGCTATTTACAACACCAAGCTGTTCAAGTTTAATCGATCCATTCCCATCAAATAAATGATATCCTAAATACAGTTACGAATTAGTTGGAGCTAGACATACACGTTAGTTGTTTAAAGGTTAAGCGCTTGCTATCAGGCCAAAGGTCCTGGATACGATCTTTGGTGTGTTCATAGGTTTGAACTTCTAGAGAATTCCATACTAATAAGAAATGGATCTTGTCTATTTTAGATCATTCCATGATTTAAACTATCACAAATAAAAAAATAGTTCGAAGAAAATCTAGAGCTATGTGCCAAGAATTATTTCTTAAGATCTAATTTTTGTCTTATTATCTCTGTGTATGTCTAATTAAAAAAAGAAAGCAAAGAAAGAGAAACTCATCTATAAAAATCAGGACAAGTACAAAAGTTACTTATATTATTCCTTTGGGAAAATATCTGTATATCTGTATATACCGAATATCTAGAAGTGTGTGTAATATGAATTAACAACAAGAAAACAACTTCAGATTCATTCAACTGAACTGATAGATTTTCTATTTTTATTTCTGAAGAAAAAATATCTAGATATTTCAAGCGTTGTCTATTCGAAAATTATTCTCTTAAGAAAGGAATGAAAAAATTCTTTTCTTTGTTTATCCTACAATAGTGTTTGAAGTTGTCGTTGTCGTTGTTGTTGTTGTTGTTGTTTTCCTCTTCTCTCAAGTGTCTATACTGACTAATAATTACTTTGCCATATGTACACATACACTGACTATTAACTTTATTCAAATAGTAGACACAGAAAATTATACAAGTACGTGTTAAAACTTCATTTTTTGTAAATATGTAGTGGTTTTGTAGATTATTTCTTTTTTCTATTTCATCTAATGAGATTATCCAATTAGGTGTTGTTACCTTATCCATATAATTTTGTCTGATAGTTTTGAACTTATACAATACAAAAATCAGTATACAGAATTCTTTATGCTGCTATTAAAGATATTGTAGGATGTTTAAATTTGCTTGCTTATGTAATAATTAACCTCAGTTTGAAGTATTCAAGACAAAATCAGAGGTGATCTGTATATTTTTCTGGAAATTCAAGAATAATAAGCAGTTGTCTTCCTTTATTTTAGTGTATAATCTTACATAAGTTCTATTCATGATTATTCCTGATATAGATCTCTAAGATATAAAGTTGGAATATCCATATTCGAATACCTTTGCTGATATATATGAAATCAATATTTTCCATCAACTCATGATACAATCAGATGTTAGTGTTCTATGACATTTTACCTTTTTTACAATAAACGATTGTTTTTCAACTCCTTATACTCATAATGTTATCAGTAATGAGGAACAATACATATTCTCTTAATATCTCCTTTAGAAATATACATCTTGATAAAGAAATGTGATTAATGATTCAGGTCATCATAACAACGTATTAATTTTCCTTAATAAATTGCTTTCGTTGTATATGCATATCTAACATTCATCTAACATTGTACACAATGCATTACATCCAAACTGTAATTTCCTACACAATCAAAACTCTTCACTAGACTTGATTGCATAGTAATAATAAATACTTCTTGGAGATTTCACACGTAATTGTCTTATAGGATATCTTTAGAAACACTGAATATTATTTTATTCATACAAATCGTGCATGATCAAAGTAAATAATTTCTTGGAAATGAATCTTAAAGTAAACTTTTTTTGCCCACAGAAAAATTGTATTTCTTATTGATGAATCAACTTACGCAGCCTATAGAAACTATAGTACATAGCATTAGATAGAAAGGTTACTTGTTAATATTCACCGACTGAGATTTATTCGAATGAAAAGAGTAATGACAGAACGGATTTGATTTTAACCGGTCGCTTACATTAAGTTGTGTTTTAAATTCAAAAATTAAGGATGAATTTTGTAGTTCATAAATGAAATTAACTGAAAGTTCATGAAAACATGTATCACTGTGGTGTAGAAAAGATTGAAATATACTTGAATAGATAGATTGAAATATTACAAATATATATCATATGCTACATCTGGAAATAGAAGCAGATATGAAAAGAATGAATAACAACTGGAAGGAGCTGGAAAGGATTGTCCAGGACAGGGTTGGATGGAGAATGCTGGTGAGCGGCCTATGCTCCTTCACGAGGAGTAACAGGTGTAAGTAAGTAAGTATATCATATGCAAAAAGATGGTTCTGGAACATTAATTTTGATGGTAGTAACATACATTTCGTCCATCAGTATAATCTGACTGTCTTCTGGGGAATATCGTGCTTTCATCAATTGTCCACCTATTTTCTTATATTATCTATTAATTAGTTAATCACCTTTTTGGGTTAGACACTTTCTTTTACAATTCAATTGTTTATTAGTGTATTAAAATTAATCAGTAATTTTTTGTACCGTACTCAATTATTATGTAAGACAAATTATCCTTATATTACTAAATATAAGCTTTCATTAGGCTATATATTGTCTTAAAGGAAGGAACAAGATAAAACATCATCTCTCATTTGTTTCTAAATCTTTCCTATCAAAAATTTAATCTTGTATTATTCCGTTTTCCATTCTAAGGATTTTGTAAAGTGTATGTAATTACACAATTTTTTTTAAAAAACAGATCTAACAAACAATTTAAGTATACGTTGGTACTTTGAATGTTACTAAACTATATATGTGATCAAAACGAGTATAACGTTTAGTAAAAATACAGTTCCATAACACTACATCCGTGCAAAAATCCCGACTAGGTTTCAATATGCTCTACAACTAACAATAACATTGATTGCCAGTATAGGGGTTGTGGAGATTATTAAGTTTTTGATTGAGATCATGAACCAATTGATGACGCTCATTAGCGACTAGCTTCGTGAGGGAATTCTCGGAGTTCTAGTGAGAAGCCGTGACTAGTGCAGATAATCCGTGTCAAGCAGAGACAGTACAATGGAAAATGGTCGCGCAATTTTGTGGATTGGTTGAGGTGAGACATTAACACCATTGAATGCCGGCTCAGTGGTCCAGTTGGTTAAGCGCTCACGCGCGAGACTGAAGGCCCTGGGTTCAAATCCTTTGGGCGGGGTCGTGAATGCGCACTGCTGAGGAGTCCGACAATAGGATGAAACGGCCGTACAGTGCTTCCGGGTTTTCAGTGATGGCCTAACACCAATCTGTTCATGATCTCAGTAAAAAAATAACATTGATTATTATCAGTGTGAGTGATCAGTTTCTTAATTACTAGTCAGTACTTCGCGTACAATAATCTATCTTTTCTTATCTTAAGGTGGCTCCCTCAATCAAACAACGCCTAATTAGTACCGAAAATGAATTAATCCATGAAACTCAATTTTGTCGCGAAAATTGTCTAGGAGATTTCCAATTACGTGTAAGCAATACCAATGATCTACTTAAAAGAATTGAGGGCATTACTTTGAATGAAATCTATCGTAAGCTAATTTTTATTACATAATGTTTATCATTAGTTGAATTTGTTCTTAATTGTTTACTCTTGAGTTTTTTTTTATACAATCCGAATGTACCAAATAAAAATTAGTCTGCTTATGTAATTATCAGAACGAACCATGTGGTGAAGAATAAAACTAATGATATTATTTGATTATTAATTTGTTGGGCATTTGTTTCACACTCGTTGTCAATTTCTGGATCCACTTTCCACTTATCCAATAGGGAATGTGATTTGAATATATAGTAAATAAGATTTTATCTTACTCCAATAGAAATAAACTGAAAATATCGAGCTTATTTATGCAGTATAAGAGCATGACAGCTCTTCATTTTCTAGGTTTTAGGAGTACCGAAAGCAGACTATCATTTTAACATTTCAGGTATAAATTAGATGGATCGAAACACAAATTTCAACAACTTCCTAGCCATGAATGACCGCATAGTTTTGAAAAGTGAGGATGAGTTCCACCTTAAAAAGTCAGTATGGTAATAACAACTGCTGTCAACATAATTCATGACAAGTTTTTCCTCTTTGAGTAGTTTCCAATTGAAAATATCTAACTTTTAAAAAGACAAGTATGGACTGAAACCCAAACTTTGTATGATTTTGCTTCTAACTAAAACGATTCTCATTTTGTTGTTCAGCTCTTCTTATGACGAACGATTCTTAGATAAGCGGTTGGGTTGTTTTCTTACATCCAACATTTAGTCAAAGTGAGATCCTATTGTCTGATATAACCCAGAGACTTCCGTTTCCTTAGATCGCGTTAGTTGCTTTAGTCAAATGGTAAAAAGTTGAATCCCCATACCTTTCCTTTAGCTAAAACGCTGGAAATTAGGCTAACTTGATGTTTTCGGCAAGCTGTTTTTCTATGTGGTGGGGTCGCTAATCCCATCCTTTACCCGGAATTAAGACAAGCAGAGTAACCTTATAAGTGCTCCGATTGGGATCGGTAAACAAGTGTAAATCAGTTTGGTCGTCTTTGAAAGTGTACCCAAATACAGCTAATAAATCGGTAAGGAAAATTGAATGCTGTATTTCTCCGAGAAACTTTATCATACTTGGTAGCGCATGTGTTTTGGGGATATCATCGACCAGCAGTACCAGTAACAGCGAAGGAATACTTGTCCATATATTACAAAATCAGTAAGAAGGTTGGAATGCAGCCTGCATAAAAGAATAGGGTAAAATTACCGGTAGTTAATCGTATTTGTATCTGGATACCATCCAAAAACAACCCAACTTCCGTAAACTTTCTTGATGAACAATTAACATCTTTACTACTGAACAAAGAAATACCGTCAATAATGTCGTCCATTACATTATAGTTTAAGTAGGGTTGGAGGTTTTTCATCGCTTTACGTCATAGTGTTCTCCAAACTTCACTAATCTTATTTTTAGTCATGTTAGAAGGCGTAGGCGATAAGACTGCAACCTACAAATCAGTGTAAACCGTTAACAAGGAAGTTTAAACAACATCACATGGAACAGTTAGCAGCGAAGCATTTCTAGATGTGTAACCTACATTAACACTACCGCATTTATTTGCTTCATTTTCATCCTTATCACTTTGTGTTAATGTGAAGTGTACTCGGTTTGAGTCCCAGAGTAAACATCAACTCTGAGATGCAGGTACATCCAGCTGACGAGTCCTAAATAGGACGAAACTCGCGTCCTGGATTCCACTACTAGCCGCTATCCATCTTTGCTTAGAATGCTTGTGAATTAAGACAATATCGAGGTGATACGCACAGGATGCACATATGCCAATAAGAGTTTGATCAATTGCAGTGGTAAAGATCAATGGGAAGATTCAATTAAACAATACCAAATGCATTTTTAATTATGTTAAATGAAGAAAGAAAACTGTATGCTAAGCTGAATTAAGAATTATTTCTTTTCACGTTTGTTTATTTAATTGTTGTATAGTTTAGGGTCATACTTATTTCCTACTTTATTAATCAGATATTTGTTAAGGTTAGCAAGTCAGTGCTCATTTAGTTAGTAACTTTGCTTGTATATATAACTCAGATCATTTAATGAATAGTCACATAAAAAGCTTTGTATATAACACTAGTAAACTCAAAAATAGAGAATGATAATTGATCTAATATGAATAGGTAATTAATTCCTATCCATTGATTATCATAATTGTTAATAATTTTCCACGTAAATATCATGAAAGTACTCAAGAAGAACGAACTAACAAAAACGTTAAAACAACAAGTTTATTCGTCAACACAATCATTTCATATAAATATGATTGCACAATTTCTTAAAGTAGAATCATTGAGAAGAAGAGCTTCTTCATTCAAATATTTGTTAACGAGGAGTATAAATTTTTGTGAAAATGAAATATCTGGTACACTATGTGGTTAACAGCGTGTTCAAAGTGATATATAGCATGCTCTCTGAAGAAGTAACTTGCAATGAGTGACGTAACGTCAAGAAACTTAAAAATTTAATTTTTCTATTCATTAGGATATTACAAATAAACTATTTTTATTAATCATATTCATCGTGGTTATGGAGTAATTCACTTTACACTAACGAAGTAAAAATATTTCATCCAACAATCAGCGTGACACCACTTTATCATTCAGATCAATCTTACTTGTTCTATTTTGATAATAACTAATATGAACACAACATTCTATTAGAATATTTTATAATATTTAGTGCCCCTCAGCATGATTTTCCTGAAAGACGGTCAGTCAGTCAGTCAGCTACAACGTAGGACCAGGCACATATATGCACCGGTCCAAGTTGCAATACCTCATTAACACAGCAAGATGAACACTGGATTCATAGAACTAGTTACTTCAGTGGTAGTAATATATAAAAGAAAGATTGCAATAAGGATATAGTACAGGAAGAAATAATTAGTTAGTAGGAAGAAAGATATGAAGTGATTTTAATCTCTTAGTTTAAGGGAAGACAGGGAGTGTATACACCGACGCCATTGTGATCGATTCTGAGCCATGTCACCAAGAGTCTCTAACGATTGGTTACGATAGTCACACGGACCCCAACCAAGTAGTCTGCATCTCCCAACATGGCTCAAACCAGAAGTTAGTGTCTTCAAGCACTGATGTCACGTTTTGGTTTGGCCGCCCCTAACTTTCTTCCAACCATCTCTAACACCGGTTAGCATTGCACGACGTGGTAATCGGTGTTCAGGAACATGTAACACGTGGCCCAACCATCTCAATCGATGAAGATTAACAACCTCATCAACTGATTTACCATCATCTCCTAATACCCTGAGTAACGGTAGCAATTTACATTCTGGTTAATTTCGAAAGACACTTTTCCTTATGACCGATAATTATCTTTCTACTATCATTTGTTTTGATTGAAACATAATACTATTTTATCACTCGCCACCTAGTAAAATTAATCAGTTATATTTTCTGTAAGTAGCTTATGAGATGGCAGTCTGTCAGGTGACACATGTAGCTTTAAACCAATTAAATTCTAACGAAATAAATTTACATTAGTCGCAAATGATTGACCCCTGAACAGCGATCAGTATCATGTATATCTGATCACTTAGTGATAATCGCATTCTATCGATCAAGTCACTATGTGAGCACAATTCGAACTGACTGCTCAAATCACTCAAGAAGGATCAATTCCCCTAAAATTCGAGATGCACTTCACTGACGAATCCTAACTAAAACAAAACTTAGATTCACATTTTCTTCCTGATCCATTCCAACTACCCACCATTTACATTATTCATGATTGAATTTTGCGTTCATGCTTAAGAGATAGCTATATCAACACGTTTCACTAACGTATAGAAAAGTTGAATATTATTATAAAATAATAGTGTGGTTAGTAGTAACTACTTTTACCTAGTATATGTCTATTAAACTTACTTTTCTTCAGCTCCTCCTGTTCCAAAAATTATTCTATCTCAATGTTTAGTTGAAAGTAATAGTATCCAACTATTATGGGATACAATCAATACATCGACTCCATTAAAAAATGATGAAAAAGAACATTACCATATGCAACAGTCATTTTCACTTTTAAACAATGCATCTAATTCAAATGAAGTTAAACGTGCTTTAGATCAAATTGATAATTCAAATATCCAGTTGAGTTCCAGTCATTCTCTATGCTGTAAAGACTTATACCATTCATTATCTAATAGTGGATTGACAACACCTGCAACTGTTCGTTTACAATCAAACTATCATATACATGGATCTGTATCAGCATATGCTTTAATGACAAATTCAAAGGAAACAGAAGTCAGCAAAGAACAATACTTTCATCAGTCTATGGAGCATTGTAATCATCATCAACATAATCCCTTATCACTTTCATCAAATCAGTGTGCATTAACTGTTCCATCTACCCCAGAATTAAATGGATCGTATTCAGTAAATACCTTACATAAAAGTACAACAGTAAATAGTGATATTCGATTTCTATCAACTATGAATAATGGGGAATTAATTCAGTTTCAGTTAGAAGTAGATAATGGACGTGGTGGTCCATTCAAAGTACGTGTCTTTTAATATCTATTTTAATGCTGTTATTTTCTGTTTACATAATTGAATTTCAGAGACTGTCAACTGTTCATCGGTAACTAAAGAGTATTCATGTAATTTCAGCTGTAAAACAGATATATTTTGTAATGAAATGTTTATTTCTGCAGCACTAAGGTGAATAAAGAACTAAAATAAAAGTAATCGTAGTTAAACACACTCAAACATCCCTCAATATCAAAAAACTAAAAACTTCAAATACAGTTATTTTAGGGGTTTCTGAAGACTTTTGGATTCCATGGTTTATATCACAACCTATAATTAAACAGTCATTGAAAACCAGGAATCATTGAAAGACTGTTTCCTCTTAGCATGGGATTTCTCAGCAGTGCGCATTCCCAGCGCACTAGGGATCGAACCCAGGACCTTCAGGTTTTTCAACGAGTGAGTAAACCTTACGCTACTGAACAGGCATCCAATGGTTTACGTATCAAAGTGAAATTCGATGGTTTCCACAAACCTTTGTAGTAAAAATAATCATGTGTTCACCAGTGAACAAATTCAAGAGGCAATTCCTGGAGCTCCAGTAAGAAACTATTATCAGTGGAGTTCAACGGCGTTAAGATTAACATAAATGTTATCACTGGCAATGGACAATAGTCGTTCAACATGCCAGATTGATTGAAAAGGAAGCTCACTGTTGACTAGTCCAAAACCAGGACAAAGCGGATATCCAGTACTACCTGGTCATTAATGGTTGTTTAATCGAGATAAATCTGTGATCTAGACTATTTTAACACAGTAAGCTAAATATTTTTTTCCTAAAAAGTTCATCCGAAGTGTATTATTTCTCCTGCAACTTCGTGAAGCCATATGATAGTGTTTCTTAATGTGCATATTTAACCAATATATGTTATCCATCTTGCAAATGTTATTTTGTCAAATATAGTTACTCGTATTAAGCTGATCGGATTGGTGTACTAAATGTGCACTTACTACATTCATACAATTTTTAAATCCTCTTCTGGGCACAAGAGACACCTTTTCTTTTAAATAAAACTGCATAAGTGAGAAAATCTCTTCTGTTTATCTGATGTAAATTATTATGACTTTGGCTTTAAACACTCTAATCACACTAAAGTGACAAAATTGTGTTCGTACAATTGTTATCACCGTTTATTTATTATTTACTGAATGATAAGTAAATTAGCTATATTCGAAACTGACAATAATTTTACCAGATTTGTCGTACTGTAACAGAAATTCGTCTTTAAACCTTTATTGAATATAAACCAGTGATTTCAGTTCTACTCAACACTTCAGAAACAAATTGAAAAACTTTGAAATTTTGTTTTTAGAAATATAAAATGAACAGAAGTCTCCGAAGTTGTCAGTAGTGTAAGTAAGTGTTGTGTTTGTTTACTTACTGACACCTGTTAACCCTCGTAGAGAAGCATAGGCCACCCACCAGCATCCTACTCTGTCTTGGTAAATCCTTTTCAGTTGTTACCAGTTGCTATTCATCCTTTTCATATCTACTTCCGATTCCCGACGCAATGTGTTTTTTATCCATTCAGGATTCCAAGTTAGTGCTTACTTTGTGATGCAGTTTGATGGTTTCCTTAATGTATGTCTTATTTACTTGAAACTTCTTTTCTTAATTTCTTCTTCAACTGAAAGTTGGTTTGTTCTCTCCCACAATAGGCTGTCGCTAATTGTATCCGACTAACGGACATTGAGAAACTATACCTAAAGCTTGTTATTATCTACATTTAGAATTACGTCATAAGTAAATTGAGATAAATGTCTTACATGACATTATGTTGAACATTGAAATATTTCTTTTTCAAAATGATTTTTAACCTAAATAAACAAATCCTACTGGAACATCTTTTTTTTCATTGTAACGTTGATTTCTCTCTCTTTTGGTCAATGTCATTTTTCTGTAATTTAATGTATCTATTTCTTAGTATTATTATTTACTACAATTTACAGACGGTTTAGTGGGCTATGCAATAAATAATCATATATGTATATATATTCTTCCCCCTTACTAATCCTTCATCTTGTGTTTAAGTTGGTTACTTGGGTCGAACTTTATATCAAATAGAAGTAAAGTATAGAGTCTATGAACAGTTAAATCATCTTTATACTACACTACACTTGTTCATTATTTTTTTATATTTTCATGCTTACCATTCCCCACTTCACTATCACTTGTACTTTCCACAGTCAAGTATTCAATTCTATTCCAGTTGGTTAATGTATACTACAGTAAAGTGCCATTTTTCTAGTCTGTTGATGAGTCATAAATAAGTGAAAACTACTTTTATTTTTCTCTTATTTCTTTTTTTTATTATGATTGTTTTTTTCTTTCTGAAAATTATAGACCAAACAATCCTGTTTTTATCAGAAATTTCATTCAGTGTATTTTCTTTATTTTTCTCCCTGTTCACCCCGTAAAGTTGAGAATAGCTGTTTTATGTTGTTACCTTATTTTATTTGGTGTAAATTTTATCATTATTACGAGGAATTTGAAGACGTTGAAAAAGTATGGGATTGTAAAATTATCTTTCCCGTTGGTATAAGAGATGTAAATCTAACTTATATTCTTGATAACTTTATCACAACATTGACTGAATATTTTTAGTTTACATTACAGATTTGTCTTAATTAGACACCTATTGAGAATCACAAAGTATTGGACAGCTTTTTGGTTTTGGTATAAGACTCCTTAGCAGTGTGCATAAACGACCCTATCCAGTAACAAACTCAGGACATTTAGTCTTAACTTTTACAACCGAGTTAGGATCCAATGGCCTTCATGTCTAACTTCAAATCAACTACCAATATTATATATATATATATATATATCAGTGCTATTAGCAAACAACTGCATCACACTCGACATGGCTGAACTCCACGGGTCAAGACTTCTCACTAGAACTAAGTGAACTGTCTCTCAAGATTAGTTATTAGTAAACATATGGTTGTCATGAGTGTGAGGGGTTTGAGGAGATTATTGAATATTATAGTTTACGTTCCGAATTTAATAAATGTAGAAATGTAAGCCATTAGCTAGCAACTTATTAGTCTACAGTTTAAGCACTGACCAGGTAATCTGGAAGTCCAGTGTCTTGCTTTTTCTGGAGTTGTTGATACACATCTCTGAGCAGTCCTATGTTGGATCTAAACGACTGTCCAGTTCATCCTAGTTATCAATAGTTGTCAAACAAAAATCAGTCAAGAATATAAACTATGAAGTTCATCAACCTTTCCGAACCTCTTTACCTAGTAAAAATCAAAAAGTTTCGTCATCTGATACTTCTGAAAACATTTTAAGATGACATCGGTCAAGATTTTAGAATAAATACTAAATTAATTGTATGTGATGAAGGGAAACAAAACCAATCAGCTTATAGTTTAAAATGAGCAAATCTGTCCGAATGCCATTAAATGGATCCTTTAAAATAATTAATAAGATGACTATAGTATAACTAAAGTCAAAATATGTAGTAAACACGAAGAAATGGTTATCAAACTAAATTGTATCATCAGAACTTGTTCACGGAAAATAAATGGCCATTTTCACTAAAATAATTCCCGAAGCTGATCATCTAGAAATTTCAGCCAATTTTCTGTAACATTTTTCTTTCAATAATTGAGATCATAAGTCAATTGAAGTTAGATCGCCATGGAAAACCTACAAACACTAGACGACCGTTTCGTCCTATTGTGAGACTCCTCAGCAGTGCGCATCTGGGTTAGTTGTAAGATAGCAACTCACTGAAAACAATAGTGGACGCGTTGCTCAATCTCGTGGATTAGTTGAGGTTAAACATTAACACCGTTGGATGCCGGCTCAGTGATCTAGAGGTTAAGCGTTCGCGCGTGAGTCTTGTAGGTTCTGGGTTTGGATCTCGCGAGGAGAAGTCGTGGATGTGCACTGCTGAGGAGTCCCATACTAGGGCAAAACAGCCATTGAGTGCTTCCAGGTTTTCTATGATGGTCTAACTTCAAGTGACTCATGATCTCAACTATTAAAAATAAAATATATTTCAATGATCAGTTATGAGTTTATGAATTGGTGACTATAACATTAGTTCTGCTTATTTTTTGTTTCCTCTCAGTAACAGAAAAATCCAAAATATTGATACACAATCTAAAATCGATTTATCTGTCTTTACATATTTATTTAGGTAATAGTGTATTTTCACATTATCTACCGAGTTTGGTTTCATACATAACAAACCTTGGATGATTGTGTACCGGGATACACATTACCTTGTTGTTTAGAATTTTTTTTATTTTCTTGCATGTTCATTATCATATTAATATTCTTGTAATAGAAAAATTCTGTGCTATTTGTAATTTGACCTTAGACAAACTATAGAATAAATTAATTTCGTGATTTTTCTATATTTTCTTAAATATAACCATCTCTCAGCTATTTAACTAAGTTCCAATTTAAGAAACACTTAATCAAATATTTGTAACCATAACATTTATGTCATTATTAATATAACTGTGAGGGTTTCTAAGCAAAAGATGGATACATCCATCCAGGTACATCCATCTGACGAGTCCCAAATAGGAAGAAACGCGCGTCCTGGATTCCACTTTTAGCCACTATTCATCTTTGCTTAGAATGCTTGTGAATTATGACAATATCGAGGTAATCTGCACATGATGCACATATGCCAACATGAGACCGATCAATTGCAGTCCTAAATAACAATGGGAAGATACAAGTAAAACAACACCAAGTGAATGTAAGGGCTTCTCTTTTAAAGTATTATTTGAAATAAGTTTAAAAAGGAAATTTAACCAGAGATCTACATAGTTAGTTAACTATCACAACTAATCAAAGATTGAAATTATTATGTTTCTATGTTGGAATTAACTGACTAAGCAATCTGTTTGTTTAAGTGTAAGTGATCAGATAATAAGTTTGTATATTTTGCACACATAATATAACTGAAATTCTACTATGGTAACGTGTGCTTACTAATTTTTTACATATCTTCCTCCATATGTTAAACATTTCTTAGCTATTCACTTTATCTTTTCTTGTCTGTTTCCAAGATATTTCAATTTAGGGTAATTTCATCTAACCTGAAGTGTAGAGGCTATAGACAGTACATTTCATCAGAGGTGCCATGTTATTCCGCCTAGTTTATATGTTAAGTTACTCAAAAAATAAAAACTACGGTACGGTAGAATCCTAAGTTCAACACTACACTTACTAACTGCATGATGACTAGAATTTTATTCTAACACCTAGTTAAAGTAGATGATTTCCTTAATGGAGTACCTCTAGACAATAAATAAATCTAAGCAATTGCTGTCGTATCCCTACCGGTAACCTGACCATTGTTCGTTCCCTTAGAATCCTGGAGTTTATTTTTTATCGCTTGTTTGAAATTAAGGTTTTCCGGTTCCCCTTAAAGAGCTCTTTGTAACCAACAAACCTGACTCAAACACCAAACGTCCACTTTTGTCTTTTCAATTATGTAAGAACACAATAGTGTATTAAAGACATGTTGAGAGGCTATAAACATACAGTCTTGCAATATCATTTCGAGACGGTGATGTAACTTACCACAGCTTCGATCATATCAAGTTATTTTAAAGCATTTCAGCCATTTCTCTCTATGTACATGGGCTTTTCTTAGATAATGGATAAACTTATTTGTATTTAGTAACAAATTGATCTTTAATTTTTTTTTGTTATATCCAAAGCTTAACAAATTCTCACAATTTATTTCCTCATGAAATATTATTGTGTATGATGTATGTAAAGGTAATATGTTTTCTTAAATCAGTTAGTTATTGTACAACTACTATGATAAAATAACCATTTTGGTTACAAGATTAAGTAGTTATATTTAGTTTCATCTAAAACATTGACTAAAATATCATCTGACTGAATTGATTTAATAATATTACAATCAACAAACTAAAGAATAGTTATTAATTATTTAATTGTGGATCATGCATATTCACACTGTTGAAAGATCCCATACTACAACGAAATCGATATTCGATGGTTCCAAGTTTTGAATTACGATCTAATATTGATCGTTTCATGATCTCAATAAAACCTTAACAATCTTCATAACCCCCTATACTGACAATTATTTAATCAATAGATCGATAACTCTATTCATTTGAGCAAGTATACCTATTTGGTATTATAAGTATTCTAATGAAATCAATTTAACAGTGTTGCTTAAGTGATCAATGTAATGAATAACATAAACGCTAGAAAATTAATTGAAATGAATTCACTGAAATTCTAACTTGATAATGTCACCCTTAAAATGTGTTACAAAATAATGATGAATTCTATCTCAAAGTAAAATGATGATTGCTGAAATTTTAATGAAAATGTTTCTAGAAGAAGAAAACAACCTACTTAATAGATTGATTATTTATTTGTTTGTTTAAACACATAAACACTTGTACAAAGAGGAGCCAAATAGATATGTACCACATAAATCATTCGATTTGTGTGAGGTCTAGGATACTACCCGGGTGCCCAAACCGAAGCAGTTGGTTTTCTTAGGTGGCCACATTCCGAGCCTTTGACCTAGAAGTCAAATCCACTAGGCAGTGGAGCAACGTCAGGAGATGCAGTACCATGGTAGCCGGTAACCAACAATGGGTTCATAAGCCATTTGTTTCCTTAGGATAGTGAAGCCCATTTGAACCATTGGTTTGGAACCAAGACTTTCCAACTCCTCTAGGTGGATGCTCTGTACTCACCAACCCGGGTCAAGCATCGCACATTCGCTTTTCGTCTTCCCAATTTCGTAAACAACACTCCCGTCACGAGAAGGCAGTGGTTGTATGCATTTCGAGGGAGGAGAGCTGACTCTCCCCACTCTCGGCCGTACCAGGGCATTAGGGGACCGTTTGAGATAAATTATCTAAACTAATCAAATAATTGGTTGTCCCAATAATAACATTCATCCACTATATTCATCGTTGCTTATTTGGTGATGAAAGCTGTTGAATTTTTTCTTGTGAATACACATTAACTAATCATCATACATTATTTATTTTTAATATTGAAAAAAAGCATTTGAATTCTAGTGTTTATGATAAGTGAATCAGTCATGAATGAAAAACTTGAAGTTCTCCTTCCAGTCAGATTATTGTAACTTCATTCAATTAAAATCAAATGAAAGAAGCAATTAAGTAATTATTCTAGTTTTCTTATTAGAAAAGTCCTTAATTCTCTATCTTTCGATCTCCAATCAGAGAAAATTATTGCAAAAACTAGGTCATTGATGGCATTTTAATCCTCAGTGCAAACTAAATTTCACTAATCAGGATTTCTAATTCCAAAATTAAATAACCCATATTTAGGAAGGTATTCCTTATTTTTATATATAGTCAGTCGTATGTTGTTACATCATCTTCCTATTTTCCACTTGTCATAATTCATCTACTGCCTACATAAAATAATCCCCTACACGTGTACAGTTTTAACATTTTAACACGTTTGTATACTGTTCACCATGACTAATATGTTTTAAAATACAGACATGGAGTTGAGAATCAAAAATTCTATAATTGTCTCCATTGCAATGATTTTATTTATTTCCTAATTATCCATGTTTTTTTTATAACAATTCAGTTGTCCCTCTTAGAATTTAAAATAATATCCCTCTATTCGTTTGTCTCTCTTCACAATTATATCTGGGATAAATGACATAAGAATAATATGGAAAGCGTAATGTTTATCATTATACCATCTCATCGATAGTCTTAAGGAATTTCCACTGATTAATTGTTCTCACATTTCAACTGAATGAATTAAATGTGGATGAGAAGCGAAAACATACTTGAGTAGTATGAGTCATATTTGTCTCAAAATAGCACTGTAGGTGTTTACGTATCAAATTTCTGGTAAGGTCATGCAAAGTCTAATAATAACAACAACAATAATAACAGAAAATGAAAACACTGTCTCATCTACTAACTAACTGATTACCACCTAATGTTGTTTAACATTTCATCCATTCAGTTCCTTTCTTTCTCTCTCTCTCTCTCTCTCACTCCAAAAAACACTTCACATATAAATGCGAATTAAGACTATCTCTTTCACATACACACATATATACAATACGCATACACAGTAATGATGATCAACGAATCAAATTACCAACAATTTCTATTTGTAACATCTCTTTGAAAATATTTTTGTCTTTCTCCTCACTAAAAGATGAATTAAAACAAACTAATTATAAATATTCTTGTATTTTTTTGTCTGGTTTATCTTCAAGACAAAAAACCTTAGTTCAAAAACACATTAACTGATAGGTATTGTGGTGGTATTGATGGATTAATGTGAGTTAATCAAGTAGACGCCTAGTTCTGTTCGAATATGGAGTATATTATTTACACCAAAGAAAAAAGAATAAATAAATGAACAAATTTACCTCATAAAAATCAATAAAATCAATTATTTCAAAGTTCACTCTTGATCTTAGTGTTTCAACATTGAGCATCTGAGCTACCTGTTCCTGCCATCTAGATATTTCAACAAGTTATCTAATTTTGTTTGTTTTAATATATCATTATGTCTAATAATCGCAAAACCTATCCTGGTGCATTTCTGAAAAGTGTACAACCTTTCGTTGTCAAAGTTACAAAAAACTCAATAAGAGATAATGTGGTTGCTGGCAATATACGACGAAAAGAATGTACATTATTCAGATGTTCATTTACTGAAATGCTAACATCTAACTGGCGACCACTCGATATTTATTGCCAGGACCGACCAAGAAGGAAGAAACGGAAACTTGTTGAAATACTTTACACTGAGAATTCTATATTGTATCAAAAAATATAATATTGAATAAAGCTGATGATGATGATGATGATATATGATAGATATCTTTTCATTAAGTCGTATAAATATAAATGAATTGTACACATGATTTCTTCTAAGTAATCAAGTCGTCATTGCATTCCCCCCTAAGGGTATAATATTTACACATATTTCATTGTTTCGTCATATGCAACTACTATAGTGATAGCCCTTTAGTGTTAAGATTATGCAGTACAAACTTTAAAACAAAAAATCCAAAGTGGAATTTTTTGATTTAAATCCAGAGGCGACGAACGAGTATTTTAAATTCAAAATTACCGGAGAAAATTATAATACTGAATAATTAGGACCGTAATTCGAACATTAAAATGAGTGACGGCTTGCTTGAATATTTGGGCTACCTGTTCCTGCCATCTGGATATTTCAACAAGTTATCTATTTTCTTGTTTGTTTTAATACATCATTATGTTTATTAGTCGCATAACCTATTCAGGTGCGTTTGTGAAAAGTTTACGGTATTTCGCTGTATAAGTTACAAAAGAGCCTAACCAGAGACATCATAGTTACTGGCAATATGAATCGAAAATAATATACGTTATTCAGATATCGATTCCTGAATACCTAATATCTAACTGGTGACCACTCAATATTTATTGCAAGGATCGATCAAGAAATAAGAAAAGAAAACTTATTGAAATACTTTGTGCTGAGAATCCTATATTGTACCAAATATATAACATTGAGTAAAGCTAATAGTAATAATAATAATAATGACGTAATAGTAACATTAAAATGTTGTTTTGTAATATATGCATTGAAAGAGTTTATTGTAAAATTGACCGATCATTATGACATTAATACGAGAATCGAAACTTTTGTTCAACTATTTATAATACTTACGTAAGAAGATGAAAAATATAAATTCTGTATAGATATAACTTATTTCAGGCAATTTCACTCATAAATCACTTTGATCTCCTGAATCATAAATTTTCGATAAAAATTTTTAAGCCATATTGATGTTAAATGTTTTTAATGGAATTTATAGAAATCACTTATTGAGAAGTGAAGATTTGGTCTGTTACGATAAAAACTTGTTATCTAATTTTATTTAATGAAACCCACTTAAACCTTGAGGTAACTTGGAAAACATACTTAACTTATTTAAGGCAATTGAATGTAGTATAGGGGTTGTGGAGATTATTAATTTTTGATTGAGATCATGAACCGACTGATGTTAGACCACCTTTGGAAACCTGGAAGCACTGGACTGTCATTTCGTCCTATTGTGGGACTCCTCAGCAGTGTATAAATTAATATGTATATAATATAACTCAGTTGTTTGTTATTAGATTGTGGTTGGAGGTAGTCGACAACCACCATCTAATCTCACAATAGTGCATGCAGTGTCGAGTCACCTAGACTGATGGCCACATTGCATCATGGTTGATAGCAATCGATCTGCACTAATAAGGACTTGACACACATGACATTAGTCACCACCCAGTGATCAATCAATTGTGATCAGTTGTTTGTTATTAATCCCCCTATAGATCTCCTATGGATTCTCATTTTATTCCTGTTTTAAACGTAAAACTGATCAATAAAAATTAATGATGTATTGAAAAATATATGTTTTTTTATACTTGTCAGTTTAGTTAAACATTCACCCCATATACATTAATACATACATACAATTACTTTTTTTTTGTTTTAAAAAAATGCACAACTTATGGTGAATGAATTCACTGTTTATTTATTGTGTTTACAAAGGTCAATTTTTAGTGACCTGGGTAACTAAGATTAAAATTACTATTTAATACAATTTAAATACATTGTTAAGACTTAAATGATTTCTGTTAATGGCTTCTATTAACTACTAATTACATATTTATAAAACTAGTCACAAAATAGCGGAAATGTGTAACATTGATATTTAAATTCAAGAGTAAATATGTTACTCTATATTGATTATAATTTTCACATTTTAACAAAATGACTAGTGATTTCAATAGTTGGATTCATAAGTCAATTGAAGTTAGATCATCATGGAAAACCTGGGAGAACTGGACGACCATTTCATTCTAGTATAGGACTGCTCAGCATTGAGCATCCCCGATCCCACCTCGCTGGATTCGAACCCAGGACTACCAGTGCTCCCAGGTTCTCCATAGTGGTCTAGCTTCAATTGACTGATGAATTCAACTATTAAAATTACTATAATATCCAAAAAATCCCTCTCTGATTAAAATGACTAGTGATTGTTTATACCTATGCAATTTAAATGATATAATAAACTACATCACTGATCTTAATTAAGTAGATACTAAAAAAGGAAATACTAGACAGTTGTTTTATTCTAGTATGAGACCTCTCAGAAATGAACATACACGTCTCAATAGGGATTGAATCTTTAACCTTCACGTTTCGAGACGATTGCTTAACAGATAGATCATTCAGTCGGTAATCAGTAGTTTACATATCTAACTACAGTTGGTTTTCCCAAACTAAGATGAAACAGCTGTTTAGTGTTTCTTAGTTATCCAACGGCTATCTAAATAAGGTCAGTCCATGATTGAAGTTGCGAAATGGAACAATCTCTACGAAACTTTTTGTACCATCTAATTGTTTTATAAAACTTTGTATAAACTGAATGAAAAGTTTACTGTCTATTAATGCCATCTGGAAAAGTGTTGAGACCGAGAAGCATTGAACTGACAAAGCTTTTTTGTTACTGTAGACAATTTGTTGATGAAATGGATCAACTACAATAACTAAATCTAAGTATTTTTAATGACCAACACAAATCACTTAACATCAAATACAGTCTATCATTAGTGTGGAGGGATATGAAGATTACTGATTGTTATTGAGATCACGAACTAACTGAAGTTAGACAATCATTGAAAACTAATAAACACTAATCAGGTCGGTCTTTGATCTAAATAACAGTATATTTTTGTTTGTAAACACCATATGAAGTGACTACATTACATTATATCTCTAGTTAATTTGGACCGTTCATAAGGCGTAAGACATTTTGGTGATAACCATCGACTAAATACTCACTATTTTCCTATTTTTTTCTGCCAACTTATGGATTACTGTTTTGTAACGTTCATTTTTTATCTTTGGGGAAATATAAAAGAAGACATCAAAGTACAGAAAGATTATCTAAACAAATTTTTAAGTCTTTTACTACTATATATATGATTCACTCCTGATACTTAAATAATACCAACTGTCATAATCATTCACTTGTGACATGTGAGATCTTTTTATCAAGGTATTTCGTTTTTGTAACTGCCCCCTTCTCTGTTTTTTTTCGTTTCACCTAATTGAAACACAGGATTTTCAGATTTGTACGTGTGGGTGGTATCAATAGTTTTGTGTCGCATGTACAGCTAAAGTAAGAGATGAACACATTATCTTGTCTGAAATAAAATGAATAGGAAGTAACAACGGAGTTACTGTCATCCATTAACATGGTAATTTATCCGAATGAAAAATAATAAGGATACAGGAGCAGGCTATATGACTAGGAAATGTCACATAAACATATTTTGATACATAGATAAATTATATTGTTAAGTTTTAGGATATTTTTAAAATGAATAATTCGTTTGACTAATGTCCTTCAGTAGTCCCGGCATCTGACTCCAGTTGGATTGTATGCTGATTTTCATCGAAATATATATGCCGGCTATCCTCGTATATAATTATCAATATAATCCGCGTTAGTGGATAACAGAATTAAATAATTCAAGTACGTAAATGGATTTTGAATACGTATATTTCATACACTTATTGATTCAGGCTGACATCCAGCGAAACAAAGTGAAGAAAGCGAAGTGAAACGAGACGATGTATCGTGTAGCGGTGATGGCGAGTGAACCAACTCGTTTTTACCTAGCGTGACTCATTTATAGTCAGATAAAAATAAGTTACAGACGCACGATGAATAAGGTAAGTAATTTACACACATACGATCATATAAAAACAGTCAAGACTAATGAGCAAATAAGTGACGGTAAAAATGTAGCTTGAGAAGAATAATTAGATCTGTCTATCCAGGATAGAATAACCAATGTGGGCTTGACATAGTACCAGCCCCTTCAGCCTCTCGTTCATCCAGTGATTAAGCCCAGTTGATTGAGAATGCGAACCACATGTATCAGTGAGTCATTATATTTCAATATGATTGAATATTTACCACTAAATAATATGTAGTGGTTTAGAAAAAAAAAGTCGGTTAAGTTACATTTGAGAAATATTTTCTCTGCAGAACTGATCAATAAAATGAAGGCATAATTTAGAAATCACTTATTCAATGAATAGATTACTGATTATAAGTGTAACTTGACGGCTTGTAGAAAGCAATTCATATATAAAATTTGCAAAACCTTCAACCACTACTCTCGACAAGCAGTTTCAAGAGCTTATTTAACTTTATTCACTAAGTCGAATTATTGTTTTTATATTAATAAAGATTAAAACACTATCCTTTTATAGCTTTTCCTCATTACAAAATGAAATACTATTTGTTCTTTTATTGTTGAATATACTTATTTACTTACTTGCGCCTGCTGCTCCCTCTGGAGGAGCATAGGCCGCCTGCCAGCATTCTCCATCCAGCCCTGTCCTAGGAAATTATTTTCAGTTCTCAGTTGTTATTCATCCTTTTCATGTCTGCTTCCAATTCCCGACGTAGTGTGTTCTTCGGCCTTCCTCTTTTCCTTTTCCCTTCAGAATTTCAAGTTAGTGCTTGCTTCGTGATGCAGTTTGATAATTCCCCTAATGTGTGTTCTATCCACTTTCATCACCTCTTCCTAATTTCCTCTTCAGCTGGAAATTGGTTCGGTTTCCCCCACAGTACGATGTTGCTGATGGTATCCGGCCAAAAGATATTGAGTATCTTGCGTAGACAACTGTTTATAAATACTTGTTTATTTTTTCTTTACAGGTTGTCTACACAGGACCTGAGTGTGTTTGTCGAGTGGAAGGTTTACATTTAAATACAACTTATCGCTTTCGTATTCGATCTACAAATGGAATTGCTCAAAGTGCTTATAGTGATATTGTTGCAATAAAAACAGCTCGTCGTAAGTAAAAAATGCATCCTATATACTTTTAGAAAAAATTTTTATAGAATCTAAGTAATAGAAGTTTGTTAAATTGCAAATTGAACCCATCTACACCTTTCAGAAACGCCCTTTCGGCAATGGTTCAAAGATATTCTCATGCGTACATTCCGACTGTTTATTTTACGAAATTCGAAATGAAGATCATCAGAATGAGGGTTTGCAGAGATTGTAGTAGTTCTATTGGGAAGCCGTAACCAGTGGAGTCCAATCCGTGTCGGATAGAGACAGGTTTCTACCTCAGACAATGAGTGAAGGGTTGCGCAAAATCATGGATCGATTGAAGTTAAACATTAAAACCGTCGGATGTCAGCTCAGTGGTCCAGAGTTTGTGTTCGTGAGCGAGATCGAAGGTCCTGAGTTCGGATCCCACACACGGGGTCGTGGATGCACACTGTTGAGTCCCACATTAGTACGGAACGGTCGTACAGTGTTTCCATGTTTTCAATAATGGTCTAGCTTAGATCGACTTATGAATCCAACTATTAGAATTCGGAATGGCTTTGAAACTAAGAAGTTTTGATCTGTTTGTAAATATTTGCATTTCAAGTTGTGAATATTCTGGTTGTTTTAATGCTCGCCAACCTTTTAAAACTTATACGTGTAGATCGTTTACTTTAGTTACCTTCAGTTCTTTTTCATATAAAATGGAACTAGCAGATCGTTCATTAATAATTTTAGAGCAACTTTAAATGATCGCTTTAGCTTTCTTTCTATTTGTTTTAACAGATGATACCTGATTTCAACGTTTCCTCTATTTATTGAGTTTTTATCTGGTTGATTTTTAAACTAATCTCTATTTCTGCTACCATCAGTAAGAAGAAAATAATCGACTAATCTTTTTTTAGTTATTCATTCACTCCATTATATGTCCATGAAGTTTATCCTAGCTTCATTTTCTTCTGAGGCTGTACTCAAGGTGTCAATCATTGGTTGACTTTGAAAATTCTCATAACCAATTTGAGGGGTAATCAAAATACAAAAGCACCTCACTAATTATGATATTTCATTGTATCCATATCTTGACGTCTAGCAGTTTTTGTTTCCTTCTTCATACAATAAACTGTATAGAGCCCATTAGACCTTTCTAATAATTAGTTTAATCCCAAAAAGTTTACATAGTAGTCTCTTCTTTATATACATAACACAAGTTATTTAAAGTGTTTCATACGTTGACAAAATATCTCATCCTCTGCTAGTTCATTTATATCAGTTCTGTCCATTGAAATGACTGTCACTTATTTATTGAGCTAATATCGTAACATATATTCAGAAGTGTTAATGTAAGTTTCAAATTCGGAAGTGTAACTATACTGGATTTATTATTAGGACATTAAAAACTCAGCGAAGGGATCTCTTTTTTCAACGAATTTATTATCAAGATATACAACAGTATCAATATATGAAAATTTTGTTAAAGTATTAGTTCCATCAGGATATATGAACAAGGAATAAATATGATGATGTAACAGAAAGATTACATAATGTGAATAATAACAATAAAAGATTGTGTGTGTACAAATAGAAAGCTTTGTAAAATTAGTTAGTTAGCAACGGATTATAGTGTGAATGAAGTAACATTATTAAAATGTTTTTGTTACAATAATGAAAGGTAATAGAGAAGTTAAATGAAATGAATTGATATCAGAAACAATTATAAGTATAATCATGAGGATATGAAACAGAATTAAAGAGAGAGGGGTATTTCAAATACAAAATATAATAATACTAATATAGTTTAAGGACATAATAATGATATCGATAAGGCGTACTTCTTTTGTACTCTGTTCTGGTTTCATATCATGGATGACGAGAACTTCTATTGTTTTAAGGAGTTGGGTACGAAGAAACAGAAGGAGAAGGGATTGAGTAAACAACCTTAAAATCAACCTATGAATCAGTGAAGTGATTAAAGTCGATTAGATGTTCAAAAATGCAACTTCTAACTGCTTTCCTCTCACACTTGTGGTGAAACCACATTGGGACATGTTCTCGTATACGAGCTGAAAGCAAGTGCTGACTACAATTTATTTACACACAAATCAGAGGTGTGGTATAAACTTCTAATTATATTTTACGTCAAAGTTATTGCATTTCGCATCTCTAGCATATGTGCATGTATTGTGAATGCATAAATTCTTTACTTCCATTTACTCTGTCAATTCATGATGTGACTTTAGAATAATTAAAAGCCAATACTTTCGGAATCTAAAAATCACTAATCAGAAATCCATAAGTTCCTAAATATTTTTATATACTAGATTCATACTGTATCTTAAAAACTACATTATATAACTTTCCATCTTCACTATTGCTTGTTCAATAGCTTTGTGTACATATGTACTCTAGCGACCAAACTTTAAATGTTATATTTTTAATTTATTTCATCGCTTATGACTAGTACCTAGATTTTTTTTAACCTTTATTTCTATTTATACAGTTGCATCATTTGTTATGAATCCGTTATCTGGACCTGCTCCACCTATTAATGGTTTAAAACTATCATCTGATGGATGTACAATCAGTGCTCAAGGAGATTTGGAAGATCGTGTTCTCTTGGGTGATGTTTGCTTCTCAGAAGGTATTCATTATTGGGAATGGAATGTTGAACAGTATGATGGTAAAGGACAGCCTTCATTCGGAATAGCACTGGCTCAAGTGAGCAAAGATAAAATGCTTGGTAAGTGATTATTGGTATGATCAAATAAGTACGTTTATGAGATCCCTCATAATTATTGTTTATGAATTAGATTACCTGATAAGATTTTGGTTTGCTTGATAACTTTTGAGATTGTATTTGGGTTTGGAAAAAAGCTTGGATTATGGCACTACTTTAAACAGGAAAGATAACTAGAAAACTATTTCTCATTCTGTGGCTTCAAAGTTTTCTTTTCACCTCCGAAACACCAATCTTATAAGTATAAATACTAAGGTTAGACTTAATATTTTCAAGTGAATTAAGTATTGGGTAGAAACTTGGTGATAAATTTATTTTTTAAATCTCCCGATGAGTAGAAATTTGTATTTCTGACGTTTCGTGACCTAATGTAAGCCACTTCTTCAGAGTAAACAATAATTGAAACTAAATTAACACAAGTTTAAATAGGACAAAGGAAACAATGCAGAACATTTTTAGAACAATCAAAATTATAATAGATCTGAACATGTCAATGTCATGTTATTTCTGGTCAAGGTGATTCTGTATGACAGATCACTGGATTTATTTGTGCGCATGATGGTAAGGTATGAAAAATGTACAATTTGTAATGTGAAGTAGTGAGGTTAAAATTTACTCTGAAGAAACGACTTAAATTAAGTCACAAAATGTCAGAAAAACAGATTTTTACTCATTCGACTATCGCAAAAATATATTTATCACTATCAATCTTATAAGAAAATAATTGAAAACCTGGTAGCTTTAGGTCAAACTATTCAATCTTTATCTTGGAAACGTTATCTTACTTTGTTCACAAGTTTACCTATGCAGAATACCGAGAAGAAGACAAGCTTTTCTGACTATGGATTATCCGACTAATGATACTCGACAAGAACGACGTTTTTAAATTATTGTTAGTTACATGATAACCATAGCTACTTTGATGAAACTTCATTAGTACACAAAGTTCGTCTTATTACATGATTTGAATATAGAATATTGTGTAGTGGGAAAGCAATTTATCAAAGATTTTGAATCATTATTTTCAATATAAATAAACATCAAACCAACCGTATAATAAATTCACTTGGTATTGTTTACTTGAATCTTCCCATTGATCTTTACCAATGCAATTGATCAATCTCTTATTGGCATATGTGCATCCTGTGCGCACTGCCTCCATATTACCTTAATTCACAAGCATTCTGACTAGTAGTGGAATCCAGGACGCGCATTTCGTCCTATTTTAGACTCGTCAAATAGATGTGCCTACATCTCCGATTCGATGTTCACTCTAGACTCTGGAACTCGAACTCAGTACCGATCGCTTCAAACACCATCGCATTAATTGCCCACTTAGCTACGCACAGTATGCACATGTGTCGACAACAGACTGATCAATTGCAGTGGTAAACATCAATGGGAAGATTCAAGTGAACAACACCAAGTGAATTTAAACTTCACCCATTGCACAAGCAAGTGGCTATCAGGAGTCATGAATCAGGAATCAGTAGCTAAGTGGATAACGCGATGGTGTCTGAAGCCAACAATACTGGGTCGGAGTCTCAGAGTGAGCATCAACTCTGAGATGCAGGTATTTCTAGCTGACGAGTCCCATGTAGAACGAAATGAGCATCCTGGATTCCACTGCTAGCCACTATCCATCTTTGCTTACAACCATAAAGTAGTTACTTGATGAACAAGACTTGTTAATAGTCTCTGTAATAAAGATCTTTCTTTACTAAATTAATCAATTACGTTCATAATTTAAACAAATTTGGTTTCTTCAGAATTCAATAATCATGATGTAAAATATGGTAATGAAATTGAGTGAATGGTTATTGTAATACACTCTGTTTTATGTTTTAAGAAATATTAAAATGCGTTCAAGATGATAAAATTAGTATATAGCAAAGCAGGATCTAGTCTCATGGTGTTCTATTGATTCCTTACACTATTCAAACTAAACTAAGAGTTATTTGTACGAATTAGCCCATAGATTTTGGTAGACATGATAGACTAAGAAATTGGGGCAATTAATGAACTGTAAAATATTGCAAAACATAATATCATTCTGTATTTATAAACTATAGGTAAGAGTTGAGAAATACAAAATAAACTATCATTGAAAATATAACATTCTGTTTAAGAATCGTTCGTGTTCCATTTTACCAATGTCAGTATATGCTGAATTTCTGTAGGTTAGAACTAAAGGACCACACATACGATAACATGTTTAGCTTTAGAAAATATATAATCTCAATCAACCCAATGTAATAATTATAGAATGAATTCCATAGCCATTTATAAACATAAAAGCTAGTATAACCCAAGCCACTAAGGTAGATGCTGAAAGATTTAAGAGCGAGACTATAATTTATGGACGAACCAATCAGATTTAGGATAACAGGTCTTGGATTTTGACACGAAATTCACTCACCCATTCGCCCAAATAGCGTCTTGACATTTTAGCTGATGTCAGCTCGTTATGAAAACTATAAATCTAAATCCCAACCCTTACCATCAATCGCAAATCATTGTCTTTATTCTTCAAACTGCTTTATAACCTTCATTTGGCCCTATTAAGTAGGTAGACACTCTCAAGATCACTTTGGCGTCGCTCAAAAGTCGTTCATAAATTATAGTCTCACCGATTTAAGTTCAAAGGACTAGTAATTTATGGTGAAATGACCACACTTCTAGGTAGCATATTTGGTAAAAATATACCATCAGATGTAAAACAATACTGATATTTTTTAAGAAATACAACTCTAAATTAGTTGTTAACTAGTGAAATATGTCATCTTTATTCATGTCGAGCTAAATTATTCATCACCAAGTATTTAATTTTGGAATGTCTGATTCTGAGGTTAAGTTTATCAGTGCTGTATGAGCACTTATATCCAAATAATTTAAGTCTTCCATTAACTCGAAGAAATAATGTCTTTCAGTCTCAAAATGTAATTGTATACCAAATTGACTGTCATTTCTTTCCCTAAATTACTGAATGACTATTGTTTTTGGGATAAAAAGAATTTGATGCAGATTGATTTGATTCCTCTTTTTTCCACTTTCTAATAGTCCTCTTTGACTTGTCAGTTTAATTCATATCATATTTTAATTTACGTGATAAGTTGGATAAATCGTTTGGGAAATGAATAGTCTATTTTGAAAATATGTTTCATCAGAAAGTAACGTCAACTTGAGCTCTATTGAAAATCTGATAGTAGACAGTTCACCGACACTTCATTATAGATTGAAAGCCTTGAGCAGTCTGACTTTTCCACGTTACACAAAAACGATCGAACTTAACACTGTCATCTCTTATTAGATGAGGATTATTATTCAGTTACTATCTACGTTGTTACTGACTGATTCAGTTACTATATGAGGGCCTAACGGTCCTCATTACCCATGATCACAACTTTTGACCCTACATAGTTGGTTTTCAATAAAAAATTTGGAATCATATTTGCTTGTTTAAAAAGTATAACTGTGTGAAAAATTGATAGGGATCGTACAATTTGTAAATAGTTTGAACTATAATTATGCCATTAATGATATGTCGGTTCATTCAGGAGATCAGGTTTGATCCAAGTGATCTAAACAGCTCAGCTCAGCTCTTTCTGAGGTTGATCTAAAATAAGTGAAATAATTGTCCAGCATTTCAATCAATCAAACTCAAATCTGTTTATCGCAGAGTAATCGATAGTTGAAACTATCACTAGCTATCTTAGTTAATCTAATTATTAAAAACAAACAGACTTGAATGACCTTATCTAATGACTCATTTATCACAATAAATAAGAAATAGCAATTACCATCCCTTTTTTCCTCACTTTCATTTCTATTAATTAGTAGATATCATAAAAACCTATAACCAAGTAATTAGATTCTAATCTCATATTTCTTATCATATAAAGTTATTTAAGCTAAACACTTAAAAGTTCATTTGAAGTGTTTAATACAATTTACGGTTGATAACATGTCAACAATATGTTCGTATACATGAACTACTGACTTTCAAGTCTAATTCAAAACGTGACAATGAAAGAAATAAGTAATGTTACTTGAAATTTAAAAGCACGTTATAATTATTACTTATAAAGTTAGTGTATAACAATGGTGTGTTTATATGAATGGTTTATGTTTGTGATTTAATTTGTCTTGTTGATTTGTTCAACACGTAATATAAGGTCATAAATTTACACAGATTAGTATGATTAAACTATACCGGATCATAACATACTTAAACATAAAATTCTTACCAGGGTAAGTTGCAAGTGTCGAAATTTATCAGATTCAGATGTAATGTCGATCCATGACGTGTAAATGTATGTTTTTGAATGGGAATCTATAAACATTAGAAATTAGTGATTGAAGATCCTGTGTAGTTTAGCTGAATATCATTGATATTAGCGTAAATGCATTCCACCTTTATCTCTTCATACTTATACGTTGATTAAGCTCTGAAGATATTGTCTAGAACAATGACGAAAGATTTTTTAATTAAACTATAACTTATTATCACTTTATACCTGTTTTATTTGTCGTCCTATATTCGTTTTCGACTGTTACATAAACCATTATCAGCACAAATCATTATAAATAAAAAAGCCTTTCATACAAGTTTCAGGCAACTGTTATAATACCAGTAACAATTAAGAACTTCTACAATACAAGTTATCAGTATGGGGTTGTGGAGATTACTAAATTTTTGATTGACATCATGAACCGATTGATGTTAGATCGCCATTGAAAGTCTGGAAGCACTGGATGGCCGTCCCGTCCTATTGTGAGACTCCTCAGCACGATCCCGCCCACGAGATTCGAACCCAGGACCTTCCGTCTCACTCTCGAACGCTTAACTCCTAGACCACTGAGCCGGTATTCAAATGTGTTTGTTAATGTTTAACCTCAACCAATCCACGAAATTGCACGACTATGTTCTATTGTACTGAGGTAAATACCCTATCTCTACCCGATACGGATTAGCTCCAATAGTCACGGCTTTTCACTAGAAACTACCATCCAGTGCTTCCAAATTTTCAATGGTCGTCTAACATCAATCGGTTCATAATCTCAATCAAAACTCAGACAATTTAACTAGTTTCATCTGATCAAAATGATGTAGTTTCACTAATTTGAATACATTTACAAGCAGTTATTACACTACATGTATCATATAGTTTCATCTGTAACATTATCAAAACTAAAGTATTTAGTATCGAGGCTATATGCACTGTATTCACATAAGCCAATAAGAGACTGATCAATTTCAGGTATTCAATTTTCCCCACCACCACCACCATCACCGAAAAAAAACTTATTTCAATTCCATATAACTCTTAAATAGTTTATTCATTATTCCAAATAATATTTCCCCTTCAAACCTGATTGGTTAACCTTTCTATAATATTGAAATTTTAAGTTAGATATGACCTTATTATTTATTTTTATTATATTACCGTATAGTTTGTTTTATTCTATTCTATTCACCTTAATGTTAAAATCATAATTATAATTTGGTTATTTGGAAGAAGAAGAAGAAAAGAAAAAGTGATTTGCTTAAGGCAAAATTTTAATCTCAAGGGATAATGAAAATTTTTCCTAATTGAATAACTTTCAATTTAAGTGAATAAAGAGAAAAGAGAAGAAAAGAAGTGAAACAACTGAGAGCTATACAAGTAAATAAAATAATCAGACATAATTCTTATTCTAAGTCTAATTGAATATAATAGTGAATATATGTATAATGCTCCACAAATGCCCTGGTACGGCCGAGAGTGGAGAGAGACCGCTCTCCCTCTCGAAATGCTCTCACATGGCCACGCGTATATATCCTCTTCCAGAGAAGTCCTTCTCGTGGCGGGGATGTTGTTTACAAAAATGAGAGGACGAAAAGCGAATGTCCGGTGCTCTAACCGGATTCCAAACCAATGGTGCACATGGGCTCCAGTATCCTGCGGAAACAAATGGCGTATGAACCAATCGTTGGTCACCGGCTACCATGGAACTGCATCTCCTAATGTTGCTCCACTTCCTTGTGGATTTGACTTTTAGGTCAAAGGCTCGTGGTGTGACTCCCTAAGAAGAGCACCTACTCCGGTTTGGGCACCCGGACAGTATCACAGCCCTCACACATATCGAATGAGATTTGTGTGGTGCATATGTATTTGGTGCCTCGTTGTACCAATATCTATGTGTTAAAATAAATAAATAAGTATGTATAGTCCCTTTAGATCATCTTATGTTCTATACAATAACAGGTATTGATTACAGTATATGATGTAATCTTTCCGAAATTGATTCTATCATCTAAAGATTGTATTTCATTATGTTGTGAAGCACAGATGATATGATTCAAAGTTCAAAAATCAAAACAATATAGAATCATTCTTACTCACTTGAATTTTCTTTGTTTTCATATAAATATGACTAATTATTTTAAGTTTCACAATGTGGAGTTTTAAACAATGAATTATGTTTGAAGTTACTAGAATCTGTGACATTATAAATCACAATGATAAACATATATTCGACTATGGTAATGGACTGTACTATGGATATAGAGATTTACTCTAGTGGTAATATTAATGATAAAATATGGATAGTGGCTACAGTGGAATCCAGGATGCTCATTTCGTCCTACATGGGACTCGTCAGCTAGAAATACCTGCATCTCAGAGTTGATGCTCACTCTGAGACTCCAAACCAGTACTGTTTGCTTCAGACACCATCGCGTTATCCACTTAGCTACTGATTCCTGACTCCTGATTCCTGATAGCCACTTGCTTGTGCAATGGGGTGAAGTTTAAATTCACTTGGTGTTGTTCACTTGAATCTTCCCATTGATGTTTACCACTGCAATTGATCAGTCTGTTGTCGGCACATGTGCATACTGTACGTAGCTAAGTGGATAATTAATGCGATGGTGTTTGAAGCGATCGGTACTGAGTTCGAGTTCCAGAGTCTAGAGTGAACATCGAATCGGAGATGCAGGCACATCGATTTGACGAGTCTAAACTAGGAAGAAACGCGTGTCGTGGAGTCCACTACTAGTCACTATCCATCTTTGTTCAGAATGCTTGTGAATTAAGGTAATATGGAGGCAGTGCGCATAGAATGCACATATGCCAATAAGAGACTGATCAGTTTCAGTCCTAAAACATCAATGGGAAGATTGAAGTAAAACAGTACGAAGTGAAATAACTGGGTAGTATTGTGGTGTATGCTACTGATATCTACAGATATAAGTAGTATGTATCATCAATTCAAAGTGAAATGCCTAAAGGCAGAGGGTTTAGAAGATCAAAGATTAAGAATAAAGATTGACTGGTGTAGAAACGAAAGAACAATGAAGTCTGAGACAACTGACTGACATTTTACAAATGAACTATTTACTGTATAAATAATTAATATATTTGTAATATCCCAATTGGTAGAAAATTAGATTTTCTGACGTTTTGTGACTTAGTGTAAGTCACTTCTTCATAGAATAAATAACCAAATTAAGATTAATCCAAGTTTAAATAGTACAGCTGAACAATTTGCTTATTTATTCTCTGAAGAAGTGACTTACACTTAGTCATAAAACGTCAGAAAATCTAATTTTCTACTCATTGGGATATTACAAATATATTATTTATTTATAACAATCTACCGAATGCTCAATTTATTCGAAATTATCAAATCAAACCTTGGTAATGATATATATTTACTGTATGATTCTCAGATTTAATTTTAATTATTTCAACATAAATATAGGTACAAGAAGGCACCAAATAGATATGCACCACATAAACCATTCGATTTGTGTGAGAACTGGAATACTGCCCGGTGCCCAAACCGAAGCAGGTGGTTTTCTTAGGTGGCCACGCCCCAAGCCTATGATCTAAAGGTCTGATCCACAAGGCAGTGGAGCAACGTAAGGAGATGCAGTTCCATGGTAACCGGTGACCAATGATTGGTTCATACTCCATTTGTTCCCTCAGGATCCTGGAGCCCATGTGCACCATTGGTTTGGAATGAGGGTTTTCCAACTCACGTAGGTGAATCCTCCGTATCCATTAACCCGGTTAAAGCGCCGGATATTCGTTTTTCGTCTTCTCAATGCCGCGAGAAGGCAGTGAGTAGAACTTCTCTGGCAGTGGTTGTATGCACGAGGCCATGTGAGAGTATTTCGAGAAAGAAAAGAGTTGACTCTCCCCACTCTCGGTCCTACAAGGGCATTTGGGGGCTAAACTTAGATGTTCTGTAATTTTGCGTTCGAATACATTCGATTATTCCCCACTTGTGTTCTCATTCAATACAGTAAGACTTCTATTTTGATCAATTAATTATATTTGCCTTATGTTTTCACTATAATTCTCTTATACTCTAATCACACAATATGTGAAATTTATCATAAGTTTCATATTCACAATGAATTTATTCCGGGTTATTTGATTGTTATTTATGAAGATGTCTTAAAATTAGAATGAATACTGGAAATATAAGAATGTCTATGTTTTCCCTCCTTTTTTCTGTTTTGTATCGAATGTAAAACAAACAAACAGAATTCATGTCATTTAAATGAAATAAATCTCGTTTATATGTAGGTAACCTGAATCTAGAATTTCAATCAAGATTGAGTTACTTTAGACTGAATAAGAACATTGTTTTCATTGAAATTTCAATGGTAGTCATTATATTCAATTTATATAATAAGAAAAAAAGCTGGTATAAAATTGAGAACAGTTGTTTGATATCTTATTTGGTATTATACATTTTTCTTCCTTTTAACAGGTCAAGATGAATTTGGTTGGGCAATGTATTTGAATTCTAAACGTTCATGGTTTCTTCATCGAGGTGAGCATAGAGATCGTACAGATGGTGGTATTAAAATAACACAACAAGAAATACATGATAAAAGTATTACACAGAATACATCTTCAATTACAACTACAATTGGTGTACGATTTGATTGTGAACGTGGTCATTTAGCTTTTTATTTAAATGGTGAACCTCATGGTCCTATAGCTTTTACAAATTTAAATATAAAACAAGGTGATAAATCAAATCAAGGTGGAGATAATACAAAAAAATCAAATTTATTCTATCCTGCAATTAGTTTAAGTTATTATACACGTGTTCGATTAGTATCCGGTTTAGAAGTACCAAGTGAAAGTGAAGATTCAAGTGATTCTTCGGAAGCAGAATATGATTTATCCTTATCAACTCCTCAATTCCATTTTAATTATACAGGTCCAAAGCATTATCCCATTGATCATAATGATAATAATAATAATAATAGTAATAATAATGAGTCTGAAAACAAGAACATTGTGACTTATCCATTCTCTACTTATTTAGTTCGTTCAACAACTGCACCGTGTATTCGAAAACCTTCAAGTCCCGACACATTACTGAGACAACCCAAGAAATCAATTGTATTACCTAAGCTCATAACATTCAGTCGAAGTTAGCATGAATAGAAAATCGATTTCAAACAAGTTAGGTTTTTTTTTCGTGAAGATATCCGAGATCAATTCTTTGTATTTCAAAACCAAGGATTATTATCATATTTAACCATACATTTATTTGTTCAAAATAAATGAACAATTACAAGTCTTTTTAGTTTCTATTGCATTTTGCCTATTAGTTCTTTATATTCATTAATAAAACTCTTGGTTAATTTTGTACATAATCTTAAATACATACCTACTCAGGTAAGTTTCTTTCTAGAACAGAACAGTTGTGAATTATTTTGTATCCTAATCATCATCTAATAGTCGACCTTTTAATAAGAGATCATGAATGTTAGTTAACCTATAGACGATTGTGTCCAGTTGTTGAAATAAAGACCCTTCACATTTTCTAAAGTTTTTTTTCTGAGGATTGAAACTATACAAATTGATATTGTCTTGAAAGTGTAAATCCTTTAAATTCACTCATGTTGGACTGAGTTTCCTTTCTCTCCGTATTTCATTATGTATTGTACGTTTGCCTGTTTTGAATTCTTAATACTCAGATTGAATTAAAATCATTATGTACAGAAATTGTTTCATGTCATTATTCAACTATTTGTAAAAAAAATACTTCAGACGTTTTTTTTCTTTTTTGATTAGGTTACTTTAATAATTTTCAGTAGCTAAGTATATAAAACTAAAAATAATCTGAAATTACATCTATGACGTGGCATAAATGGTTTTTCCAAATCTGAATCATCCACATATATCATTAAGCCTATTAGAATATACTATCTCACCTTCAGATTATTGTGTAACCCCTACCATTGATTCAATTATACAGTACCATCCCAACAAGCTATGAATTTCTGTTATTATATAATGAGCGTAATTCGATTCATAAAACAAATGAATAAATTCAAGTATAACAGGGAAGTTTCTCAATCTTTATATGTTACAATTATTTCACGAATTTAATTCTGAATAAAAATACTTAGTAATGACCAGAGTTTCTTGTCAATGAATATAGGTGACAATATACAATGATAAAATCTATGAAGGTGCATCTAGATTTTTAGGAATCTATGCTCTTATGATGGAATTTTATTCTCTGAGCTACAAATCTCCACCATCTCAAGATCTGTACTCTTGTACATTACTTACAATTGTTACTCTTCGTGGAGGAACATAAGTCGCCCATCAACATTCTCCAACCAACCCAGTCCTGGACAATCCTTTCCAGTTGCTATCCCTCCTTTTCATGTCTGCTCCCATTTCCCGACGTAATATGTTCTTTTTGGCCTTCCCCTTTTCCGCTTCCCTTCAGGATTCCAGGTTAGGGCTTACCTCGTGATGCAGTTTGATGATTTCCATAATGTATGTCTCTTATACATTACTTTGATTAAATATGAGAGTTCATTAAGATTGAAACTTTTGTTTCTTTTCCTAATCTTACAATAATAAATCTCAATATTATCGAAATACTTTTTTAAATTGAATATATCTCAGAACTAAATTTGTTGGCATTACATAATCAATTCAATAAAGTTGTATTGATTGATTACTAAGTCATAATTAATCTTCAAATTATCAAAATATATTTTATGAACTTTTCGATAAAGGTGATTTCAACAGTTGAGATCATGAGTCATTGAAACTAGACCACCATAGAAAACCTGGAAACACTGGACGGCCGTTTCGTCCTATAGTGGGACTCCTCAGCAGTGCACACCCACGACCCCGCCTCGCGGGGTTCGAACCCAGGACCTATCAGTCTCGCATGCGAGCGCTTAACCCACCATTGAAATTACTAAAATCTCCCCAAAGTCCCTTCTGATAATAATCATCTCACTAGTGACTGACTTCAAGAGGCATTTCCTGGAGTTCTAGTGAGAAGCCGTGACCAGTGGAGTCCAACCAGGTTTATTGTTAGATATCAGCTCACTGAAAACAATGGTGTACGGTGGTGCACTTTCGTGGATTGGTTGAAGTTAGACATTAATACCGTTTGTTACCGACCGGCCCAGTGTTCTAATGGTTAAGTGCTCATGCGCGGGACTTATAGGTCCTGGGTTCGATACTCTAGGGGGGGCAGGATCGTGGATGCGTACTGCTGAGGAGTCCCGCACTAGGATGAAACGGCCATCCGGCGCTTCCAGGTTTTCCATGATGGTCTAACTTCAATTGATTCATGATTCCAGCTATTGAAATTACTAAAATTATTAA
Organism: Schistosoma mattheei; assembly: GCA_944470405.2. Taxonomy (NCBI): domain Eukaryota; kingdom Metazoa; phylum Platyhelminthes; class Trematoda; order Strigeidida; family Schistosomatidae; genus Schistosoma; species Schistosoma mattheei. The sequence continues at coordinate 14,511,092 of OX103947.1, read as the reverse complement.
CAAATCCACATAATCATTTTGAATAACAATTTCTTATCAAACAACAGTGGATTTTAATGTAAATTTCACTATATACCGGTCATAGAATCAAGCTCATCAAAAGATTTTAACTAAGTAAGGATCATTCACAAAATTATTTTATCCTCTTAACCTATAACCAAGTCGTATTGTGATCTCGATTTTGCATGATAAAGGAACAGAATGTTACTGTCAAGCCACATTTTGTCAACTAGCATCGAATACAAACAGTGTCTAATAGGTAACAATATTATAACCAGCAAATCGAATTTGATTTAAAGGTAGTGTGAATAGTCAGTGATGGATAAAAAAAATTAGGGTTTAAGGTTTATTATAAGAAATATATTTTGACACACATTCATATGATAGCGAATTCATTGATTTCGCTCTTATGAAGCTGTTGTATCCTCGTCTCTTATTCTTATACTTGAAAGAACTAAGAACCATTGTAATTCCCACGACACGAAGTAAGAACATCAAGATTGGTACAAATGAAAATTTATTAACTTCAAAACACGATAACGATGACCCTAGTCCAAAACAAACTCATTTATATATTGATTGTATACCCATTTTGCTTATTAATTAGAATAAAATCACATTTTTTTTAAAAAAAACGTACCCAGGATTAGAGCAAAACCTCATACTCCCTATCATCTTAAACCAAGTTCATGTTAATTTAATACGAACAATATTGTATCTTGAACAAACACCATACTCATAAATTAATGTTATTGTTATAACTTGTGCCTTGTATCCTATTAATTTATAACGTAATGATAGCACCAATTAGAAAACAGTGATTTACTGACCTGACCAATGACACAAAACTCATACGAACAGTCTAGAGTCATTAACAGTCCTGCTTCCTGTCTAGCCCTACCTGTTAAGTCCAGAACACAAATCTCAGCCTCTGCGATATGAATCAATTAGTTCAAACATACTGAGTTTATATACCAAACAAACAGACCACATCGTACCATAAAATAGGAAACAACATTTGTAAAGGATTTATCCAAAAGTGGCTGTGAGTGTGGGAGGTAGTAACTGATAAACCAGACATAACTCAGGAATCATAAGTCGTATAATAATATTCGATACGTCAAAATAAAGCTTATGATAAGAGGAACACGAATATCAATAGTTTAGTTACTTAGCAATTATACGATAAAATATATGTATTGTATTAGTCCATGGTTGGGTCCCAACAGTTACCATTCATTTTCCTCGTCGGGATATAACAGTTATACCGAATATCACACTGAAAAACAAAAAAATATTAATCTGAGTAAACCGCGTATTGCATAAAAAAACTAAAAAAATGGAAGTAATGTTAGACAAAAATCGCAGAGTTATAAATGTGCTTTTCCTTCTCAACTCGTTATATCAGAAACAATACATATGCATTTTCGTTTTAGAATCAAACAAGTATTCTTTCTTATTGTAAACCTAGACAGTACTAATGTGGTGCGTGCTACTTATATTGATATAAGTAGTATATGACACGAGTCAGGAATGTAATATCTGTAGCAGAAGATGGGGAAGATGAAGAAGGAAGAGCTGGAATAGAAAACAATTAGGATGGAAATGCAAGAACAACGAAGTTCGAGATAATTATTGAACATTTTGCAAATTAACGATTTACTATATGGTTTTTCTATTTAACCAAGTAACTCTGTAATTTTGTGCCAAATATAATTCAGTTGTCCTCACCTGTGTTCTCCTTCCCGACACTAATACAAGAGTTTGGACAGCTAACTCTCCTTAATAAAAAAAATATCACAAGCCTATTCGACAAATACTCAATAATGACAACACACTAAGATTTGATTCTATAATGAAAAGTTTTAAGAATATTTCATACCAAATAAAAAATAAAAAGAATTATACCCTTTAAGCAATAAGATACTAACTTAATGAATGCTAATTAAGTTTTAGTAAATACAAAATGTTCGAACTTATGATAAATGTAAAACCTAAGATCTTGGTATGTAAACCCGAACACTATGATACTAAATATGTATCTCCATTTTTCTATAAGTCTCTATATTAACACGTTGTCTACGCAAAATACTTCGGATCCGTTGCCCAGACACTATCAGTAACAACCTATTGTAGGAGAGAACAAACCAGATCCAAATGGAGGAAGAAATCAGGAAGAAGCACTGGTAGTGGATAGGACACATATTGAGGAAAGCACTCAACTGAGTCACAAGGTATGCTCTCACATGGGATCCTCAAGGCCAAAGGAGGAGAGGAAGACCAAAAAACACATTACGTCGAGAAATGGAGACAGACATAAGAAGAATGAACAACAACTGGATAGAACTGGAAAGGAAGGCCCAGGACAGAGTAAGTTGGAGAATGCTGATCTGAGGTCTATGGTCCACTGGGAGTAGCAGGCGTAAGTAAAGTAAATAAGTAAGTCTATATCGATATGAGTACTTTAAACTACATCTTGTAATATATAATAGGATGAAATCGAATATAAACAAACTAATAGGTGTGTTCTACCCACTCAATACTTAATAATCTCATTAGCAATTGTGTTTTAATACTGAGGAGTCTAAATTACTCTTCATTTTCAATCCTTTCTATTCACTTGTATTTGATTTAAGCCCCTTAAACTTTGATAAGCTATTAAACTTAAGCTTAGATTGGTATTTCTTATTGTTTTTATGACTTCCAATGTGGTTAGCTGTTCTAGATTTTGCAAAAACACCATGAAGACATAGACATTAAGTGAATGAGGACTAATCGTTTATAGTCTTTTTTCTACTCATATTATTATTTCGTTTTTACTACTACGTTATACTATTAGTAGCTCATTATTGTTCCCTCTGATTTATACTCAATTCATTTGAGTACAACAGGAACATTATACGGAAATTGGAAATTTAAAAAAAATCTAACCTCGATTATATTTATGATAGTAAATTTCATTTTACCTCTGCCTTAGATTTCTAAGATTTTCTTTTGCAACTGATATTTATCTTTGGCATTTCAATACCTCCCATTCAATCAATCAACTTCGTAAGATCGATGAGATAATCAACTACGTTATACAATATAGTTATTAAAATGCTGCAAAACAATCAACCTACTGATAAAATACTAGTAATATATCCGAAAGACGAAAAATACGAACAAGATAAGAGCAATATCACACAGAATATCATCAAAACCATCGACAAGAAAACATGATAGACAAGCTGTAATTCATTAAATTCAATAACCAATTGAACAGAACATATAAAATCAACAAAAAATGATGGCAGATGCAAAGTGAGGGACATCCCATATATTAAAATAAATACGAATACATTCAAGGCAAAAGAAAAGAATAAACAAACGAAAAAAACTGAAAGGAACTGAAGAAAGCAAAAAAAACAAACCATAGTAAACTACATTATTAGGCAAACAAGAACAAAATACCTGAACACAATGTAAAATGCAAAAACCAGTATGAAAAAAAGGTAACGAAAATTTATTGAACAGCGAAATAAAAACGGCCTTAATTGAAAATCGATTCCCTATAAATTAAAATAAAACACATAAAATGACGAGACCATAGTTGATGGACGAACCAATCAGATTTTGGATAACAGATGTTGGGTTTCGGCGCGAAATTCATAATCTGAATTCCTCACACTGGTTTGTTACCCTCCCTCATTTAGTCCTAGTAAGTAGATGGACATTCTCAGGGTCACTTTAGCGTTGCGCAAAGGTCGTGCATAAATTGTAGTCTCACGGTAAGAACGAGCAACTTGTTATTCGATATCAATGAGGATGATGGAGTGAGGTGAATTGAACAGTACGAAAATGTTGCACACCACCACCAGTCGTCTTACCACCGACCGACCTGATCGGCCGACTGGTTGTGAGCAGAGAGCGTTGGAGGTGCCGGGGATCGAACCCGGGACATCTCGCATGCGAAGCGAGCGCTCTACCACTGAGCCACACCCCCGACCGTCAGCTCGAATAAACGCTCAACCAACCCCACTAAACTACCGCACAACAACACAGGAAATTAACATCCTAACAAACCATATCTACTTCTACTATCGTTTGTTTGTATTATTATTACTATTAATACTATTATAATTATTATTATTATTATTATTATTATTATTTTATTATTTTGTTATTATTGTTATTGTTATTACCATCCGACTCTTGTTAGGTCACAATCAACGTGTAGCAACGATCGTAAAGTGAATCATCATTGTCAAGTAACTGGATAGAATTGCAACAGAAGCAAAGATCGTCCAGTGAATAGACCTTATTGCACTTCCACTCTTTCAACGACGTTTCTTCTCAAACTGACACGTGATCGCAGTCAGACGAGCACATTCCTAGCACAGTACACTATGACCGGTGTGTTTTTCTCATGATTATTCAGTCTCATTTGTCCAAACAGTGTTATTTGTACGAACAACTTATGAAATCGAGCATTCATTCAACTGTGCAATATTTATTCACTGTTTTATACTAATCTGTTTATGTTGTCTTTTTCTTACTCGTCTTAATTCAAAAAGTGAACTTCGACCAATTGGCATTAGTGATTAGTGGTGAATACTGTGACGAGTGTTTTCAGCATTATCGTGCTAACTAGAATCTACCCTATCCCAACATATTCTCACTATAATAGTTATTGTTTCAAATTGTTAATAGATTTTACTGTGAGACACGACAACTTACTACACCAATCTGTTCATCAATTCAATCACACTGAAGTTCCATTTGCACATGATCATTTAATTACTTATTTACTTATTTATTCATTTATTTACCTTTAACAGACAAATTTCACTATGATAATCATGGAAACATTGGGTTGTTTGATTAGACCATTTCCTGATAAAATGTTCAATAGTATTATTGAGGTGACGGTGTTCAACTTTTGGTTAGAGCAAATTCGATTACAGTTGCATTATGCAGCTAATATGTCTGATATACAAAGCGGACATTCACAAATTTATGAGATATTTCGCTCAGTTAGATAGTGTCAACAAAACACCACTACTATTAAATAGAACTTGAATACCAATATTCTAAATATACATATATTGTTGTATCAAACCCGATTGAGCATTATGCTTGAATGTGAAGTCGTTGACACTATACTAGAGGGGAAGGTAAACTGTGAATGCTCGTTTAGAAAGGACAAGAATGTATTACTACAGCAAGTTACTTACTATTTTTGCAAGCATTTACTATGGTGTTTTATTTGTCGTGAAATTGCAATTAATTAGAAACACGTTGAAGTTGAATAATGATATTTTTTGATTTATTTTCGCATGCATTTTATCACAATATATATAGAGATAGTATGGTATGTTGAAAACACGTTGGGTGGAGGAGGGAAGAAAGAAAAACACACTACTATTCACTGTTAATATGAGTATTGTAAATGACGGGAGTTGGCTTATGTAAAAGAGTATCATCTGCCTACGAGTATGCATATTTTAACAGTGTTCAATTGATTTTAAACTTACTAGCTCCCGTTCGATCGTACTCCACTCCTGCTAACAATCGAAAAAATGTTGTTCCAGACGCCTAATTAATTAATTGTCTACCAATGGATAAATAAGAATGGTGATTCTTCCCTTTCTAGCACCAGATTGCTACTCTCCTTATCACAGTCATCTGACTCACTTCGAACAATGAGCTGATTTACTATCTATATTTGAATACACATTCCAAGCATTTGTTGCAGCCATCAATCATTGATTGACTTGGTGTGACTTTCGTAAATCACATATGTACTTTACAATGGACTAAAACACATTGAGTGACGAGACCATAGTTGATGGACGAACCAATCAGATTTTGGATAACAGATGTTGGGTTTCAGCGAGAAATTCATAATCTGAATTCCTCACACTGGTTTGTTACCCTCCCTCATTTAGTCCTAGTAAGTAGATGGACATTCTCAGGGTCACTTTAGCGTTGCGCAAAGGTCGTGCATAAATTGTAGTCTCACGGTAAGAACGAGCAACTTGTTATTCGATATCAATGAGGATGATGGAGTGAGGTGAATTGAACAGTACGAAAATGTTGCACACCACCACCAGTCGTCTTACCACCGACCGACCTGATCGGCCGACTGGTTGTGAGCAGAGAGCGTTGGAGGTGCCGGGGATCGAACCCGGGACATCTCGCATGCGAAGCGAGCGCTCTACCACTGAGCCACACCCCCGACCGTCAGCTCGAATAAACGCTCAACCAACCCCACTAAACTACCGCACAACAACACAGGAAATTAACATCCTAACAAACCATATCTACTTCTACTATCGTTTGTTTGTATTATTATTACTATTAATACTATTATAATTATTATTATTATTATTATTATCATTATTTTGTTATTATTTTGTTATTATTGTTATTGTTATTACCATCCGACTCTTGTTAGGTCACAATCAACGTGTAGCAACGATCGTAAAGTGAATCATCATTGTCAAGTAACTGGATAGAATTGCAACAGAAGCAAAGATCGTCCAGTGAATAGACCTTATTGCACTTCCACTCTTTCAACGACGTTTCTTCTCAAACTGACACGTGATCGCAGTCAGACGAGCACATTCCTAGCACAGTACACTATGACCGGTGTGTTTTTCTCATGATTATTCAGTCTCATTTGTCCAAACAGTGTTATTTGTACGAACAACTTATGAAATCGAGCATTCATTCAACTGTGCAATATTTATTCACTGTTTTATACTAATCTGTTTATGTTGTCTTTTTCTTACTCGTCTTAATTCAAAAAGTGAACTTCGACCAATTGGCATTAGTGATTAGTGGTGAATACTGTGACGAGTGTTTTCAGCATTATCGTGCTAACTAGAATCTACCCTATCCCAACATATTCTCACTATAATAGTTATTGTTTCAAATTGTTAATAGATTTTACTGTGAGACACGACAACTTACTACACCAATCTGTTCATCAATTCAATCACACTGAAGTTCCATTTGCACATGATCATTTAATTACTTATTTACTTATTTATTCATTTATTTACCTTTAACAGACAAATTTCACTATGATAATCATGGAAACATTGGGTTGTTTGATTAGACCATTTCCTGATAAAATGTTCAATAGTATTATTGAGGTGACGGTGTTCAACTTTTGGTTAGAGCAAATTCGATTACAGTTGCATTATGCAGCTAATATGTCTGATATACAAAGCGGACATTCACAAATTTATGAGGTATTTCGCTCAGTTAGATAGTGTCAACAAAACACCACTACTATTAAATAGAACTTGAATACCAATATTCTAAATATACATATATTGTTGTATCAAACCCGATTGAGCATTATGCTTGAATGTGAAGTCGTTGACACTATACTAGAGGGGAAGGTAAACTGTGAATGCTCGTTTAGAAAGGACAAGAATGTATTACTACAGCAAGTTACTTACTATTTTTGCAAGCATTTACTATGGTGTTTTATTTGTCGTGAAATTGCAATTAATTAGAAACACGTTGAAGTTGAATAATGATATTTTTTGATTTATTTTCGCATGCATTTTATCACAATATATATAGAGATAGTATGGTATGTTGAAAACACGTTGGGTGGAGGAGGGAAGAAAGAAAAACACACTACTATTCACTGTTAATATGAGTATTGTAAATGACGGGAGTTGGCTTATGTAAAAGAGTATCATCTGCCTACGAGTATGCATATTTTAACAGTGTTCAATTGATTTTAAACTTACTAGCTCCCGTTCGATCGTACTCCACTCCTGCTAACAATCGAAAAAATGTTGTTCCAGACGCCTAATTAATTAATTGTCTACCAATGGATAAATAAGAATGGTGATTCTTCCCTTTCTAGCACCAGATTGCTACTCTCCTTATCACAGTCATCTGACTCACTTCGAACAATGAGCTGATTTACTATCTATATTTGAATACACATTCCAAGCATTTGTTGCAGCCATCAATCATTGATTGACTTGGTGTGACTTTCGTAAATCACATATGTACTTTACAATGGACTAAAACACATTGAGTGACGAGACCATAGTTGATGGACGAACCAATCAGATTTTGGATAACAGATGTTGGGTTTCAGCGAGAAATTCATAATCTGAATTCCTCACACTGGTTTGTTACCCTCCCTCATTTAGTCCTAGTAAGTAGATGGACATTCTCAGGGTCACTTTAGCGTTGCGCAAAGGTCGTGCATAAATTGTAGTCTCACGGTAAGAACGAGCAACTTGTTATTCGATATCAATGAGGATGATGGAGTGAGGTGAATTGAACAGTACGAAAATGTTGCACACCACCACCAGTCGTCTTACCATCGACCGACCTGATCGGCCGACTGGTTGTGAGCAGAGAGCGTTGGAGGTGCCGGGGATCGAACCCGGGACATCTCGCATGCGAAGCGAGCGCTCTACCACTGAGCCACACCCCCGACCGTCAGCTCGAATAAACGCTCAACCAACCCCACTAAACTACCGCACAACAACACAGGAAATTAACATCCTAACAAACCATATCTACTTCTACTATCGTTTGTTTGTATTATTATTACTATTAGTACTATTATAATTATTATTATTATTATTATTATCATTATTTTGTTATTATTTTGTTATTATTGTTATTGTTATTACCATCCGACTCTTGTTAGGTCACAATCAACGTGTAGCAACGATCGTAAAGTGAATCATCATTGTCAAGTAACTGGATAGAATTGCAACAGAAGCAAAGATCGTCCAGTGAATAGACCTTATTGCACTTCCACTCTTTCAACGACGTTTCTTCTCAAACTGACACGTGATCGCAGTCAGACGAGCACATTCCTAGCACAGTACACTATGACCGGTGTGTTTTTCTCATGATTATTCAGTCTCATTTGTCCAAACAGTGTTATTTGTACGAACAACTTATGAAATCGAGCATTCATTCAACTGTGCAATATTTATTCACTGTTTTATACTAATCTGTTTATGTTGTCTTTTTCTTACTCGTCTTAATTCAAAAAGTGAACTTCGACCAATTGGCATTAGTGATTAGTGGTGAATACTGTGACGAGTGTTTTCAGCATTATCGTGCTAACTAGAATCTACCCTATCCCAACATATTCTCACTATAATAGTTATTGTTTCAAATTGTTAATAGATTTTACTGTGAGACACGACAACTTACTACACCAATCTGTTCATCAATTCAATCACACTGAAGTTCCATTTGCACATGATCATTTAATTACTTATTTACTTATTTATTCATTTATTTACCTTTAACAGACAAATTTCACTATGATAATCATGGAAACATTGGGTTGTTTGATTAGACCATTTCCTGATAAAATGTTCAATAGTATTATTGAGGTGACGGTGTTCAACTTTTGGTTAGAGCAAATTCGATTACAGTTGCATTATGCAGCTAATATGTCTGATATACAAAGCGGACATTCACAAATTTATGAGGTATTTCGCTCAGTTAGATAGTGTCAACAAAACACCACTACTATTAAATAGAACTTGAATACCAATATTCTAAATATACATATATTGTTGTATCAAACCCGATTGAGCATTATGCTTGAATGTGAAGTCGTTGACACTATACTAGAGGGGAAGGTAAACTGTGAATGCTCGTTTAGAAAGGACAAGAATGTATTACTACAGCAAGTTACTTACTATTTTTGCAAGCATTTACTATGGTGTTTTATTTGTCGTGAAATTGCAATTAATTAGAAACACGTTGAAGTTGAATAATGATATTTTTTGATTTATTTTCGCATGCATTTTATCACAATATATATAGAGATAGTATGGTATGTTGAAAACACGTTGGGTGGAGGAGGGAAGAAAGAAAAACACACTACTATTCACTGTTAATATGAGTATTGTAAATGACGGGAGTTGGCTTATGTAAAAGAGTATCATCTGCCTACGAGTATGCATATTTTAACAGTGTTCAATTGATTTTAAACTTACTAGCTCCCGTTCGATCGTACTCCACTCCTGCTAACAATCGAAAAAATGTTGTTCCAGACGCCTAATTAATTAATTGTCTACCAATGGATAAATAAGAATGGTGATTCTTCCCTTTCTAGCACCAGATTGCTACTCTCCTTATCACAGTCATCTGACTCACTTCGAACAATGAGCTGATTTACTATCTATATTTGAATACACATTCCAAGCATTTGTTGCAGCCATCAATCATTGATTGACTTGGTGTGACTTTCGTAAATCACATATGTACTTTACAATGGACTAAAACACATTGAGTGACGAGACCATAGTTGATGGACGAACCAATCAGATTTTGGATAACAGATGTTGGGTTTCAGCGAGAAATTCATAATCTGAATTCCTCACACTGGTTTGTTACCCTCCCTCATTTAGTCCTAGTAAGTAGATGGACATTCTCAGGGTCACTTTAGCGTTGCGCAAAGGTCGTGCATAAATTGTAGTCTCACGGTAAGAACGAGCAACTTGTTATTCGATATCAATGAGGATGATGGAGTGAGGTGAATTGAACAGTACGAAAATGTTGCACACCACCACCAGTCGTCTTACCATCGACCGACCTGATCGGCCGACTGGTTGTGAGCAGAGAGCGTTGGAGGTGCCGGGGATCGAACCCGGGACATCTCGCATGCGAAGCGAGCGCTCTACCACTGAGCCACACCCCCGACCGTCAGCTCGAATAAACGCTCAACCAACCCCACTAAACTACCGCACAACAACACAGGAAATTAACATCCTAACAAACCATATCTACTTCTACTATCGTTTGTTTGTATTATTATTACTATTAGTACTATTATAATTATTATTATTATTATTATTATTATCATTATTTTGTTATTATTTTGTTATTATTGTTATTGTTATTACCATCCGACTCTTGTTAGGTCACAATCAACGTGTAGCAACGATCGTAAAGTGAATCATCATTGTCAAGTAACTGGATAGAATTGCAACAGAAGCAAAGATCGTCCAGTGAATAGACCTTATTGCACTTCCACTCTTTCAACGACGTTTCTTCTCAAACTGACACGTGATCGCAGTCAGACGAGCACATTCCTAGCACAGTACACTATGACCGGTGTGTTTTTCTCATGATTATTCAGTCTCATTTGTCCAAACAGTGTTATTTGTACGAACAACTTATGAAATCGAGCATTCATTCAACTGTGCAATATTTATTCACTGTTTTATACTAATCTGTTTATGTTGTCTTTTTCTTACTCGTCTTAATTCAAAAAGTGAACTTCGACCAATTGGCATTAGTGATTAGTGGTGAATACTGTGACGAGTGTTTTCAGCATTATCGTGCTAACTAGAATCTACCCTATCCCAACATATTCTCACTATAATAGTTATTGTTTCAAATTGTTAATAGATTTTACTGTGAGACACGACAACTTACTACACCAATCTGTTCATCAATTCAATCACACTGAAGTTCCATTTGCACATGATCATTTAATTACTTATTTACTTATTTATTCATTTATTTACATTTAACAGACAAATTTCACTATGATAATCATGGAAACATTGGGTTGTTTGATTAGACCATTTCCTGATAAAATGTTCAATAGTATTATTGAGGTGACGGTGTTCAACTTTTGGTTAGAGCAAATTCGATTACAGTTGCATTATGCAGCTAATATGTCTGATATACAAAGCGGACATTCACAAATTTATGAGGTATTTCGCTCAGTTAGATAGTGTCAACAAAACACCACTACTATTAAATAGAACTTGAATACCAATATTCTAAATATACATATATTGTTGTATCAAACCCGATTGAGCATTATGCTTGAATGTGAAGTCGTTGACACTATACTAGAGGGGAAGGTAAACTGTGAATGCTCGTTTAGAAAGGACAAGAATGTATTACTACAGCAAGTTACTTACTATTTTTGCAAGCATTTACTATGGTGTTTTATTTGTCGTGAAATTGCAATTAATTAGAAACACGTTGAAGTTGAATAATGATATTTTTTGATTTATTTTCGCATGCATTTTATCACAATATATATAGAGATAGTATGGTATGTTGAAAACACGTTGGGTGGAGGAGGGAAGAAAGAAAAACACACTACTAATCACTGTTAATATGAGTATTGTAAATGACGGGAGTTGGCTTATGTAAAAGAGTATCATCTGCCTACGAGTATGCATATTTTAACAGTGTTCAATTGATTTTAAACTTACTAGCTCCCGTTCGATCGTACTCCACTCCTGCTAACAATCGAAAAAATGTTGTTCCAGACGCCTAATTAATTAATTGTCTACCAATGGATAAATAAGAATGGTGATTCTTCCCTTTCTAGCACCAGATTGCTACTCTCCTTATCACAGTCATCTGACTCACTTCGAACAATGAAGCTGATTTACTATCTATATTTGAATACACATTCCAAGCATTTGTTGCAGCCATCAATCATTGATTGACTTGGTGTGACTTTCGTAAATCACATATGTACTTTACAATGGACTAAAACACATTGAGTGACGAGACCATAGTTGATGGACGAACCAATCAGATTTTGGATAACAGATGTTGGGTTTCAGCGAGAAATTCATAATCTGAATTCCTCACACTGGTTTGTTACCCTCCCTCATTTAGTCCTAGTAAGTAGATGGACATTCTCAGGGTCACTTTAGCGTTGCGCAAAGGTCGTGCATAAATTGTAGTCTCACGGTAAGAACGAGCAACTTGTTATTCGATATCAATGAGGATGATGGAGTGAGGTGAATTGAACAGTACGAAAATGTTGCACACCACCACCAGTCGTCTTACCATCGACCGACCTGTTCGGCCGACTGGTTGTGAGCACTGAATGTCGCAACTGCCGTTTGAATTTCGCAACAATTTTTGCATACTATTGTGTTCATTGCACCAACTTTTTTTTTTAAGTAGATTTGCATCATAAATAACCGTATTTGTACTGGTGCTGAGATGTTTGTATATTTGATTGATGGATGCTTTCATTAATAACCCTTTGCCACTTTGTAGCTTCTATATTTCAGTTAAAACAAGTTAGTTATCATCAACATATAAACTGGCACAGATGTGAGTTGGCTCAAGTCACACAGCGTAATCACAGGATGAGTATAAAAGAGATCGGTACAACGTATTATCAATGACAATGAGAAATACTAAGCATTGAGAATAGGTTTTGAATAGGCAGTGGTACTGTTGTGGGGTGTGCTGCTGATATTGACATAAGTAGTATATGACGTTAGTCGTGAACAGAAGGTCTGGCAACAGAAAGACAAGTGGATCGAACAGTAAAGAATCGAAACAGAATGCAATTTGTATGAAAATGCAAGAACAATGAAGTCTGAGTCATTTTGAGACAATTGATGGACATTTTGCAAATTAAGCATTTACTTTCGAATTGTTAGATTTTATTAACATGTCCAAGAACTCAAACATGGACACCAACTATTTGGCCGATATCAAGTGTAATGGCTTAGACTAACTTTCAATGACTTCATAGACTGATGTCATGTCTAATTTTGGTAAAAAAAAATAGATTTTCATCGCAACTCTAAACTAATATATGCAATTACGACTGAGGATAAAATTGATATGATAGTAAATTAACCAACGTTTAATAATCGAGGGTAGTCAGGATTTAACCCAGGACCAAGGTTTCGTGCTCGTCAATATCTCATATCTACAATCCTCAGGGAATATACATCTCATGTATGATTAAAAACTAGTGTCGCAGTCAAAGACATTAGCACTAACGTATTTAGACCAAGGTTAAAGGCCTATACACTTCAGATTGTTATGTTTTAGGGAAGTTGATGGTTTTTGTGCCTTGAGATTTCTGATCGATATCATGTACCATGTTGCCAGTCGGATCGGTGACCTGTTTCACGAATTTACACACTGACCAATGAACAACAATCAAGGTCTTAACACTTATTGGTCCTCAGGCCCCTTCTAATGCAGTAGCCAATCAGAAGGCACAAACAGAAGTTAGATTATCTCTCTATTATATCCAGTTCCATCATAACTCAAAACTCACAATAATTTCATTGGAATCATAAACCGATCTAAATTAGACCACAACTAAAAGCCTGGAAGCACTGAACAGCCGTTTCGTCCTAATTACACAGTAATATTCTGAAAATACCTGGCCATACGGCATATGAAATAAAAAATAGTACTTTCAGCACAATCATACCATAAGTAGTAGAGGTCAGAGCAAACAGTAGATAATTAATTAGCAAAAATTAGGGAATAATATGACGCATAACAACAGTCAATAGGTCTACTGAAAGCTAAAAATGAGGGAAACATAGAACTGCAACAATAATGTTATCAACTAATTATAGAATACAAATATTAATAATAATAATAAAAATCCGAAAAACTGGGTTAAGAGTTTTAACTTCCCAAATAGTCGTTATGTCGTATCAGAGATGTTCAAATTAACTTTTCTCTGAGTGGTAACCAATGTCATATTATCAAATCAAAAAGTGGATAACTTATCCGAATTAGATCAGTATTTGATAATCAAAATAATGCTCATAAGTGATCGATATCTTTCACCTATAATATGTAATGAGACTACTTTGTCAGTCTAATTATATCTTTATAGATGGCACCTATTTCTTTTGATTTAACTAAACCACCTAAACTGTGATTGGGTGGTAAGAGGTCATTTTGTGATGTCAGCCCATTTTCTTCCAATGGATCATTAGAAAACGGACATATGAACAGCATCAAAACTGACTAGTCTATTCTCTACATGGCAGTTCTTTCCTTTCTGCCTTCCCCGTAAATTAGTGATTGAGCTAAATAAATTCTAGGTTATCTAAACAATGTATTCCTCTCATTCGTTAATTCAATTCATGCTTAAACGATAACATATAATAACTTGCTTTATATCACACTTTAATATTGATCACTGATTATTAACGTACGTTGTAGTAGAGCTGCATATGTACATTTGATCTAAATTAAGCTAAATCAGTTCATCATTTCAGCTTAACAAATATTACGAATATTAATCTTGAAAGGAAATTACTCGTTTGGGTTCGTGAATTTTCCTGTTCATTTAAATTAGATCTGTTCAGTAAAAAATATCTGTGTAAGATCTGAAATAAATGATGTATTTCTTTTCAATGTTAAGCATCGAAAGAGAGTAAAATAGATCTACAGAATTCTACGAACAGTACTTAACTCAAATTTCTACATAATTTCATGAGTAAAAGTTAAGTTTGTTTTGCTTTGTTCTTACTCGCTTCCCTTCCACTCTTTTGTGTATTGTTTTATACTACTTATTCATATTCAGTAAATAGTTGTATTCCCGGAAATTCTTAAACTTATGTTGTAACGCAAATTCGTCGTGTAATATTCTGAAATATTTACATATACTTACAACGTTTATTGTATTTATCGTTATATTTATCATTATAATTACTTTACCTCAATCACTGTAGCGGTTATCTACAGCTTTTCGTATTTTTTTAAACGCGATAGTCTCCATATTGTTTTGCTCTTGGTTCGGGTTTTGCTTGTTGATAAACTGATACCAAGTTTGTCACAGCTACCAGCTGTCTTTTGTACTATCGTATTTTATAATTATTCTTTACGTTACCATTACAGGAAGCCCCTTTTATTCCATACAAAAGTATGCGTTAAACGCCACAGACACCTCACAAGTTGATATTTGTGGCTATTTTTTGTGTATTATTCAATAAAGAACTGCTTTTGTAGACATATGATTGTTTTGCACGTATCTCAATTGGGTGACCTGGACGCTTCGATAGACCTAACAGTAAATATTTACTATAATTTACTTCCTTACTTACGTCTGTTATCCCTCGTCGAGAGGCACAGGTCACTCACCAGTACTCGCCATTCAACCCTACCCTGGGCAATACTTCCCACTTCTTTTCAGTTGTTATTCATCCTTGTCATGTTTGCTTCTATTTCCCAACGTACTGTGTTCTTCAGCCTTCCACCTTTCCGTTTCCCTTCAGGATTCCAGGTTAGCGTTTGTCTCGTCATGTGGTTTGATGATTTGCGTAATGTATGTCCTATCCATTTCCATCGTCTTTTCCTAATTTCCTATTCAGATGGAAGCTGCTTTGTTCTCGTTCATAGTAGGCTGTTCTTGATGATTTCCGGCCAACGGATATTGAGTATCGTGCCTAGACAACTGTGTATAAATACCTGTACTTGTTTGATGATGGTTGTAGTAGTTCTCCAAGTTTCAGCTTGGTACAGTAGGAATGTCTTGACATTCGTATTGAAGATTCTGAGTGTGATATTGGTTGGGAGTTCTATATTTCTTGAATTATAGGAATGATGCCCTATAATTTACTTATGATCCATATAGTTTAAATAAGTGGGAGATTTGTATAAAATATATCTTCATTCAAATAAAATACGTGATAAAATGGCAATAAAATAATCATGATAATCATACACTCTTCTGTTCGACGTAATCATTGTAAAAAAAGTTGTTTTTTTAGGAAAAAAAACAAACATGTAGTCAAGACAACAAATGATTTTATAATTCCGATCGTTGAGATCATGAGTCAATTGAAGTTAGACCACCATGGAAAACCTGGAAGCACTGGACGGTCGTTTCATTTTATTGTGGGACTCCTCACCACTACGCTTCCACGATCCGGCCTCGCGGCATATCGAACCTAGGACCTGTCGATCACTCACACGAACAATTATCCTCTAGACCACTGAGCCGACATCCAATAATGTTAATGTAGAATTTCAACTAATTCACGAAATTGAGCGACACATCCACAATTGTCTTCAGTGAGTTATTATCTCACCACTGACACAGTTGAACTCCACTGGTCACTGCTTCTCATCAGGACTCAACAAAATACTTATTGAAGCCAATCACTAGTCATTTGGTTATAATTACAACATATAAATTAAGATTTCTTAATAAGAAAATAGAGTTCATATCAAAATTACTAGTACATCATGTTAACTTGAATAATTTTATACTTACATTGATCAGAACAGATAAATATAGTATAAGAGATTTAAAATAACAGATCGAATCACACATTTATCAAAGATCACATCATACTGAAAATGATATGAATTAAGTAAAGAACAAAAAAACTAGTAGTAAAGTTGGTTAAGTACCAATTAAATCCTTTATGTGTTTATGTTATGACCTTGGATGTCTTGTTTTGCTACCACGCGACCTATCGACCAATCCGGATACGACTTATACGAATCTTCACACTAGGCCAACCAATGACGTTCAACCGGTGTGGGCAGTTTAGCGTCCTTATTGGTCCTATGTCCTACGAGCCCTTCCACTTGAGTCCAGAACAAGATACCAGCTTCCGAATCAGAGCAGATCGTTTATTTCAGGCATACTTGGTTTATATATCAATCACACAGACCGCAACGTACCATAAAATAGGAAATAATATTTGTACACAAATAAGCCCAAAAAGTGGCTGTGAGTGTGGGAGGCAGTAGTCAATAAACTGAACATAACTTAAGAACCGTAAATCGTACAATAATAAATTATAGGCCAAAATAAAGCTTGTCATAAGAGGGATATAAATATACATAGTGTAATTGTTGAGTAGTTATACAATAAGAATATTAGTCCATGAATAGTCCTCGGAAGTTACCTGTAATTTAATCTCCACTCGGATATAACAGTTTACAACATCACTAATGATAATACAAGCAAACATAAATCTTATTAGCATAACTATTTGAATATGATAAATTGAATAGAAATGTGAATAATCGCAAGTCGACAAACGAATTAATAGAAGACGTTGAATGTAAACATTATGTAATTGAATTAATTTCATCGATTGAAAGTTAAATAATGCCGACATTTCATCTATTGCTTATAAACAAACACTACTATATATGGAATACAGTAGTTATGTCATGGTAATTGTGGATTAGAAAAAAGTGAAAAATAAAAAAACAGAATCGGTAAAATGTACTACCTGGAGATTGATACCGATAGCAATCGATGCGTATTTAGTCATCTATGTTCTTGATTCATTTATGATTCATATTAATCTAATTTAATTCTACCACTACAATTAAATATGTTAATCATCTGAAACTATGGATACGTGGAATGGTTGATGTTAGTTAAATGTGCTTTCACATTTATCATAAACAGAAACAATCAATTGGCCTTGAACATAGACAAAGACATCACTTACTCAGTGTTTTCTAGTAACAATAACATACAGATACATGAACACACACACACACATTCTTTAAATGGTGGACAATGTTCCGCATCAAATCGTCCCTTGACCTCACTGTGAACAAGACGAACGTCATTGGACAATGTTTTCGTATGATTTTTTCTTTTCAACCACATATTTTCTTTGATAATGTTGATTTAGATCATATTCCTTAATGAAACATTTCGGATTGGTATGACGGACAAATCGATAGGATTATTTTAGTTTGAATCCCTGAGATTATTCAAACACAATTTTTACATTTAACATAAATCGGAGTTATCCCAATACGAAGGGGAAGGTTACATGTACATTAATAAAATAGGTCATTTTATAATTAATGGCCCTGAGGTTGTTCAAATTTAAGCAAGAGGTTGAACCCATTTCTATATTACATATAGATCCGAATAGCTATTGCTTTCACTATTTGAAGGAATCTAAGATTGGAGATTTCAGCAGAAATTCATTAACCCAATAAACTCCTGAAAATGATTGATTGATTGATTGATATTGGCTGTTTGAACCAAACAGCAAAGCTGTTGGCCGATTCGTTTAACTACACCTTGAAAAATCACACTAAAATTGTACACGAACAGGGAAAAAATTATACAACATTTAATAATGTTAGTTGCTCAACAGGACGACCTTAATAAAAAGATGAGAAAAGTGATGACAAATCTAGGTAATTTATCTCTCCATCTCAGTATACCTATGGGAACTGCAAACAGTATACGTTATGGTCTTCCTGCATTTAAGATTCTTTGAATTAACTAGCGTAACCTCACTCACTATTAACATTTCTTTAGGTATGGAACTTCTAAATGTGAGTTGCATACAGTACGATTTATGATTACAGATTGGAATTCGTGATATCCTTTATGACTGATCATTATTTATTTAAACCCATGAAAATTGCCACAAAGGGGCAACAAAATATATATGTACCACACAAATCATCGAACTTGCTTATGAGCTGGAATACTTGCAGGGTGCTCAGACCGAAGCAGTTGTATTCTTAGGGTGATCATCCGCCAAGCATTTGACCCAGGTGTATAATCCACAAGGCAGTAGAGCAGCGTTAGTAGATGCCATTCCATGGTAGACAGTGACCAATAATAGGTTCCTACACCACTTATTCCCTCAGGATCCTGGAGCCCATATGCACCATTGATCTGGAATCAGGATGGATGCACCATACTCAACGACCAGACTTAAGCGCCGAACACTTGCTTCTCACCCTCTCGATCTCGTAAACAACACTTCCCTGGTAGTGGTTATATGTGCGTGGCCACATGAGAGCATTTCGAAAGGCAGAGTGGATGCCCTCAACCCTCGGTCATAACAAGACATTTGGACGCTGACCATTCTTTAAAGATACTCGTGAGTAAAAGCTTCCGCCAATAGTGTAATCAATAAAATTTGTTGTTTTTGTAAACGAACCATAAGAGAACGTGACCACTACTCTACGATAAAAAGCACATAATTCACTTTTGAAAACATGTGGGAATCATCGATGATTGACTTGGTGCGACTTTCGTAAATAACGTATGTACTGTACAATGGACTAAAACACATCGAATTATTAGGTGTTAATAATAGTTTCTGTCCAAACTGTCCGGATTGTATAATTCAGGAAGATAAGGAAGGAAGAACAGACGACTTGTTATTGGAGATCAGTGAATAGGGTTGGGTGGAGTGGATGGTGCGAAAATCCTACATCACCACCTGCCACATCATTCACTGACCGGCTGGTAGTATTCAGAGGGACGTAAGTGTAGATGATTGAAGCGAGCACTCACTAAACCCCACTAAACTACCGCACAACAACACAACACAACACACCCATATTTCATTTCATCAACAAACTATTCCTTACTCACACACATATTATATCTGAGAAGCGCCAATCCACACTCTTCCAACACCCCACCTACACCTACATTCCTACATCCATACACACACGCGCGCACGCACAAACACACGCACACACAAAACAAATATCACCACCTCCCGGTCATGTCTCCTCATCCTCATGTCTACAGTTGACGCCATATCACATAATAAAATATCAACGTCATCGTTTCACCTACAATCCACAGTGTAACCAACCATCCACTTCACACACTACGTCAAGAACCATGTCAAATATTATGTTACTTTACGTTACGTTACGCATAACACTACACAACACTCATTGCATTGATGCTGCACCATATTTCATTGTGATTGATCAAATGTGGAAGTAGTTATTTTCTTTGTGGAATATACCGTTAGTGTAAATGAGATCAGGAGATCAACATCCTAACAAACCATATCTACTTCTACTATCGTTTCTTAGTATTATTATTACTACTATCATAATTTTTATTACCATCCGATTCTTGTTAGGTCACAATCAACGTGTAGCAACGATGGTAAAGTGAATCATCATTGTCAAGTAACTGGATAGAATTGCAACAAAAGCAAAGATCGTTCAGTGAATAGACCTTATTGCACTTCCACACTTTCAACAACGTTTCTTCTTAAATTCACACATCATCATCATAATTCTGTCGTATTATAAATTTCTCTTACCATTCCTTCCATTGTTTCTCATATTCCATTTCGTGTTGTTTGTTGTAAATTATTGTTAATGATGCTTAGTTTTCTAAATTCCTCAATATTCTATCTGCTTTATTCAATGAAAATTTTCTTGTCATATCTGCCCAAAAGAATAGATGGTCATTAAGATAATTTGACATAAGATGACATTACTAACGGACTAAATGTATGAAATTATTCACTCCTCGTTGATCATTCCATTGTAAATATCTCATATCTACAGGTTATCAGCCGCCGACCAAATTACGCATCTCATGATACTGGGCAACTCAGACACTAATACAATACGAAGCATCAATTTACACATTATTACGAGTACATTATACTGGCGATTGCCAACAACGCATATTCGTATTTCCATAAACGATTAGTCCAACCAGATAGTCAATACTAATCCAACCTGTCCATTGTTCACCCTTTTAGAAAAGCAACTTATAGATTCACACTTACGATTCAGTCATTATTTCACCAACAGTAATCGCTATTATCAAAAATTTTATCAGATTTTTCAATTACAAAATCACTCATCAGTAATGAGCTTACCACTCATAAACTTGTTCAGAATGGTTCTATCACACGCTTGAACCTTTGCGAGAGGTCTAAATTGAATAATGTTGTGTAAGGCCTTATTCTCCACAGTGTACGTGTTCCGGGGAGGAATAGAGGAGTGGATATCATTTACACTCCATAGTACACACAAGCAATGATAACAACATTGTGTAAGAAATTTATATGAATTAAGTTTATACGATTTGTATTTATAATATATCCATTTATATTCTTAATTCATTTGTTCAGTTCCCTAATTTTTTCACAAATACTCAACATTCAAACAAATATATAGTGAGTTTTGACCAATTTATTCCATTTAGCAAATCGTCCTCCATGTGAATTGTTCAGAATTACGGAGGGAGTAAGTGGAAAAAACAAACAATTGAATAGTGTCGGGTTAGGAAATGTGTTTTGATTTATTGTTGGTGGACCAGAAAGCGAATTGCAATGAATAGTTGACCTTCTTTCTCAGTCTACGACTAACCAATCCTCTCGTTCCTCACAAACAGCTGATAAATGACCTCGGTTGTGTCTGTTTATATCATAGGCGTGTGTATGCTTGTATATGTATGAAATCAACCACTGATTGCTGACCTAACTTATCAGTGCGAAAATGTGATTGGTTAAATAATGGCTTATTTTTCTAAGGATTCAAGTGGACTAGGCAGAGTTATGTGGCTAGGACAGGGTCGTCTCGTGTCGGTCTGCAAGTCAGTGTATCTATCCTTGTGAATCATGTCTGGTCGTGGTAAAGGTGGTAAGGGTTTGGGCAAAGGAGGAGCGAAGAGACATCGCAAGGTGTTGCGTGACAACATCCAGGGTATCACAAAGCCTGCAATCCGTCGTCTGGCTCGTCGAGGTGGTGTGAAACGCATTTCAGGATTGATCTACGAGGAGACTCGTGGTGTTCTGAAAGTGTTTCTGGAGAACGTGATCCGTGATGCAGTCACCTACACAGAGCACGCCAAGAGGAAGACAGTGACAGCTATGGACGTGGTGTACGCTTTGAAACGCCAAGGTCGTACTTTGTACGGTTTCGGTGGTTAATTCACTAGCATGTGAACAATTGGCGACCTGCAACTGGTCCACACGAGAACGTATCACGGTCCTATTTAGGACCACCATATTGTGATTTGTCTTTGTGTTCTAACTGTATGGGTAGCCTATTTGTTTTGGACTTTCAACAGTGAGTGTTGTGTTAATATATGTAGTGTTTGGTGTTCATATTAGCGAATGAACACTTGTACGGTGCTCATTTTTGTATCCATATCTTATAATTTTGGGAGTTTAATATAATATAATACTTCTACGATTACATTGTCAGTGGTGAAATTGGGAGTGAGCATTCAATTAGTCTTCGAATACCCCGGTACGTCCAAGGGTGTAGAGAGTCTGCTGTCTCCTGAAATGCTCCTACTCACTGAATTTTAGCGGTGTGGATGTTGATGATATTGATGACCCACCTAGGGGAGTTGGAATACCCTCATTCCAAACCAATGGTCATGTGTGCTCCAGCACCCTGGGGCAAGGGAGGGTGTATGAACCAATCGTCGGTCACCGGCTACCATGGGATTGTATCTCCTGACGTCGCTCCACTGCTTGCGGATCAGACGTTTAGGTCGAAGGCTACAGGTGTAACTCTCGAAGTAAACTACCTGCTTCGGTCCTGGCACCTGAGCAGTATCGTAGCCCCTACACAAATCAGGTGACTTGTGTGGTGTATATGTATTCGGTGCCTCTTTGTACCAATATTCATGTGTTCAAATTATAAATTCAATTGGGAGTCATTGGGCATTTTAGCGACAACCAATTGAGTAGATGATATTCACCAACAAGACTACTACAAGTTAGTGATGTATTCTGTTGACCAGCATTGTTTTCAAACTTTAAGTGATATCAAGTCATTTGAAATATCCACTAGGTCCATGAATATGGACAACTGTTTAATATTAAGAAATTGCTATCAGAAGTTGAAACGTACTTATTGGGGAAATCATATTGCATACATAATTTAGCAACAGTCTAAACTAGAATGAAGAAATAAGAATAAACTTGAAATGAGTGCAACGTAAATTCTCACTGAAAACTGTAGGTATAGGCATTTGAAAAATCCTGGGAGTACTGGATGGCTATTCCGTCCCAGTATGGGATTTAATAGTGCGCACTCATGATCACGTGCCCAGAACACGCAACTAGAACTTTCGATCTTGAAAGCGAACGGCTAAATTCAGACTTCTGTGGTCCAAGATCTGACTCTGTCTTGAAAGTATTAACGAATATGTCATGAATTTTCTTTTGATCTCCGTATGGTACACCTATCGTAAGCCCGTTTGTGCGACGGTCCTAATAAGAATCGAAATGCGGCTTAATTGTGTCGTATACTTCTTTTGGAAACAATTAAGCAGATAGGAACACATTTACGTAGGTTATACCGACTGCCAAAGATGCATAAACCGGATATCCCATTAAGGCCAATTTTGGATATGTGAGATTCCCCATATAATTTTGTAGCAAATTGGCTAGTAAATTTTTTTGAAACCACTCCATAATCGCCTGGTAAAACATAGTATTAAGGTCGTATTCCAATTCGTTGACAGGATTAAAAACATAAACACGAAAGATCAGACGATGATTTCCTTAGACGTATCATCACTGTTCACAAATGTCCCACTCAGAGAAACTGTAGAATATATTTGTGAACAACTTGGAGAACAGGAACACTTCATGTTAGTCATCCCCAACATTAACGATTTTATTTATATAACAAACAATTCCTGATTCACATATTACAATTTCCAAATGTTGTACTCTGCCTTAAATCTGGCCAATTTTATGGATTATTAATCTGGATTTATAATTGTAGAACGTGATGAGAAATTATTGAAAAGAATGTTCTTCGTTCATACAATTGTGTTTTAATATAATGGGAATCTTTCAGCGATTAAATATATATCTTCTTAAGGTCACAATTACCTATAAATAGAATAGAGTTATTAGGAATCTAAAAATGATGTAATAGTCACATGCTGTTATTGAGGTATGTCCAAATACCAAGATGAATCATGTGAATATGTCATAGTATTGAACAATATGAGACTGTTGAGCCACTATTGAATGGTGTTTATGCCCAACATCAATCATTCCGGAAACAAACAATTTTCAATAAGCTGTTTAAGGTTATTTAAAGTAGAAATTATGTTTCTAAGACTATCAGTGATTGAGCTTTAGTTAAATTCAACATTTCACTTGGTAGTCTAGTTCAAGCTTTTCAAGAAAATATTTTCTCCCTAATGTTTTAAATGAAGGCGACGCCCAACTACTCTAAAAGTATTCTTTTAAAGTTGGACAAAATTATCTTATAAACGTTTATTTATGTTTTTCGATATTTTAGAGAGTTAAGTATAATATACCCCTAAATATCTTATTTTTGATTTGTATAATTGACCAGTCAATTTGACTGTGATTGATAGCCAGAATATTAATTTGACTTGGAATATATTAGTTTAAAACACAATCATATGACAAAATCCGTACCAGATTCAATTTGTGAGTGTAGATTAGTTTACCGAAATATAGTCGCGACACTTAAATTTCTAATGAAACATTCGCCAGACATTTTAGCATATATGATCCTGCGTGGCGCCATATGATTATGTATGTCATGGAGTCGTGGATAGTTCACTGAATGGCATTTTCATCGAAAAATTTTCGGTCGAATATCCCCTCTATTAACTCGAAAATTCAGTTTGTAATATTTACATACATCCTTATTTCTAACGATTTCCTTTAGCGATTGAACTTCAAATAATTTCAACAATCTAATCAAGATATCATTAAAACATCTTTCGATGTAGGTATGGTTAAACCTCAGTTAATAGATAATTATTCAATGTATAAAATACTTTATTCATACTTTTCAACTAGCTACTCAATTACTAAATGGCAATGAAACAAGTTATTCTTTTCAAGTCGATGTTGATAGGTTATATGTAGCTCATGTTATTATAGTTTAGCTATGTACTACATTTTTAAAGTGATATATCTATAGTAACCAACATCATCTCATTCATTCATTGAGTTCCGTTTTAATTTTCTATTTATATTTCAGAATACCATGAGCAAAACTTTATGTAAATGGTGATTATTCGCACCATCTACGAACTGGTACATGTGAATACAAAAAAGTTAGTTTTTTCGTCCAAATTAATATATTCTAACAAACATCGCAGTTGGTAAATCGTTAGCCTTCTGATTGCGGTCATACATGTTATAACTTGTGACCTGTGTGTCTTGTTTATTGTATAACGCAACGATACTGCCAATCAGAGAGCAGTGAATTATCGATCGAATCAGTGACTCATCAAACCGTACGTGCAGTCTAGATTCCTTATTGGTCCTGTTTCCACCTAGACCAGCCAGTTAAGTCATGAACACCAATCTCAGCCTCTGCAATATGAATTATTATATTTCAAACATACTGAGTTTATATACCAATCAAACAGACCACATTGTATCATAAAATATGAAACAACATTTGTACAAGTGTTAGCCAAATGTGGTTGTGAATGTGAGATGTAGTAATTAATTGACTCAATAATGGTATATCGTATAATAATAGTTCATAGGTTAAAATAAAGCTTACAATAAGAATACATATTTAGGATTAAGAATAAAAACGTACTTCGAAATAAGACAATTAGTTTTTTTGATCCGCCTGACATATTTATTAATTTCAATTATGCGAATTTTATAAGGTAGTGTTAAACTGGATGGGCACATTTTTCAAAACTAATATTCACACGGGTAAAAAATAGAAAAACTAGATTTTACACTAAAGGAAATTGTTAGAAATAAGGATGTATGTAAATATTACAAACTGAATTTTCGAGTTAATAGAGGGGATATTCGACCGAAAATTTTTCGATGAAAATGCCATTCAGTGAACTATCCACGACTCCATGACATACATAATCATATGGCGCCACGCAGGATCATATATGCTAAAATGTCTGGCGAATGTTTCATTAGAAATTTAAGTGTCGCGACTATATTTCGGTAAACTAATCTACACTCACAAATTGAATCTGGTACGGATTTTGTCATATGATTGTGTTTTAAACTAATATATTCCAAGTCAAATTAATATTCTGGCTATCAATCACAGTCAAATTGACTGGTCAATTATACATATCAAAAATAAGATATTTAGGGGTATATTATATTTAACTCTCTAAATTGTCGAAAAACATAATTTTGTCCAACATTAAAAGAATACTTTTAGAGTAGTTGGGCGTCGCCTTCATTTAAAACATTAGAGAGGAAATATTTTCTTGAAAAGCTTGAACTAGACTACCAAGTGAAATGTTGAATTTAACTAAAGCTCAATCACTGATAGTCTTAGAAACATAATTTCTACTTTAAATAACCTTAAACAGCTTATTGAAAATTGTTTGTTTCCGGAATGATTGATGTTGGGCATAAACACCATTCAATAGTGGCTCAACAGTCTCATATTGTTCAATACTATGACATATTCACATGATTCATCTTGGTATTTGGACATACCTCAATAACAGCATGTGACTATTACATCATTTTTAGATTCCTAATAACTCTATTCTATTTATAGGTAATTGTGACCTTAAGAAGATATATATTTAATCGCTGAACGATTCCCATTATATTAAAACACAATTGTATGAACGAAGAACATTCTTTTCAATAATTTCTCATCACGTTCTACAATTATAAATCCAGATTAATAATCCATAAAATTGGCCAGATTTAAGGCAGAGTACATCATTTGGAAATTGTAATATGTGAATCAGGAATTGTTTGTTATATAAATAAAATCGTTAATGTTGGGGATGACTAACATGAAGTGTTCCTGTTCTCCAAGTTGTTCACAAATATATTCTACAGTTTCTCTGAGTGGGACATTTGTGAACAGTGATGATACGTCTAAGGAAATCATCGTCTGATCTTTCGTGTTTATGTTTTTAATCCTGTCAACGAATTGGAATACGACCTTAATACTATGTTTTACCAGGCGATTATGGAGTGGTTTCAAAAAAATTTACTAGCCAATTTGCTACAAAATTATATGGGGAATCTCACATATCCAAAATTGGCCTTAATGGGATATCCGGTTTATGCATCTTTGGCAGTCGGTATAACCTACGTAAATGTGTTCCTATCTGCTTAATTGTTTCCAAAAGACGTATACGTCACAATTAAGCCGCATTTCGATTCTTATTAGGGCCGTCGCACAAACGGGCTTACGATAGGTGTAACATACGGAGATCAAAAGAAAATTCATGACATATTCGTTAATACTTTCAAGACAGAGTCAGATCTTGGACCACTGAAGTCTGAATTTAGCCGTTCGATTTCAAGACCGAAAGTCCTAGTTGCGTGTCCTGGGCACGTGGTCATGGGTGCGCACTATTAAATCCCATACTGGGACGGAATAGCCATCCAGTACTCCCAGGATTTTTCAAATGCCTATACCTACAGTTTTCAGTGAGAATTTACGTTGCACTCATTTCAAGTTTTATTCTTATTTCTTCATTCTAGTTTAGACTGTTGCTAAATTATGTATGCAATATGATTTCCCCAATACGTATGTTTCAACTTCTGATAACAATTTCTTAATATTAAACAGTTGTCCATGTTCATGGACCTAGTGGATATTTCAAACGAGTTGATATCACTTAAGTTTGAAAACAATGCTGGTCAACAGAATACATCACTAACTTGTAGTAGTCTTGTTGGTGAATATCATCTACTCAATTGGTTGTCGCTAAAATGCCCAATGACTCCCAATTGAATTTATAATTTGAACACATGAATATTGGTACAAAGAGGCACCGAATACATATACATCACACAAGTCACCTGATTTGTGTAGGGGCTACGATACTGCTCAGGTGCCAGGACCGAAGCAGGTAGTTTACTTCGAGAGTTACACCTGTGGCCTTCGACCTAAACGTCTGACTCGCAAGGCAGTGGAGCGACGTCAGGAGATACAATCCCATGGTAGCCGGTGACCAACGATTGGTTCATACACCATCTCTTGCACCAGGATGCTGGAGCACACATGACCATTGGTTTGGAATGAGGGTACTCCAACTCCCCTAGGTGGGTCATCGATATCATCTACACCCACTTCTCGTCCTCTCAATTCCTTAAGCAACATCCACGCCGCTAAAATTCAGTGAGTAGGAGCATTTTAGGAGACAGCAGACCCTCTACACCCTTGGACGTACCGGGGTATTCGAAGACTAATTGAATGCTCACTCCCAATTTCACCACTGACAATGTAATCGTAGAAGTATTACATTATATTACACTCCCAAAGATATGGATACAAAAATGAGCACCGTACAAGTGTTCATTCGCTAATATGAATACCAAACACTACATATAGTAACACAATACTCATTGTTGAAAGTCCAAAACAAATAGCCCAACCATACAGTTAGAACACAAAGACAAATCACAATGTGGTGGTCCTAAATAGGACCGTGATACGTTCTCGTGTGGACCAGTTGCAGGTCGCCAATTGTTCACATGCTAGTGAATTAACCACCGAAACCGTACAAAGTACGACCTTGGCGTTTCAAAGCGTACACCACGTCCATAGCTGTCACTGTCTTCCTCTTGGCGTGCTCTGTGTAGGTGACTGCATCACGGATCACGTTCTCCAGAAACACTTTCAGAACACCACGAGTCTCCTCGTAGATCAATCCTGAAATGCGTTTCACACCACCTCGACGAGCCAGACGACGGATTGCAGGCTTTGTGATACCCTGGATGTTGTCACGCAACACCTTGCGATGTCTCTTCGCTCCTCCTTTGCCCAAACCCTTACCACCTTTACCACGACCAGACATGATTCACAAGGATAGATACACTGACTTGCAGACCGACACGAGACGACCCTGTCCTAGCCACATAACTCTGCCTAGTCCACTTGAATCCTTAGAAAAATAAGCCATTATTTAACCAATCACATTTTTCGCACTGATAAGTTAGGTCAGCAATCAGTGGTTGATTTCATACATATACAAGCATACACACGCCTATGATATAAACAGACACAACCGAGGTCATTTATCAGCTGTTTGTGAGGAACGAGAGGATTGGTTAGTCGTAGACTGAGAAAGAAGGTCAACTATTCATCGCAATTCGCTTTCTGGTCCACCAACAATAAATCAAAACACATTTCCTAACCCGACACTATTCAATTGTTTGTTTTTTCCACTTACTCCCTCCGTAATTCTGAACAATTCACATGGAGGACGATTTGCTAAATGGAATAAATTGGTCAAAACTCACTATATATTTGTTTGAATGTTGAGTATTTGTGAAAAAATTAGGGAACTGAACAAATGAATTAAGAATATAAATGGATATATTATAAATACAAATCGTATAAACTTAATTCATATAAATTTCTTACACAATGTTGTTATCATTGCTTGTGTGTGCTGTGGAGTGTAAATGATATCCACTCCTCTATTCCTCCCCGGAACACGTACACTGTGGAGAATAAGGCCTTATACAACATTATTCAATTTAGACCTCTCGCAAAGGTTCAAGCGTGTGATAGAACCATTCTGAACAAGTTTATGAGTGGTAAGCTCATTACTGATGAGTGATTTTGTAATTGAAAAATCTGATAAAATTTTTGATAATAGCGATTACTGTTGGTGAAATAATGACTGAATTATAAGTGTGAATCTATAAGTTGCTTTTCTAAAAGGGTGAACAATGGACAGGTTGGATTAGTATTGACTATCTGGTTGGACTAATCGTTTATGGAAATGCGAATATGCGTTGTTGGCAATCGCCAGTATAATGTACTCGTAATAATGTGTAAATTGATGCTTCGTATTGTATTAGTGTCTGAGTTGCCCAGTATCATGAGATGCGTAATTTGGTCGGCGGCTGATAACCTGTAGATATGAGATATTTACAATGGAATGATCAACGAGGAGTGAATAATTTCATACATTTAGTCCGTTAGTAATGTCATCTTATGTCAAATTATCTTAATGACCATCTATTCTTTTGGGCAGATATGACAAGAAAATTTTCATTGAATAAAGCAGATAGAATATTGAGGAATTTAGAAAACTAAGCATCATTAACAATAATTTACAACAAACAACACGAAATGGAATATGAGAAACAATGCAATGAATGGTAAGAGAAATTTATAATAAGACAGAATTATGATGATGATGTGTGAATTTAAGAAGAAACGTTGTTGAAAGTGTGGAAGTGCAATAAGGTCTATTCACTGAACGATCTTTGCTTTTGTTGCAATTCTATCCAGTTACTTGACAATGATGATTCACTTTACCATCGTTGCTACACGTTGATTGTGACCTGACAAGAATCGGATGGTAATAAAAATTATGATAGTAGTAATAATAATACTAAGAAACGATAGTAGAAGTAGATATGGTTTGTTAGGATGTTGATCTCCTGATCTCATTTACACTAACGGTATATTCCACAAAGAAAATAACTACTTCCACATTTGATCAATCACAATGAAATATGGTGCAGCATCAATGCAATGAGTGTTGTGTAGTGTTATGCGTAACGTAACGTAAAGTAACATAATATTTGACATGGTTCTTGACGTAGTGTGTGAAGTGGATGGTTGGTTACACTGTGGATTGTAGGTGAAACGATGATGTTGATATTTTATTATGTGATATGGCGTCAACTGTAGACATGAGGATGAGGAGACATGACCGGGAGGTGGTGATATTTGTTTTGTGTGTGCCTGTGCGCGCGTGTGTGTGTATGGATGTAGGAATGTAGGTGTAGGTGGGGTGTTGGAAGAGTGTGGATTGGCGCTTCTCAGATATAATATGTGTGTGAGTAAGGAATAGTTTGTTGATGAAATGAAATATGGGTGTGTTGTGTTGTGTTGTTGTGCGGTAGTTTAGTGGGGTTTAGTGAGTGCTCGCTTCAATCATCTACACTTACGTCCCTCTGAATACTACCAGCCGGTCAGTGAATGATGTGGCAGGTGGTGATGCAGGATTTTCGCACCATCCATGGAGCATCCATCCTGATTCCAGATCAATGGTGCATATGGGCTCCAGGATCCCGAGGGAATAAGTGGCGTAGGAACCTATTATTGGTCACTGTCTACCATGGAATGGCATCTACTAACGCTGCTCTACTGCCTTGTGGATTATACACCTGGGTCAAATGCTTGGCGGATGATCACCCTAAGAATACAACTGCTTCGGTCTGAGCACCCTGGAAGTATCCCAGCTCATAAGCAAGTTCGATGATTTGTGTGGTACATATATATTTTGTTGCCCCTTTGTGCTGATTTTCATGGGTCGTAAAGCATACGACGAATTCTAATCTGTAATCATAAATCGTACTGTATGCAACTCACGTTTAGAATTTCCATACCTAAAGAAATGTTAATAGTGAGTGAGGTTACGCTAGTTAATTCAAAGAATCTTAAATGCAGGAAGACCATAACGTATACTGTTTGCAGTTCCCATAGGTATACTGAGATGGAGAGATAAATTACCTAGATTTGTCATCACTTTTCTCATCTTTTTATTAAGGTCGTCCTGTTGAGCAACTAACATTGGTAAATGTTGTATAATTTTTTCCCTGTTCGTGTACAATTTTAGTGTGATTTTTCAAAGGTGTAGTTAAACGAATCGGCCAACAGCTTTGCTGTTTGGTTCAAACAGCCAATATCAATCAATCAATCAATCATATTCAGGAGTTATTGGGTTAATGAATTTCTACTGAAATCTCCCAATCTTAGATTCCTTCAAATAGTGAAAGCAATAGCTATTTGGATCTATATGTAACATAGAAATGGGTTCAACCTCTTGCTTAAATTTGAACAATTTCAGGGCCATTAATTATAAAGTGACCTAAGTTTATTAATGTATATGTAACCTTCCTCTCTACTCCGCCTGAAGTCCCTCCGGAGGCTACTGCCTGTCCCAAGCCCGGATAAAGGAGGAGGGTTGGGCATGGGGTTGGCGTCCCCATCCCGTAGAAAACTAACTCGCTAAAAAAACTCTAACCACAAAAAATTATTCAAACCTTTTAAACTCTGCCCCGGGAGTCAGAAGGTCTTCGTTTAGAAGAACTATGACGCCTCATGATGAAAGCCGAACTCCTTCGGAAGTTACGAGGCCGATGCCCCTTCTGACAACCAGAGCGACCATTTATTTAGGTACTTGGAATGTTCGTACAATGTGGGACACCGAGATAGCCTTCCAAATTGCTGCAGAAATGAGAAGATACAACCTGGAGGTGCTTGTGATCAGTGAAACACATTGGACGCAAGTTGGACAACAACGACTAACTTCAGGGGAGCTTCTGTTATACTCCGGCCATGAAGAAGAAAATTCCCCACATACACAAAGATTTGCATTGATACTGTCCAAACAAGCACAAAAGGCACTTATAGGATGGGAATCTCATGGACCAAGGATCATCAAAGCCTCGTTTAAAACAAAGAAAGAGGGCATTTCAATGAACATCATCCAATGCTATGCGCCTACCAACGACTACAATAAAGACGTTAAAGATAAATTCTACAACAGGCTACAGTCAATCATCG
The DNA here is from genome assembly GCA_944470405.2 of Schistosoma mattheei. NCBI lineage: Eukaryota > Metazoa > Platyhelminthes > Trematoda > Strigeidida > Schistosomatidae > Schistosoma > Schistosoma mattheei. Next base: position 14,478,056 of record OX103947.1, on the reverse strand, counting down.
AGAAGTGCCCAACAAAGGACCTGACCATTCTGATGGGAGATTTCAATGCCAAGGTTGGAACGGATAACACTGGATATGAAGATTCAAGAAAGGATGAAGAAGAAGGCAGCAATCAATACCAGTCGAACAAGAGCAGAAAAAGCCAAGGCACAAGCTGAATACACAGAAGTAAACAAACAAGTGAAGAGGAGCATCAGAACTGACAAACGTAAATATGTGGAAGATCTAGCAACGACGGCGGAAGAGTCTGTAAGATAAGGGAACATGAGACAACTGTATGACATGACAAAGAAACTCTCTGGAAATCGCCGCAAACCAGAACGACCAGTGAAAAGCAAGGAAGGCAAGGTAATCACCAACATTGAAGAACAACGAAAAAGGTGGGTAGAACACTTCAAAGAACTCTTGAATCGACCAGTTCCACTGAACCCACCTAACATCGAAGCAGCACCCACGGACCTCCCAATCAACGTTGGCCCACCAACAATTGAAGAAATCAGCATGGCCATCAGGCAAATCAAGAGTGGCAAAGCAGCAGGACCGGACGACATTCCAGCAGAGGCACTAAAAGCAGACGTAGCGGCAACTGCAAGGATACTCCACATTCTCTTCAATAAGATTTGGGATGAGGAACAAGTACCAACAGACTGGAAAGAAGGACTTCTGGTCAAAATACCGAAGAAAGGCGATCTCAGCAAGTGTGATAACTACAGGGGCATCACTCTTCTCTCAATACCGGGAAAAGTCTTCAACAGGGTATTGTTAAACAGGATGAAGGACTGCGTAGACGCCCAACTTCGTGACCAACAGGCAGGATTCCGTAAGGATAGATCGTGTACAGACCAAATCGCAACTCTACGGATCATTGTGGAACAATCAATTGAATGGAATTCATCACTCTACATCAACTTCATTGACTACGAAAAGGCATTTGATAGCGTGGACAGAACAACACTATGGAAACTTCTTCGACACTACGGCGTGCCTCAGAAGATAGTCAATATCATACGGAATTACTATGATGGATTAAACTGCAAAATTGTGCATGGAGGACAGTTGACAAACTCGTTCGAGGTAAAGACCGGTGTCAGGCAAGGTTGCTTACTCTCACTCTTTCTCCTGGTGATCGACTGGATCATGAAGACGTCAACGTCTGAAGGGTAGCACGGGATACAATGGACATCTAGGATGCAGTTGGACGATCTGGACTTCGCAGATGATCTGGCTCTTCTATCCCAAACGCAACAACAAATGCAGGAGAAGACGAACAGTGTGGCTGCAACCTCAGCAGCAGTAGGTCTCAATATACACAAAGGGAAAAGCAGGATTCCCCGATACAACACAGCATGCACCAATCCAATCACAATTGACGGAGAGGATTTGGAAGATGTAAAAACCTTTACATATTTGGGCAGCATCATTGATGAACACGGTGGATCTGATGCAGATGTGAAGGCGCGGATCGGCAAAGCAAGAGCAGCATATTTACAACTGAGGAACATCTGGAATTCAAAGCAACTGTCAACCAACACCAAGGTCAGGATTTTCAATACAAATGTCAAGACAGTTCTACTGTATGGGGCAAAAACCTGGAGAACTACGAAAGCCATCATCCAGAAAATACAGGTGTTTATTAACAGTTGTCTACGCAAAATACTTCAGATCCGTTGGCCGGGCACCATTAGCAACAACCAGCCGTGGGAGAGAACAAACCAGATCTCAGCGGAGGAAGAAATCAAGAAGTGCTGGAAGTGCATAGGAAACACTTTGAGGAAAGCGCCCAACTTCATCACAAGACAAGCCCTCACATGGAATCGTGAAGGCGAAAGGAGAAGAGGAAGATCAAAGGACACATTACACCGAGAAATGGAGATATACATGAGAAAAATGAGCAAGAATTGTATGGAACTAGAAAAGAAGGCCCAGGACAGAGTGGGTTGGAGATGCTGGTCGGTGACGTATGCTCCATTGGGAGTAACAGGCGTAGGTAAGTAAGTAAGTAACCTTCCCCTTCGTGTTGGGATAACTCCGATTTATGTTAAATGTAAAAATTGTGTTTGAATAATCTCAGGGATTCAAACTAAAATAATCCTATCGATTTGTCCGTCATACCAATCCGAAATGTTTCACTAAGGAATATGATCTAAATCAACATTATCAAAGAAAATATGTGGTTGAAAAGAAAAAATCATACGAAAACATTGTCCAATGACGTTCGTCTTGTTCACAGTGAAGTCAAGGGACGATTTGATGTGGAACATTGTCCACCATTTAAAGAATGTGTGTGTGTGTGTTCATGTATCTGTATGTTATTGTTACTAGAAAACACTGAGTAAGTGATGTCTTTGTCTATGTTCAAGGCCAATTGATTGTTTCTGTTTATGATAAATGTGAAAGCACATTTAACTAACATCAACCATTCCACGTATCCATAGTTTCAGATGATTAACATATTTAATTGTAGTGGTAGAATTAAATTAGATTAATATGAATCATAAATGAATCAAGAACATAGATGACTAAATACGCATCGATTGCTATCGGTATCAATCTCCAGGTAGTACATGTTACAGATTCTGTTTTTTTTATTTTTCACTTTTTTCTAATCCATAATTACCATGACATAACTACTGTATTCCATATATAGTAGTGTTTGTTTATAAGCAATAGATGAAATGTCGGCATTATTTAACTTTCAATCGATGAAATTACTTCAATTACATAATGTTTACATTCAATGTCTTCTATTAATTCGTTTGTCGATTTGCGATTATTCACATTTATATTCAATTTATCATATTCAAATAGTTATGCTAATAAGGTTTATGTTTGCTTGTATTATCATTAGTGATGTTGTAAACACATAAAGGATTTAATTGGTACTTAACCAACTTTACTACTAGTTTTTTGTTCTTTACTCAATTCATATCATTTTCAATATGATGTGATCTTTGATAAATATGTGATTCGATCTGTTATTTTAAATCTCTTATACTATATTTATCTGTTCTGATCAATGTAAGTATAAAATTATTCAAGTTAACATGATGTACTAGTAATTTTGATATGAACTCTATTTTCTTATTAAGAAATCTTAATTTATATGTTGTAATTATAACCAAATGACTAGTGATTGGCTTCAATAAGTATTTTGTTGAGTCCTGATGAGAAGCATTGACCAGTGGAGTTCAACTGTGTCAGTGGTGAGATAATAACTCACTGAAGACAATTGTGGATGTGTCGCTCAATTTCGTGAATTAGTTGAAATTCTACATTAACAGGATTGGATGTCGGCTCAGTGGTCTAGAGGATAATTGTTCGTGTGAGTGATCGACAGATCCTAGGTTCGATATGCCGCTAGGCCGGATCGTGGATGTGTAGTGGTGAGGAGTCCAACAATAAGATGAAACGGCCGTCCAGTGCTTCCAGGTATTCCATGGTGGTCTAACTTCAATTGACTCATGATCTCAACGATTGGAATTATGAAATTATTTGTTGTCTTGACTACATGTTTGTTTAGTCACACTGAAATGTGTTCATGAGTACGTAAATGTAAGTTCTCAGAACTTCGATCAATGTAACTGGTTTCACAGCAGTAGTCGAATTGATCAATACGAAATGAGATGACTATTCTAGATGATTGGACTTTTAACCTCGACGTAGTTATTGGTCATGTGAAGTAGACTAGTTTTAATTTTCCGGTGTTAGATGCTCTTCTGATTGTTTGACGTGATCTCTCGATTAGTATTTCACTGTGTGCATCACCTCTGAACTCTTGACAAATGAAAGAGAACTGCCCACTAACTGTTTGTACTTCGTCTATCCTAAGATTCGTGGATGTATTTTTGTTTGTAAACTTCCCAGGGTATCTGTTTTCCCGAGCAGTATACGCAAATCGTTTTGTTTCTACTCAAGTACATTCGTATTCAATAACTAATAGTTTTTATTTGGTTTCCAGTGTACTAAAAGCTTACAAAGCTAACGAAATGTGTTCATTTGTATGTACAGGTACTTTTCATGTTTAAATTCCTTATTATTGACCCATCGACACTTTCTGTTAACAGAACATCGAAAAAGGTTATTCTACTTCAGGTGTAAACTTAATTGCTATGTGTACATCATTTTCAATTTCTTCAAAACCTCTAGTTGTAATGTGCTATCTTTAAAGTGGAACAACATGTCGTCCATATATCGACAACGAAATGGGAATTTCTGAATAAACTGATGAAATAGACTGTGTCCTAGTTTAGCTAGGAAAATGCCAGTTTGTATGAGACCTAATAACAAACCCACTACAACTCCTTTCATTGGTGCATTGATTTCGCCGTCAAACCTGATATTCAAATTCACGGTTCTTTGATTACTATTTGGTTATACATATAAGGTAGATCTCCGCTAGCAATGAAATCCATGTCATGCGATTCACTCAATCTGGGACTTGTCATTTGCATTTATGCATATTCAACTGTTTGTGTTCACATAGAGATTCGAAGTTAACACATTTCAAAACATACAATAACAGTTAACCCACGAAACTACTGAGACCGGATAACCATTAACTTATTATTCTAATAATGATATAAAATATTTGATCAATTTATTAATTCATAATCACACATCTCCAATATCTATAGCTCTAATTGACAATTATTAGACAATAGTTTTCAACATCGTAATCGGTTACCAGATACTGAATTAATTTATTGAGTGAGTAACCTCTTGAGTGATATCAACTAGGTGTTTCAAGAAATATCCCACCATGTGTATAATTCACAACACCACCTGCATCTCTTTTATGGGTACTTCTGGTCGCAAGCCCATGTGAAGAAAGAGGGTTGAACATACGGTCAGAAACCACATCCCAAAGATAACAACCATGTTAAAAAATTGCCAACCAGATTAAACAAATTAAACCATTTAAACTCTGCCCTGGGATTTGAAAGAAGAGATATGATGCCTAAGGATGAAAATCGAAATCCTTTGGTAGTCATGAGGTCTATAACCATTCTAACAACCAGAGCAACAATTAATATAGGTACATGGAGTATCTGGACAGTGTGCGGAACTGGGAGAACCAGTCAAATAACTGCGGAAATGAGGAGATACGACTTGGCAGTGCTTGGAATCGAACCGATTAGACCCAAGCTGGACAGCAAAGATTAGGTACGGGAGAGATGTTGCTGTACTCTTGTCTTGAAGAGGAAAATGCTCAGCACATACAGGGAACTACACTGATGCCGCCCAATGAAGTACAAAATGCATTAATAGAGTGGGAAGTAAGTAAGTAACTAAGCAAGATCCTCATGTACAACACGGAGAACACCAACCAACCCAATAACATATGTTGGTTAAACGCTAGAAGAGGAGGAAACGTTCACTTACCTGGACAGCATCATCGATAAACAAGGAGAATCTGATGCAGACGTAAAGGCGAGGATTGGCAAAGCAAGAACAGCATTCCTACACTTGGAGAACATATAGAATTCAAAACAACTCTCAACCAATATCAAAGTCAGAATCTTCAATGCGAACGTCAAGATAGTCTTACTGTACGGCGCTAAAACTTGGAGAACTACCACAACGACCATCAAACAAGTACATATATTTATAAAGAATTGTCTACGTAAGATACTCAATGTCCGTTGACCGGAAACCATTGTCAACACACTACTATGGAAGAGAATAAATTACCTTCCATATTAATAGGTAATTAGGGAAAGACGCTGGAGATGGATAGGACATTCACTGAGGAAATCACCAAACTGATCAGTCATTAATAATAATAATAATAATAATAATAATAATAATAATAATGGCAGCAATAATAATAGTAACGATAATAAATTGGGTCACGAAGCAAGTCATAACTTGGAATCCTTAAGGCAAAGGAAAAAGAGGCAGGTCGGAAAATAAATTAATTCGGGAATCGGAGGTAGAAATTAAAAGATGAACAGCACTTGGAAACAACTAGAAAGGAGAGTTCAGGATGGAGTAGGTCGGAAGCCCATTCTCAACGAAGGGTAACAGGCCTAAGTGTTAAATCTGTCAAGCGTAAATGTGCACCTTCAAGTGAGCTTTTGTTTCCGCTGAAGAGAGAAATTCATATAACATTCAAACTAAGAGATAGTAATGATATGACCAAATGTATTCATTCCTTCTTCCAAAAAATATTTTAGACACTCATGTACAATGATTATCTATCTTATAATCAAACAACGAATTAGTTTTCAGCTACTTTATTGAATTAAAATTCATTACAATGGTGTTCTTCTTCTTCATTGAATATTGAGATATTTTTAGCTATGATAAATGTTTATTCTTGTCTGTCTATTGATAAACGCATATCTAAACGCCTGTTTAAACGTTTGACATCTAAACAGATGAAAAAAAGATTAAATGAATATAGTGAATATTTTTTTGAAGAATACGTACAAATTTGTAAAACAGCGGCTATTTTTTCCCCTAAATCATCTTCCTCAAGATATTTTCGAATTTTATCTTGACACTTATGTTCAAATCTCTTCCAAAGTTCTTTAATTGAATTCCATAATTTGACACTTTCAATAATCTATAAATATGATTATTAATGATGATTAATTAATTAAAGATCGATTATTTTACAATTAACTTACTAGTTCCTGTTGACTAGATTTGGATCTAGAAAAAGAAAGAAAGAAGTTCGAAAGCATTAGAAACAATGAAAAATCTTTGTCTATGAAATTCACTTCCATTGAAAATTATTGAAAGTTATAGAGTTTAGGTTAGTTATCTCATTTTATTTTAGAATCTGTAATGGAATTGAAGAGCCATGATTTCTATTTACCATAGTGATCATTTTTATTTCCAAGCTAATTCTAATTTGTTATGTACTATATAAATAGGTTTTGACCTAATCAGTCATTTCTTTATACGACTATAACTGATGAGGTAATTAATATTGAATAAACTTTACCTATTCACCAAATAAATGCTGTATATAACTTATATGTTCTATTTTATGTTTTACTGTCTAAATCTTTCCATCTCTGTTGAATATTAGATCATCTATCTTCATGTTTTAATACCATTATGTTTAAACTCTGCATTTTTTATAACTAAGTTTTAATTTACTATTTGATTGGTTGTTTCAAATGATTGAAGAAACAATTTAGATGGTACTGAAGTTTAACCGAACTATAAAGAGTTATCACTAAACTTCGTTTTGACTATTCATCAATCTATGATGTTGATCCTTCTTGATATTTATTAAACTGCTGTTATAAATTTCACAAATCTCCTAACTGGAGATGTCATAGTTATGTACTATTAATTTATTATTCTAATTATATTTGTACTTACGGTGCCCCCTGAATGCCCTGGTACGGCCGAGAGTGGGGAGAGTCCGCTCTCCCTCTCGAAATACTCTCACACGGCCACGCGTATACAGCCTCTGCCAGGGAAGTCCTACTCATTGCCTTCTCGTGGCGGGGGTGTTGTTTACGAAAATGAGAGGACGAAAAGCGAATGTCCGGCGCTTTAACCGGATTCCAAATCAATGGTGCACATGGGCTCCAGTATCCTGCGGGAACGAATGGCGTATGAACCAATCGTTGGTCACCGGCTACCATGGGACTGCATCTCCTTACGATGCTCCACTGCCTTGTGGGTTAGACCTTTAGGTCAAAGGCTCGGGGAGTGGCCCCCTAAGATAACCACCTGCTTCGGTTTGGGCACCCGGGCAGTATCACAGCCCACACACAAATGATGAACTCTTTATGCCTATGGAAATTACCTTTCTCGCTTTGAAAAACAAACAATTGATTCAGATTATTATCATTACAATTATTGTCATTATTAATACTATTATTATTATTACTACTATTATTGTCATTATTATTATTATTTTCCACATTATTCACCCTCTTTTATACTTATACAGCGGCTCGTCTTTGGTGGAAATCCGACTGTATCTAAACGTTCTCGAGTCACTGTCCGGTTGAAAATTGTATGTTACCACCGAATACGAGGACTGAAGCAGATTTTCTGAAACCACGTGCACCATTCAAACTGGCTGCCTTCAACGTTCGCACATTTATGCAGGTCGGACAACAGATAGGGCTGGCTATGTCTTTGGAAAGTCTTAATATCGACGTTTTTGTCTATCCGAGACCCGTATTCAAGACTCTGGCGAAGTACTACAAATTCGATCTCCATCTGTCGCTTCGAAAAGCTTGTTTTACGTGCGCTTATCCGGGGACCCTGTGGCATCTTCGTCTGGTCTTGCTGGCGTTGGTGTCGCACTAAGCGCTAGAGCTGAGGCAGCACTAGTCGATTGGATCCCCATTAACAGTCGGTTATGTGCTGTTAGATTAGAAAGTTCCATCAAAGTGAGAAGAAATCGGCGTGAGAAACGATGTCTTTTCGTCATCTCCGCCTATGCCCCGACAGATTGCAGCCCGGATGCAATCAAGGATGAGTTTTACCACCAGTTATCAGTTCTTCTCCAGAAAGTGCGTTCGACAGATATTGTAGTACTAGCCGGAGACTTGAATGCTCAGGTCGGGCGTCTAGGCACAGAAGAGAGTCGTTTAGGTGGCCGATGGGGACTCGTTGGTCGCAGGTCAGATAACGGGGACCGTCTACTGCAACTTTGCACAGACCACAACCTGTTTCTGGCTAGCACTAACTTTCGGCACAGTCATCGCCGATGTGCCACCTGGCGTCCTCCCTCTGCATCTCAAGCCTGGACTCAGATTGATCACATCGCGATCAGCTACCGCTGGCGTGGTTGTGTACAAGACTGCCGCTCCTTTTGGAGTACCTATCTGGACTCTGACCATGCCTTGGTCTGCGCCAATCTTGCCTTACTTTTCAGTGGACAACGAAGTGACCGCCATCAACGGATTGATGTTAGCAAGCTGGTTGCAACTTCTGTTGCAAGTAAGTATCGAACCGAGCTAGCCTCTAGGCTAGCTACCACTCCACCGAAAAGTATAGATGAGCATTGGTTGCAATTGCATGACGCCATGAAAATGGCGGGAACAGTCAGTTGTGGGTTTGCGAAACGTCCCGCTTTTAAGCACTGGGTTTCTTCTGGTTCCTTACAACTCATTGAAGCCCGTCGGTCTACTCCGGGTGACCGTGAGTTTGACCATAAACGAAGGATGTTACGTAAGGAAATTGGGCAAAGCTTGCGTAAGGACCGAGAAGCCTGGTGGTCGATGCGTGCTAATGAGCTGGAAGCAGCAGCTGCATCTGGTAACTACCGGAAGCTCTTCCAGCTCATCCGAGCCACTGGCAGCAAGAAGTCTGGTGTGAGTGAAACAATCTGCGAGGATGATGGGATGCCAATCACTAACATCCATCGACGTCTTGGACGATGGGCAGAATTTTTCGAAGGGCAGTTCAACTGGCCTGCTGCTCCGGCAACATCGGTCAGACTGTCCTGCCCTCCATGGCCGGTGACGACTGATCCACCAAACGAGGAGGAAGTCCGCAAGGAACTCCAACTCTTGAAGCGTTACAAATCACCTGGCCCAGATGACTTACCTCCGGCTCTTTTTAAAGATGGTGGTGACTTTTTGACTAAGGAATTGACGACGTTGTTTACAAAGGTTTGGGAACTAGAGTGTGTACCAACGTCATGGAATGAGTCGATAGTTGTCCCTATCTTTAAAAAGGGTTCACGTCGTTCCTGTAACAACTATCGGGGGATAAGTTTACTTCCGATTGCGTCCAAGCTATTGGCTTCCGTCATTCTTCGTAGGTTGTTCAAAACCCGAGAAAGATTGACTCGCGAGGAGCAGGCTGGGTTTCGTTCTGGTCGAGGATGTATTGATCATATCTTCACCCTCCGCCAAATGTTAGAACACCGCCATACTTTTCAAAGGCCAACAATCGTAGTGTTTCTTGACATCAGGGCTGCCTTCGATTCGTTGGACAGGACTGTTCTCTGGGATTGTCTATTGAAGAAGGGTGTGCCTGAGAAGTTTATTAACATCCTAAAAGCCCTATATAAAAACACCTCAGGCAGAGTGAGGGCATACAACCACCTCTCTCCATTGTTCCATTCGAGCAGTGGGGTTAGGCAGGGTTGCCCAATCTCACCATTCCTCTTCAACTTTGCCATCGATGACATTCTGGAAACAGCTCTGATGAATGTAAGTAATGGTGGTGTGGATCTGTTGCCTGGAGAAAGACTTCTCGACCTTGAGTATGCGGACGATATTGTCTTACTGTGCGATAATGCCCAAGGCATGCAATCCGCACTTAATCAGTTGGCAATCAGTGTCCGTAGGTATGGTATGTGCTTTGCACCTTCGAAGTGCAAAGTACTTCTACAAGACTGGCAGGATTCTAATCCTGTACTCACCCTGGATGGTGAGCAGATAGACGTAGTTGAGAAGTTCGTGTATCTGGGTAGCTGCATAAGTGCTGGTGGGGGTGTGAGTGATGAGATCAATGCACGAATAGTGAAAGCCAGAGCGGCTTATGCCAATCTGGGCCACCTTTGGCGCCTTCGTGATGTTAGTCTGGCTGTAAAAGGTCGGATCTACAACGCGTCGGTGAGAGCAGTTTTGCTCTATGCTTGTGAAACCTGGCCTCTCCGAGTTGAGGACGTTAGACGACTCTCTGTGTTCGATCATCGCTGTCTCCGAAGGATTGCTGACATTCAGTGGCAACACCATGTCAGTAATGCAGAGGTTCGGCATCGTGTGTTCGGGCACAGAGATGATAACTCAATTGGTGTCACCATCTTGAAACACCGACTTCGGTGGCTTGGACATGTTCTCCGAATGTCGTCCCAGAGAATTCCACGTCGTGCATTATTTGCCGACTCTGGGACTGGTTGGAAAAAGCGGAGAGGTGGTCAGTGCATGACATGGTGTCGTGGCATGAAAGAAAGCTGCAAAGGACTGGCTTGTGTTGGTCCTTCACGACTCCCTGGTTGGGGTCCGAGAGATGGTGCTACACAGTGGCTAGAGACGTTATCAGATATGGCTCAGAATAGAAGCCAGTGGCGATCCTGCTGTAACCTTCTTTTACTTTCTTCATAAAAAGTGGTTGTGTCTCCTTTACCTGAAAGATTTCTTCTGATTGTACCTTTTCGTTCCGTCGTTACTACCACACTACCTTACACCAATCTCTTCGTCATTGTTCTCTTTTTCTTTTGCGCTCCTTAGTTTTTTTTTCTACTTCTCTTCGAATTCTCATTGTTTTGTGTGGCGCATATATATTGGCGCTCTCTTGTACCAATATTCATGTGTTCAAATAATAATAAACTTACGGTGTTCATTCTTATTAGAGCTTATTTTGAATGATTTTAAAGATACCAGTTGTAGAGTCCAGTAGTGTTTAGCCTTTTTTATTATTATAAGAATTAAGGCCATTGACTAATATTCTTCTTATTATTTATTTTAACATATAGATATTGGTACAAGGATGCACCAAATACATATGCGCCACACAAATCTCATTCGATATATGTGAGGGCTGTAATACCGCCCGGGTACTCAAACAGAAACAGGTGGTTTTCGTAGGGGGTCACACCCCGAGCCTTTGACCTTAAGGTCTGATCCACAAGGCTGTGGAGCATCGTGAGGAGAGGCAGTCCCATGGAAGCTGGTGACGAACAATTGGTTCATACGCCATTTGTTCCCGCAGGATACTGGAGCCCATGTGCACCAATGGTTTGGTTTGGGATCCGGTTAAAGCGCGGGACATTCGCTTTTCGTCCCCTCTACTTCGTAAACAACACCCCCGCGACGAGAAGACAGTGAGTAGGACTTACCTGGCAGACGCTATATAGATGTCGCCATGTGAGAGCATTTCGAGAGGGAGAGCGGACTCTCCCCACTCTCGGCCGTACCAGGGCATTTGGGGGCGACTAATATTCTTAATTAGTTTATAAATGAGACTAATTACCGGTCAAATGTTCTGTGATTATTATTATTACTTATCCAACTAATATTCATTTATCATAAAATGAAACTATCTTGGAAGTTATCAGTGGTTTAAATAAATTAACCTAAAAGAATGAATCTATAACTAATATTAGATAATTTTTTCATTGGATCCAACATAGCTAAGGTTTATACTGAATGATAATAATATAACTAATAAGGGGATATTAAGTTTAGTTGGATGTAGATATACTTCATTTTCAATCTTCTTTAAAAACGACTAGTTTATTTATCTTATCTAATATAATGTAGTTTTTGATCTTTTGTTAGCAGAGGTAAAAATTACATAGTGAGTGTTAGATCTAATCCATTTTATTCTTTGTATAAACTTTAGGTATTCTAGTAACAATGTTTGTTTCCAGCGATATGAATGACTAAAAAAAATTCCGTTTGATAATTAAATCATTTTATTTGGTGGTTACCAAATTTCCTGTTTATTAATGGGCTACTTTACAGATTATTTTTCCTAATATAGTTATCTTCTAATATTAGTAGTTTATGATAAACCAAAAAAAGATCTAATCTTTAACTAACTAATATCGATGAAAGAACCACTGAAAATCAGTGAGTACGATTAAGGTCACCCACAACCTTTTTCAATGTTTGATGAGTCCGTTTTACTCAACGATTCCGGATATTTTGCACGTCATTTATTGGATGTGTGCTGAATATTAAAGTGTAACTTTCATTAAAAATTCCGTTTCCAACCATGAGTTTCTCCATATTTGTGCATTTTATCTTGAATCGTGCGATAATATCTTGTTCATCACAGACGGCTGTAGATAAATCTATATGCTTGAAATGAAATCTTTAGTGAAAATTACAGTCCAATATTCAGCACTCACTTCTCAAATAAACAAAAATATAACTGAAATTTGTGAATAAAAACACTTGTTGAACACTGAGAACGTTGAGAATAGCCTCAACTGTTAGTACTATGTGTATTTTTTTAATACGTAACAATGTCGAAGAGTGAGAAATCAAAATATCTTGAGTACTGGATTGTGAAGTTAATGGATATATACCTACTGAACAAGCTCCAATCAATGAAACCGTCTATTATTATAATTGGTTACTATCTATCCTCATTACTTGATAGGTTATGTTTATAACTAATGTTTTCTTTTCATTTTTGTTATGAAGATTCACTTGATATCGTTAAACTGTCGAAATGATCATTAACGTACACAAAATAACAAATTTAAACTACTGTCTATTTAGTTAACATTTTAATAAGTAAGCTGTTCATACAGTATACTATTACAGCCTACGATTTTGTAGTGTTTCCTGAAAATATAAAGCAATCAGAGCACAAATGGAGGGAGATAGTTATTTATGCAGTTTCAGTAATACTGTTTTGATAAGTCTACAAAAACATAATATGATTATTCAGGGGAAGTATTTTACGATAAACTTTGTCGTTGGTGGATAATTAATACTTTTTCCCAACTCTCATTTAGAGCCAGAAATGAAATAAAAGATTTCATTGAAAAAACCATCTCTTAAATTACAGTTCAAAGGCGATATAATCAATAAAACAGTGATATGATGTAAGTTATATCCTTCTTTCTGTAGCCAACCAGTAGTGATTTTACTTAAGAAAGATTGAGCTGTTCAGCTACTTTTATTTTTATTTACCAGTTCAACCGATACCACAGAACCAGTTATATTTGGCGCACAAGCCAAATGCTTAGTTGTATTTCTGAAAATCATCACTCATAGTTGGCTAATGGACAAAAGGAAATAATTAAAAACCTCTTCACTGTCCCTATTTAGTTAATACTAGTCACCATATCTGCATAAATTTAGCTTCCGAAGTAATTTATAAAATTATCTCGAATTGACCAACTCTCTAACAATCCATCTCTTACGACAGAATTCATAGGAATATATCAGTATGAGTGGATTGGTTGAAGTTAGACATTAACACCGTTGGATGCCGGCTCAGTGGTCTAGTTGGTTAAGCGCCTGGCGCGAGACTGATAGGTCCTGAGTTCGAATTTCGCGGGGTGCGGGATCGTGGATGCGTACTGCTGAGGAGTCCCGTACTAGGACGAAACGGCCGTCCAGTGCTTCCAGGTTTTCCATGGTGGTCTAGCTTCAATTGACTCATGATTTCAACAAGTGAAATATATCAATAAGCCTAATCATTGTATACAAACCCTTAACTTACCATGATGTTCTACTTAATTATGCTTATTCTTCCTAAAAAAAATTTTTCAACTATATTCAGTTTTACGTTCTAATTTTAGTCTTAGTTACATAATGTCTTAATAATATGATTATTATACTTTCTATGCATTCATATGATTAACTACTTATTATTGATTTTGTTTATTATACTAAATATCTATAGCCTATAGCTTAATTTCAATCTTACTCATTCAATTCATATTCTTACGTAACTAGTTGAATATACAATTGATTATGTAGTGTTGTTCTGGTTTTGATTACAAATACATTGTCTTTTAACAAACTTAGATGATAATCTGATTAAATACTATAATTAGTTATTTATTATATAGAAACCCGAGCTTCCAATTTTGGGGAAATCCCCAAAGTCAAATGACCTTGACCAAGGTTAAAGGGGAATTTCTCCCAGGTCAAGGGAAATTTTGTGCCATTTCCCCAAAATTGGGAGCTCGGGAATGTTCCGTTCTTATTTCATTGGAAATAGATAGAATATTACAGAAAAAAGAAACCAGTGACTTACTCAGTTACATTGAACAGTAACAAAATAGTTAGTACAGATAATAAGATGAGTTTCATTATTGAAATGTGAATAAAGCTTGATGGACATATACATTTATATATATCAGTTTTATATGTAAACATTCAACATCACGAATTCATTTCAATATTGAATTATCATGAAAAAAGTACAAACTTTGTTTATATTCACGATACCATTGATGTTGTTACTCTATTATAGTGAATATATGAACGTCATACTTGGATCTGTTCTAGACAAATATGAAATTTTGTTTTTAATAACAGTCATAATAACGAAGATACCTTTCAAAAACTTGGTTACATTGTCTAGTTTACATTATATCAACAAATTACAAGGATAAAATTTGTAGTGTAATTAAACAGAATTTATTGACTTAATATTGATTAATCTTAATTAATGTTAGAAAGAAAACAAGTTTACGATTTCGGGAGAACTTATCCAGGCACATGATCTTATCAATACTGCAACTAGTTTAGTCAATACACAAAGCGATTAATTGATCACAGGATATTAATTATTAGATGTACAAATTATGGAGTTAAAAGCCTGTAGCTTCATTGTGAATATTAAGCTACTTAATTTTGTAATTCTTAAAAAGCACATACTAATCACAAGCTTGTTTTGAAGCAGCATACATAATCTGCAAACCTTACGCGTATATGATAAGATAGAACTGGACTATATCCGTAACACTTTATGGCGATATAGCTGATGCCCCATTGTACTAATTTCTATATATTCAAATAGGTCGAAAATAATACTGACAGTTCACATTCAGTACACGGCGAATGATCACAGCAAAGAACATGGACCCGAACTATCTACTGCCTCGCTAGATACACCATGTAACCATCGGTTGCTTATAAAAACCTGTTGTAGTGGAAAAGTGTAGACAAAGTAAATGATAAAGAGAATAATCTATTAAATGAGGTTTAACTATACCTACATCGAAAGATATTGCAATGGTGCCTTAATAAGATTGGCTCCCCGCTTATGCCGTATGCACAAGTAAGCCTGGAGGCGGAATCAGGACCTCCCAACTATAAAATCAAAGTACTAGATCAATTATGCCCAACATAATGTATTGTATATCATCCAGTGGAATGATAACCACTGAAGTCAAATCCTCTCCAAGCCCGAAACCGGACACCCCATACAATTCCCACACCTCAGCATCTTCCGCATACTTTAGAATCGAAATGCTTTATAGTAACGCATATTCAGAGATAGTATGTTCCACAGACACTCATTTCACAAGTACATGGCCACCTGATGCTGACACTGCGCGACAAATCCACACAATAAGTCCAATAGCAATCTGAATCCTACTTTAGTTATGGGATATTCTATCAAAATATCATGCCCGACCCCACAAACAGTATACAGAAATGAGCACCCGTACTAGTGTCCACACGCTAATATGAATGCTGAACACTACACATAGTAGCACAACATTTATTGTTTAAAACCTAAAGCCCAACCATACAGTTAGAACAAAGACAAATCACAATGTGGTGGTCCTAAATAGGACCGTGATACGTTCTCGTGTGGACCAGTTGCAGGTCACCAGTTGTTCACATGCTAGTGAATTAACCACCGAAACCGTACAAAGTACGACCTTGGCGTTTCAAAGCGTACACCACGTCCATAGCTGTCACTGTCTTCCTCTTGGCGTGCTCTGTGTAGGTGACTGCATCACGGATCACGTTCTCCAGAAACACTTTCAGAACACCACGAGTCTCCTCGTAGATCAATCCTGAAATGCGTTTCACACCGCCTCGACGAGCCAGACGACGGATTGCAGGCTTTGTGATACCCTGGATGTTGTCACGCAACACCTTGCGATGTCTCTTCGCTCCTCCTTTGCCCAAACCCTTACCACCTTTACCACGACCAGACATGTTTCACAAGGATAGATACACTGACTTGCAGACCGACACGAGACGACCCTGTCCTAGCCACATAACTCTGCCTAGTCCACTTGAATCCTTAGAAAAATAAGCCATTATTCAACCAATCACATTTCTCGCACTGACAACTTAGGTCAACAATTCATGGTCAAGGCCATATGGCTCTAAGCCATAGGCCATAGGGAAATAGGTCTTTTGTTAACCAATAAGAAATTGCCGAGTTTATGGTGGTGCTTTGACGTGATATGCTTTGTTCGCCCTATGGATAATGCCTCGCAGTCGTTTATTGTTATTCAGTAAGTATTGATTAAGTTAGTCGTACTCCTCAAAAAATGTAATACAGATGTGTGATTAGAAGTAAATTATGTACATAAATTATTCAGTTCCGTGCTAAATTCACACCTTTATGATGTTTCTGTTTGAACTATCGATTTTATTTTTCGATTCTGGGATTATCTTAAACTGAGGCCTATGTTATTACTGACTTAAGTGCATTGTGTGCGTCTATTGGATCGTCGACTCCCTACTTCCTTTATCCTTTTGTCCTCCACCTTTCTCACACTATTCATTCTCCTGCGGTATACGAAGTACCTCCTGGCAGAACTTGAACGGCCACAATCATAGTTAGTGTATATTCTTGGTGAAAACCTCAGAAATCACTCTGGTTATTATGAGTGAACTCATCACAAGTTCGTTATTCATGTTAAAGCCATTATATTTAACTGCATCGTAAATCGTGCAGAGCCAGTGAACCTGAACTTGTTTGCCACAAAATAATCCTAGTACTTCCGTATACTTAACTTTAGTCTCGAGTTGCATTTGTATTTTTTTATCATCACAAATCATTGTTGGTTAAAGAGTAACACTAAGTCTCGTACATACCTTATATTTGCTGAAAATTTTGCACGTGAACGTTTGGGAACATTGTGACCTACGTTTGTACACTATAATTTATGAGAAACTGGTGCTATTTGTAATTAGTACCTATTAAAGATTTAACGCAGGTAGCCATCAAACTGATATCTAACATGAAGTCATCTGTCGAAGCTTTAAATCGGTTCGCAAACATGATAGAATTAAATTTATTATTGTTCATTCCCGTCTGAACTGGTACCTTTAAATGTGCATTAGAATTTCTTCACTCTACGAATTATTTATTACAATAAATATTTCTATTGATATTACTTCAGTCTTCTATTTTCGTCGTAAATAATCAGATTTTCAGATGTGGAAAGTGTTTAGGAGAAAGGCTACTTGTATTACGTTTATTAATCTGACGATGTCAGTTTGTTCGATGAAAAAAAGTATCGAAATTGGTATTAAATGATAAGTGCGTTATGAGCAGAAGCTAATTCTCCTCTGTAGCAATTAGCTAACAATTAAGCTTTGATAATGACAAAAGTTGTTAGGAAACAGTGTTTCTTTCCAGATCACCAATGTTAACTAATGGGATATTCTGAAGTTATTATTAGTTCAAAACCCAGAATCAGCTGATATTTTTGAATTTCATTTTGGAAAGTCAGAGCATTTTTCCGAAGTCAGTTGGAATTATCCGTAAAAATCCTGCACCTGCAAAAAGCCTAAGCCTAATAAATAGTTTGGGACTTGTTATCTGTGGTTCACAGCATTTTCTCAAATTGTATGAAAATGCTGGGTAAATTATTGATCGTCTAGAGAAAACCCCCATGCTTTTGGAATTTCAGGTCAATTCTGGGGAGATGTCCTAAACTTGGAAGAATATCAGTTGAATTTCGGGAAAAATCCCATACATGGTTGAATTTTCGCTTGCATTTACTGGGATGGGATTTCCACAGAATGGATTAGTTTTGTCCCAAAATTTGGAGCTTGTGTTTTCTCACACAATTTCCAAAAGCTAAAGTACCTAGTGCTTCCTGGAAATCATGCAACTAATGGGTCTTGTTTTCCAACATTTACAACATAATTTGAGAAATCCCCATATTGTGATTTAGAACAACAATCAGCGAACAATATGGTCTTCTATTGGATCCTCATTATGGAAAACGTGTCCTTTCTGTTGTCCATTTTTTAAAAGATGATATCTTCAGCTACTTAACTGAATACCGGGATCCTGCTCATTATATTGTCACCAGCTTATTCAGATACCATCCGTTCGTTATCGACAGTGAACATAATTAGCTTCGCCGTTTCCGATGTAAATGTCATCACAATTGCATAGCGAATAAAAACTTATAGGAAACTAAAGTGGTTTAGTGTACTTCATAATCCAACTATAACTAAAGTGTCAGTCTGTTTGTACCCAGTTTGTAGAGTATCCAGTAGGAACGCGTGTCTTCCCTCACTTCAGCATATCATTGTCCAATCGAAGTCTATCATAATAATTCACATTCTTTTGCATTACTTTGATTGTGAAGCCACCAGTACTAAATAGTTGGAACCACCTTTATAAAGACAAAGTCTCTACAATTTTTATGGATTTTTGTGTATAGGTTAACACACGTAGCTTGAATTTTCCTACAGAACTAATATATTTTTATTATGTTTATGTACTCTTATTAAAGAGAATCTTAAGATATCGATATACATATTTTAATTAATGGTCAACAAGCTGGTTCAACTCTTTAGTATTCCTTTTGCAACTAAATGTGGAAGCGCTTATCCCTGATACTGAATAGTTTAAATATTAGTGTTGAGTTCACCATCACTAATGGATTATAAGAAAGAAATTAAATTTTGTGGATACTATTTATAGGGGTAGCTGTCACTAAATGAAATCCTAAATGTTTTCTACTTCTATGAAGTCCATGGCAACCTGGACCGATGCATATATGTGCCTGGTCCTACGCTGTAGCTGACTGACTGACTAGGACAGATTTACACTCTTGGATAATTCGATTGGCTTAAGAATAAAACTTACTTTCTAGCATTCACCCTTCAAGTGTACTGGCAGTGTCTACCAAACTGCTCATTTTCACCTAAGATGGAAGATAATTTACAATCAGTTGTATATCATCAAAGCCATCAGAATTTGGTGGGAACATTGACCATCGACTGACATTCTAGGTACACTTTATCCGTAGTCTTTTATGTTAGTAGCCGTAGCTACAACCTACCAATGGTATTTCCATACCGTTGTAGGAGTGAATTAATAGTGGTGCTTCGAAATTGTCCCATGGTTTGTTGACAATTTGTATAACAACGCAACCTCCTTGAACAAACTAATGTTGCTTGATGTGTACTAATACTGACCGAGAACATACAGGGAGGCATATGTGTTCTAGCTCTCTATCTTGATGTCTGTCCTTAAAGTCAACACATTTCCACCCATAAATAGTTTGTACTAAGTAATCAGTCGCCCAAAATCAATTTAGAGCTTGATGCACTTGTGTCAAACCCAAGTTATTATACCATATAGTTAACGTGAAATTTACGTCGATGAGGATTTCAGATATCATAATAGCAAATATGAAAATTCAGCCGCTTATACGTTTACATCCAGAGTGTGGCTGGATGTTTGGAAAGGTTACATGGCAGAATATTCAACGAGAACGCCGAACTGTTGTAACAACATCTCAATTAGGAGCAACCAACTTCTCATAATTTATTAAGAAAACCGAACGCATTCTAATTTTATTTCCATTCCCGATATCTCTTGGTTTTCTGAATCACGAGAGTCCTTCAAAAACATTTCAATAATCCGGAAGAGTTCAGCTAGAATACATGAAACTTACGAGCATGAAGGGATGTTCTACTATTAGACAGTAGAATATGTTTCTCCATTTGTTGTGTCTTAGTGATTACCCTAAATAGGCATATAGGCTTTCTGTTCTGATTAGTTATTAGTCTGTATACTTCAGTGTGGTCAGTGAATCATGAGGTTGCAATCACACCGAGGTACTTAATGCAGTAGACGGGTGTCAGAAAACTTTTAGTCTTACAGTACTTTGGACGCCTGTATACTTAGCACTAGTTTCTAATGCTGAAATTCATTGGGTCCACTTACATTATCAAACCACTCAACTTTGGAGGAAATCTTACCAATTTTGGGAGATTCCGGCAAAGTTGCGAACGAAAACCGCAAAATTTCTACTGCTCTAAGGACTGTCTCCAAAATATGTTGAAATTTTGTGGAAAATCCCCTAAATCTGAAACTAGGGTTTCACCCCAATATTTTCACACAATTTATACCCAAGTTACATAGAAATGGGAGAAGTACAATCAACTCATTAAGAAATCTTAGGATTGCCACTGAGTTTGAGGAAATCTCGTAATATTCATTATGAAGTTCCCAGATTTTCCACACACCACGGAGAAATCCCCCAATTTTGACTGGGAAGACATGCCTCCTCTCCTTATTCGCAAATGAATTCTCATCTTTTCGCAAAATTATTCGTTTATTATTTGCCTCAGGAAAATAGATGGCACGGACCTTTCTACGTAGTACCATCAGCATACCTGGCTGGAAAAATTGCTTGAGAACTAAATAGCTGTATGGTTTTTAAACGATAATAACTAGACCCATAACTAAGGCTCGTTTACAATATCAATATATTGTCAAATTTTAAACATTTGTTAAACCTAAAACTACATTTTTAATTAAAATACTGACGCGTTATTAATGAAAATACATATATTTGAATCCAATCGTTTCTATACTAATATCATTTGGAAATGGGTTCTGGCTGATTTCCTAGCTTTTATCCGAGCTTACACGTAGATGTACCAACTATTGTTGTTTACCTGTTGTACTCGTTTTTTCCTTGGCTTACCAAGGCTCACGCTGTGTACTATTTGAACAGCATCCAACTGATTATATGGTGAATGCCCGGTCGCAAAGGTGAACACATACAATCCAACCGTTTTTCAAGGAGCTTAAATTTCGCTGTCGAAGCAATATACCTATTGACGTGTTATTTCCCGATAAATTCCAAGTTGTCAGAGGTCGTTTCGCAGTTGTTGAATGTAACTTAGCAATAGACGGGAGAGTGAATACAATGTCTGATTGGGAAAATAGACATCTTTGGGTTTCAAAGCCTGAACATACTAATAGCATTACTCTGTAGCGAATGCACGGAGACAGAGGTGACCAAAAACGTTCTTACCAGTCAGTCAACAACAACGTAGAACCTCGTACGTACGTACATCAGTTCAAGTTGTCATACCACATTAGCAGAGAGATATAATTGTCGATTCAAATGCCGTAGTGATAGAGGTAGTAAAAGTATAAGCAGTAATTGGGAAGATTAGGGTTCGAAGCTGATATTCAAGGAGTATAATCCAGTGAAATAATTTTAGGAAGAGAAAAAAAGAGACATGAAGAATTCAGAAGATTAGAATTTGGGAGAACACAAAGCCAATAACTAACCTTGTGGTCGAGATGAGTGGACAATGTTGTTAGTTAGTAAGCCACATGGGACGCAGGACCTAACAAATGTTCAAACTGGCACACTACATTAATGCTCATGAAATTCTCAAGGCAGATTGCAGAGTTGCAAGATCAATAGTGGTAGGAGACTACATGTAAAAAAGGAGGAAGTCTAAGATCTCAGGAACTAAGGGAATTAAAACAGTGGACGCACTTACGTCATTACGAACAACCCCAAGTCATGCCACCATTTTGTACAAATCTAGGGGTCCGTTAATCTAACTCTAGTTCAAAATAACGAATAAGTGTGCCATGAATGTGAATCTTCCATTTAACTCCGTATATTGAACCTAGGCTGATCCTGTTTGTGTGACGGTGGTAATAAGCCAAATATAGATTGAACTGGGTTTATTTTATACACTTGTTCACCCACTTGCATAGTTCGGTTGAATTCAGTCACCCCGTAGGTCGGTGTCGCATTCCCGCCTTCTTCCTACCTACTGGTATGCCATTCAACATCAATCGAGGTGAGCGTAGTGTAGGCACACGTGGTATGGGTGAGCATTCACAATCGATGGAGACTCACTACCTCACCAGACGATCTACCATATTTATCTAGTACTTTGCCCACAACCACAATGCCCACTCGATGAGCGCAATGTACACGAGACACCTGTAATCAAATAACTGCTATCTGAGAGCATCTTATAGTCGTGTTACGAAATCCGCCTTCCAGGTCGACCTTTAAATTTCAACCTGACATCGTCATATTCACGACAAGACTAGGATGTTATCCTTAACATACTACATCAGTTAACAGTAAAACACAAGGTAGGTGTCGGACTGATGCACCTTAGTAGACTCACTACCAATTCAGAAATGCAAGCCCGGTGTGACTTACTGTGAGTTTGAAATAAGCTGACGAAATGCTATTAGCTCCAGTAAGTCCAGAACTTCGACAAGACAAGAGAGAACTCAAGTTCGCAGTATAAAATTGTATTATTATTGCAGACTTAAGCACAACATAAAATGCATAATTGCGTAGTAAATATATTAATTGTTCACTACATTTACTAAGCACAGTACAAAAGCAAAGTCAACATTATTTAATAGTGGCCCTAAAGAAGGCTTTCGAAGCGTCCTCTACTTTAAATGAGATGGAATTCACTTTGATTCACTGGGTTTGGTTATAGCTTTTGTGTCTGTAGACGTGATGTGTTTCGTTTGCCCACCTGGTAATATGGAGCGTACGGGATTTTGGTGCACTGTTTGAGTGACAGTAAGTGTTTTGCTACTGCGACAACTCGTCGGAGTTTGAACTTCTCTTCTGGTAATAGTAGTACTGTGGACATATGACTTGCTAGTGTGGTGATTAGTTGTAGTACGGACCACTGAGCTAGAAACACTCGATGTCTTACTGCAACGTGATGACCCGCCGGAACCCATTGACTTGCCTGATGCACCTTTGGATGGCATGCCTGTTAGGTAGATGCATACGTCTGTCAAACTTTTGAATTTATATTATGGTGAACCAGTAACAGTATAGTACGCCGACAGCCTTGAGTTAACCAATAACGAATAAGACAACGCCTCTGCATTTTGCTGAAAATTTGAGGTACAGTGATGGATAACTTGTATGTTATTATCAACTGGGCAGACATCGGTTTTTAAAATACTTGAATCCAATATGGATATCTATTACATAGCCAAAAAGTAATTTCTGAATTGCCCTTGACCTAAATTACGAAACATATCTGCGTCGACACCATATTATGCCAACGACTTCCAGCCAAATGAACTGACACCTGCTAAGCTAATATCCCTATTATATATTTCAGGTAACCAGTGAAGACAAGTCGCGCAATGTGCATCTGCTGTATATTACGACTACTCCAATTTTCTGATTGTTATACGTTATTAGAAAAATAAAAACACTACATTATATCCCAAGCTGGCAACTTTGGGGAAATCCCCAAAGTGAAATAGCCTTCCCCAAAGTTTGGGGAAATTAACCGGATATCCGGTTAATACATACTTATTTGTTATGAAGATGATGACGGGGGCTGTGACACATCTAATGGGTCTGTCATCACATGTTCATTATGAAGGTAAGCGAGCGCGTAGACCGGTATACCACATAAGATGCCCTTATATCACTAGTATTCCATCAGGTGTATTCGAGGTATTGCTTGCATATCACAGGACATTCGAGTTAGCAACTGTGAGACTAGACGTAGAGATGGTGAGGACATGAACTACGCATGTCCGTCCACCGATTACCATGATGTTTGGCATAAGTTGTAAGAAGGATAGGGGAGCACCGACTTGTTTCATTTGGTAATGTTTACAAGGACCCGAGTCTGTAGATTTATTACAAGGAAAAAGATCCCATACTGTTTTAAAGTGTCACTTATTTTATGTGGACTAGATGCCAAGAAGCTCGTATTTGACAGATTTCTTTCAACGGTTAACTTGGTAAATCAAAATAGGATCAGATTTACAAATTTATTCAGGAACAATTTCGTTAATAAAGGGATATCAGATAAGCATTTACAACTTTCACATTGATAATGCCAAGCTGTAGCCTGCTATTTTTTCTGAAACTAAAATGGACATTCGGCCTGCTTTTTAGAAACTTCGGAGATGATTAGTACTGTTTTCCGTAAATAGTTCCATAGTTACATGATTCTGGAGAGAAACAGTTCGCATGTTCTGTGAGGGTTCACTCCTTTTTCATTCTAAATAAACAACTATTATTGGCTTTAGTCAACAATATGGACTTATCAGCGAACATTTCAACAACTTTCTCTTACTGTTCTTATACCACAAAAAAGAAAACTAATCAGTGCTCGTATACATACTTGTGAAGTAAGTAAATAAATAAATTAAATGTTCTTTTAAGCTAAGAATTTACACAACCGTAATTTACCAACATCATGTATATGAGTTAAAGATTAGGTCAGTCCTTACAACCTATGCAAAGCATTACACCTGTTACCCCTAGTCGACGAACATAGGCAGCCCACTGGCATTCTCCATCCCACTCTGTCCTGAACAGTCCTTTTCATGTCTGCTCCTAATCCCTGATGCGGTGTGTTCTTTGGCCTTCCTATTTTCCTTTAGGATTCCAAGTTAGCGCTTGCTTCGTTATGCAGTTTGATGATTTCCTCAATGTACTCGGTTACCATAAAATTACAATAGATGATGAAACGCTACCGCGTGAAGCGGAAAAGCCGAAAAGGTAAATTGTCCAACTTACTAAATCACATTTTTGTTAGGGCTGCTAAACGAAAATTTAACGATTATCTATGCACATTTGAAGAACTAGAGGTTAAAGCTGGGTTCGCCCCCCCTCGACTTTCCAGTTTTCAACGTTTTAACAGGAAATTTTTTGCCTATAGCGAAGTAGGTATCTATTTAACATATGCTCATAAAGCAGTTAATCGAAAACAGAGGTTTTCTCACCACTGATTCCATGTACATCAGCGGAAGTTAATAAAGCGTAAGTTGGAGTTAATGTAAACATGATAAGAAAAGGTTGTACAATGATGACACTGAACTGTCTAGCAAGATAGATAAACTGACCGCTTACAATGAACGCTCATTCATGGGTGTAAAGGACAGGTGTACCGACCAAGTAGACAATTCAACTATTGCTTTCCGATTAAGAACAAATGAGGAGTTGCTTTAGATGAGTTAAAGTTCAGTGATCAGTTCGTAAGTTGTAACAGGTGTTTGAACAAATTATAGGTGGCAAGATTGTACGAGTTTATATGTGATGACCCTCGTAAACCAGCAAAAGCCTGTCTAAGTTATCTGTTGTCGCCGGAACTGGCGAACACGTACACTTAACACGGAACGAAAAGTAAAATTGGTATTAGTAAGTACAAATTTTACCGGACGATTAGAAGTAAGACCGCATTACAGTATTAATATATTTGTAGGAGTCTTTTGTCCCCGATTCTGAAGTGCTACATATCCTGAAAAAGAAGTAGAGCACGCCATGGATGTTGCAAGCGAGGGTTTCTCGCACGACGCCAAAGATAAAGTTCAGAAGCGTGGATCGCGATCCGAAGAAACGGTGAGCTTAATTCACTTCAGAAGTCTGATTAAAAACGGTTTTTGTTAACATTTTAGTCTATGATAAACATTTACAGTAAAACAATTATTTATTGTCCATCTTCTTTTCAGCTGGCTTCGCAAGTTTTAACAGACGTAACTGTAAGTTTTTTTTGCTCGCATTATTAACAACATTGTTACGTCATCGAGGTTTTACATATCCTGACACTTGCTTGTAAACTAAAGAATATTTTTTATTTCTCTAGAACATTGTGAATGATAGTTCAACGTCTACGTAACGTGCTTACGTTACTAAGCAATGAGGAAAAGATGTATTAATGAATTATTTGTAATTTTATAAACCGTAATAAACATTTCAATGTGTCACGAATCAGTCTTTTAATTACAGCGATAGATCGATTAGCGTTAAGTTTCTTTGGCACTGCGTAATTGACTAGAAATAATGTAATATCGCAAGAAAAACTGTAGGTACTTATTCTCGTTTGGCTTTTCCATGACATCTGTAGAAATTTGTTGCGTTAAAAAGAGTTTGCAAAAGCTATAAAAGGATTATGGTGAAATTTTGAGAAAAAACGCGAAATCCAGGGGACATTTTGGGGAAAAACGGTAAGTTTCGGGGTTTTATTAGTAAATATAGGCCGATCGGCTTTGGGGAAATCGATTTCCTCAAAGTGTAATTAGATTCTGGGGAAATTTTGGGGTTTTTGTGCCATTTTCCCAAAACTTCCTATAGCGGCTTCACGGAAATTTCCCCAAAATTGGGATATTGGGTTATGTCGTTCTGCGTTTCAAACGTTGCTGAATTGTCTGCTTTTCGTCTAAATACACGCCGATTTATATAATTTGGCTCCGACTTTTAAAACACCTTTGGCATAACCCCGAACGTCTCCTATGTTCGCCATTATTTCCATAACACACCACACGAAAACTGCAATCGACTTTGAAAGTGGTATCTTTAGAGAAATTTATTGGAAAGGAAAAAACGTCATATGCTTTTCGGTCAACAGACATTCAATATCCTGCGTAGACAAGTGTTTATAAATACATGTACTTGTTTGATGATGGTTTTGATAGTTCTTTAAGTTTTAGCTCCGTACAGCAGAATTGTCTTGGTTTTCGGTTTCAGTTTGGGAAGGACAGGAGGCCCGATGGCCTGTGTTAGTCCTGGCAATGATGGTCCCTCAGTTGATCCAACTTTCTTTTGAAGGAATCGACGGATGGAGCCTCAACCACGTGCTGAGGTAATGATTTCCACTCGTTGATGATTCGATGGAAAAGTCGATAGTCAGCTGACAAGTAATTTGTTCTTGGCTTGTGAACTTTTTTGGGTTATCCTCGTAAATTCTGTTTTAGAAGGCAAGAAAAATGAGGGCATATCAGGTGCAATACATTATATACAAGCGTTTAGGACATTCTATGGATTCCTTGACAATCTTTTCTTCGTACAACTTTCTAGACTTACGGAGGGTCGAGGCACAAGTATTCCGGACTTTTCTATACTGGGATTTAGTTTCATCAGTCCACAGTAACCTAAATCTATCCCACATTTTTCTTCTCTTACAGAGAAGGATGCGGACCTCCCTACTGAGCGACGGTGGGAAGTTTCTCGGCCCCCTTGGTATAGTCCAAGGGATGTGGGGTGTGGTGACTTTCAAGTATGAATTTCGAAATGCGTCCCAGGCCGTTTCAATGGAGGACTCTGGGGCTATTGTCCAATCTACTAACGATGCTTAGTGCATGGTATCTGGTATATTTGCTTTCCAGACAATAGGTCTGGATTGGGATGACGCGTGCTCGTGACTGACAGTTATATGGAAGTCGAAAATTAAAACTGCGTGATCACTTTTACCTAGGGGTGGCATATAATGAAGGTTCGCAACGTCATCCACATAGTGAGTGAGTATCAGATCTAGTAAGGATTATTCAGCGTCCGGGTCGTACCTAGTCGCTTCTTTCACATGTTGCACTAGAGCAAATGTGATAACCGCATCAACTAATTCCTGCTCGAAGGAATTTCCTGAAGATTCAGTTCGCAGACTTTCCCAGTCTATCATAGGTGCATTAAAGTCCCCTAGGATTAGACATCGACCACTTTGTGACCAAGTATTGAGACGGCTTAGCAGGACTTCATTTACCTCACAGCTTGGACTGCGATAGACCAAATCAATCAGCAGCTCTTGTCCCTTGCATTTCAAGCGAAGACTAACTAATTCACACGTCCCACTCTCATGGGATACACTGTCGATAATGGCAAATGAAATAGCATTCCTAATGAATAGAGCTACTCCCCCTCCTTTAAGCTTTTGTATTCTGTCGGCCCTTACTAACGTAAAACCCTCGAAATCAAGTTCCATACTATCTATAGCCTGTGTCAGCCAGGTTTCTGTGACTGCGATAATTTCTGAATTTGTAGAGTCAATCTGTACACCTAGTTCCGATCGCTTATTAATTAAGCTCCGGGCATTAGTGTAGCAGATCCGAAGCCTATTTAAGTGGCTTCGTGCTTCACCCAGAGTGGCCTCGGCATCATTCTCTGTCGAAGCCTTACAACCCGAAAATTCACAACTTTTAGGTCCTTTTCTCCAGCGTCTAACCTAAGTTGTAGTTCTTTTTCGGCTTCCCATCTTTTTACACGGTCTGCCAACGGTAAGTCCTTTCGTATAAAGACTCCTGAACCCTTTAATTTGTGTCCATTCTGTAAAATTAGGTCACGTTCGTTCGAAGAGTTGAATGCTACTTTAAGCAGTCCGGAATGATTTGGTTTCAAGTTTGCTAGACTCCCTACTCTGTACACCTTTATCAAGGTGACCCCGGTGATATTTTGAGGCATGAGTTGACTAAGCAGCTGCTTAATGAGCACAATGTCATGCTCAAAACGAGCTTTAGGTTCAGAGCTCTCGCTCTCCTTGGTTCTATGAAAAATAGCTGATCTGTCGCTATGATCAGCTTTTGATTTTACGACTACTTTCGCGGGGGTAGGATTACATTTTATATCGCTACTTCTTTTCTTCCTTACAACCTGTACCCACTCTTCAACGGTGCTGAGAGAAGAAACAACAGTCGCGTCAAACCTAGTGTTGGATTCTGGAGGGTTGTCGACGACCTGAGAGGTCAGGTTATGTTTACCGCTTGAAACCGATCAAGCCTTGCGATTGCAGCTTCTAGGCGTTTCCTGTGAGATCCCATCTGGGAGACGAGGACCAGAAGAACTTACTTTCCTTGAGTTTTTGTTTAAGGCAGGCCTCTTTGGAGACTGCTTTTCCTTCTTTGACCGGCGTGAGTCATTTACTATCGAACTAACCTTAGTTTGCTTCATTTCGATTTGTGTGTCGACAGATCGAGTGCTGTTTGACGTGTTCCGACTACGCTTGCTAAAACACTTCCTTGCAGCAACCCTTCTTACTGAACCGTTTGAGAGCCGCAGGCGTTAAATTCGTGCAAACTTCGTGGTACCAGCTTTTGCACTCGTCGCACTGCATGCCGCTTTCAACGGGATAATGACAAGCCGGACGTTGGCAACTGCTTGTTTCACACTGTCCGGTCATTTAAAAGGAGTCCTTTTCAAAAAGGAACGTGATGCGATGATACTCAGAAACAAAAAATAATTAATGACCAAAAAGCGAAGAACTGTAGATTGTTAGGACCTAAAGTACTAACAGATACAATTGAAAATGAGGTGCTCAAGAGTACCAACGACAAAACTAATTGAGAGAACGGTAAAAACGGTACTCTAGTCGAATACTTTAACTGAAATGAATTCAATCAAAGTGAAAACAGTAGTCTTGATACGTAATAAACGATAAAAAATTGAAGTTTACTCAGCGAGAAAGAATACCACTGTCCTTTTCAAATAGCACATATATTGGAGATTCTGACTTTGATATTAGTTGTTTAGAGTTCCATATGTTCTTCAACTGTAGGAATGCGGCCCTTGTTTTGCCAATATTCGCCTTTAAGACTGTATCGGATCCTCCACGTTCATCTATGATACTATCCAGGTACGTGAACTTTTCCACCTCTTCCAGAGTTTCTCCATCAAGTGTGACTGGGTTAGTTATACTGTAGTGACTTACTTTTGTCACGAGAACTCGATTATTTCAATGAAAACAATTATTATTATAACCATTTTTGCCAGTGATTGTTTTACTGTGCTCGTTTGTTTACCCGTGCTAATGACAGACAGGGTGCTTTTAAACGCAACTCAATTTCGTAAATGTGGCATCCAGCTTAGCAACCAATTAGAATGAGGCGGGAATTATTATATCCGCCATCTTTGTAAGCAATGGCGGTCGGCTTTCTTCGTTCTGTGCTTCTTTCAGCTATTTCTTTGTGTAGCTATGTAATTTGATGTTTCAGTGTGCTAAAATGCCGCAGTTAGTGTGATGTTCTATATGTTGGTGTGAAATTTACTTCCAATCAGCATTGTTTCTTGGGTTTTTGCTGCTTCTACTCAAGTCAATATGTTTCTTCAGCCAAGCTGGCTAGTCTTATGTTTTAAAATGGTAATTGGTTTTGTATTGACTTGTTTTCTAGATATCCAAAGCCGAAGTTCGTTTTTTTAGCTAAAATAATTGTTGCTGCCGCCTGTGACTAACTGTCCGCATGTTCGTTCCTAACTGTCCTTTGTGATGTTATCGGCAAAATGAAAGAAAACAATCTCCGGTTTTTGATTTTCTTCAGTATTATGGACAACACTATCACACCAACGAGTCAAATTAGTACTTAGTGCCTAGCAGTAGGGGATATCAGTTTTGGTTTCCAAAGGACCCAGACTTCCGACAACCATAGACGAAGTCACAGATGTTACCAATCTATTGCAGAGGGTTTGTTATAAAAAATATGCCATATAGCAGTAATGGAGGGGTTGTACTCATTACGTAGTGCGTTAAAGCAAGCTTAACACTGAAAAGCCGGAAATCTGCTATCAGTGTGTAGTGTATGTTTGCTGTTTTGGTCATAAAAAGAGGCCGAGGGGAGTAAAAAAATAATTAACTGTTATTAAGCTCACTTTTTTATAGATTATATTTCACTGCTCGCAAATTTGTGTTTTTTTTACGGTATGATGTCAACCGTTACCTAATATGTTCACCCTAACGATGAAAAGTACCTGCAAATTCTCACCTTCATATTCGAATTATTTTTGGAGAACTGTCTTCTAATTTGAGTGCTTCGTACGCCCTGGGAGACTAGATTCCTACATTATTCATAGTTCCAGTATAAATTTCTCACGCAGTAAGTTAAAAGTAGGCACTAGTCTTTCTAAATAAGCCTGTTAAGCTAATATCCGTATTCTCTATTTCAGTTAATCGATGAAGACATGTACCACGTGCATCTGTTGTATACTGCCATTTTACTCCAATTCTAACTGTTATATCTTACTTCTGAAAAATAAAATTGCTATATGCAGCAAATACAGACTTATTTGTTTTGATGGGGGTAGGGGGGTTCATGGGATTTTTAGCACGACTGTAGTAATACTCTCACTAAAGAGCTAAGTGAGTGCGTAGACTAATGTGGTGTACCATACAGGGTGCCTTTGAGTTACTCGTGTTCCATTAGTGTCGGTAGAAGCATTACTTGCTTATCATATGACATTTGAATAAGAAGCTATGAGATTAGACGGAGGGACGGTTAGGATGTGTAACGCGTGTCCATCCATCAGCTGCCGTGGCAACTCATGGTGGCTAGAATAAGTTGTGAGAGGACCCGAGTCTGTAGGTTTCCCAAAAAAATGACGAAGATATGCACCAAATCACCTTATGAAGAGCGCCTCCAGTCACTTAACCTCTACCCATTAGAGTATAGACGTCTTGGAGGTGACCTTCTGATGGCCTACAGTATCCTTAACACTTGTGGACATTCTCTTAAAAACCTACTTAAGCTTAGTCCCAACACTAACCTAGGGGTAAAACCCAGAAACTAGAGACACAACATAGCAGAACGGACTGTAGACACAACTTCTACTCCTTAGGAGTTGTCAAATGCTGAAATTCGCTGCCCGCCGAGCTAGTCCAAGCGACTTCCCTGGAGTCCTTTAAGAGGCAACTGGATCTATTCTTAAGGATTAAGGATAGTATCATACTATGATTTACCAATTTCTCTTTCCTCTTTTATTGTTAACACACCTAGGTTCCTGCCTGGAGGTCTTGGTGATCCCCTGCTACCAGACACGGAAGCCTGTTAAGCGAAAGCTTCTATTCAGTCCACAACCATTTGAAGACATGAACTAGGTGCTGAGAGGCTCGCCTACCACAAATTTCTTGCAACGATTAAGTAGATAAAACAAAGTAGCGTTAGATTCAAAAATTTATCCAAGAACTTTCATTAAGAATCGAATATCAAAAAAGGTTTAAACCAAGTTCCTGTTTAAAAGTTTCACTGGTGACGTTGGGCTGCAGTCTTTGCTGTTTTTTTCCAAACAAAAAGGTAAAAGAAGTGACTCAAAAAGTATTGGAAGTGGTTGTGAGACTAAAATGGACGTCCAGCATCCTTTTTATAATCTGCTGTTAGTTGGGTCTCCCGTAAACAGTTCCATAGGACCACAGTTCTAAGAGCGAAATAGTTTTTAGGATCTGTGAAGGCATTCTAAATGAAAAAAATATTGATGAATTTAGTCAGAAATGTGGAATAGATAAATAACCAAATTACATGGTTTTTAGAAAAGAATTTATGCAGTTGTGATTTACCTTGAGTTCATGAATATTAGATAAGGTCAGCTACTGTTACTTGTGCAAAGCATAACATGGGCTTAGTACCGTATTGCAATGCTTTTATTATTTTGCTCCCATTTAAGTATTCCCATGCATCTGCGTCTAGTTTAACAGGAAGACATACAAGCAGAGTTAGTGTCTGATAAACTAAAAGTCCCAGTTGTCAAAAAGATTGTTAACATTTGTCCACAGTCAGCTGCATTTAATTGAGACACAGAACACTTATCTTCTAGGACTGTATACTACTGTTTTGCGGGCAACTAGAAGCTCAGACGCTTAGCTATCTTGCTACCGATGTTATTGCTGGGGAAATTTGTTTAATGACAGTGATCATGAAATATGGTCAGTGATAGATGTACAGTCTAGAAATAAACAGCAAACATACTTATCGCTATCTTATAATGTATGACCGTGTAGCGGTAAATAATTCCCCAAAATAAATAGCTCTGTAAGTTTTCGACATTGGATGCTGACCACATGTTTTAATGGGCTCACCTAGCTGATGGCGCTCGGTCATGCATCCGCACCAGGTCACGTGTGGGAACGCCATGCTCAACATCTACTGCAATCGCTAGCCAGACTAGATCAGACAATTCCGATATATTCGCAATCGTCAAATACAACTTCTGATCACCTCGATTCCGTCTTTTGACTTCTCTTGGTGGGTACGAGTTATATTAGGTGTTACTGGTAAAAGCGTTGTCAAACGCTGAATTCCTGTGCCATCTTTAACAGCAACAGCATCAAAGGCACGCTTTTTCCTATTTTTTATCAGACTGATCTGAATCAGTATACTCATTGGAAACAGGCAACTCTACTTACTAGACTGATCTGTTTCGTCACAGGCTTCAAGCACTATACTTAAGTATACCATAATTCTTTCAACTAAATTGAATTATACGACAACCAAGAATACTAAACTAAGCAAATGTCATAGTTATTGTTTCATTTGCGCAGACATGTTGCTCAAAGTATTTAAACAGACATAATTAGGCCGATAAAACCAAAACACGAAATATAGGCCAGTTGTACTTACCTAACAGAAGTCAAAGGATATATATATTGCTTTCTGACCGAAGACAGCAGTCAGTCGGTCATAGAAACATAGTTTACAGTACAACAACCTTTTCTTCAGTAACATTATGCACCGACGGTCTATCTGGAAACAATCAACTATGTGATTACATTCACTATGACTTGGGATAACATCCCAGCGTGCAGTGAACGTACAGTGTAACGCAGTCAGAAGTGGCGAATAAAAATTAAAAACAGGGCAAAATTAACAACATAATCTAGTTATTTAATTAAAAGTACATTATGAAATGACAAAATCTGTGGTTGCTTGAACGCACCGTGACCCTGTGCGATACATTAAGCTTACATGGTTGCGTTGCGGATAAATTCACCCTAGCAGACATATTGTGCTTCCCTTATTCTCCATTTTTGTTTCGCGGTTTGTGACTCAGTTCGCACGTAATCCCTTCTGCTGCTTCGGCTCGTACCATTTCTTGGCACGATCTTAGTATTTATTCGATACCACGAGATCGTCAATCAAATAAACTTGGTTCTATTCCGCCTTTTGATTTATTTGGCACGTATTTCTCAGTAGCGGTGTTCATAGTCAACTGGGACTCGACACCACGCTACAATACAAAGCATAGCATGTGCTAAATATCATGTCGTACAGGTTTTATCGTTTGTTTCCATTTATGTATCCTTATCTATTTGCTTTTCGTTTTACGGCAAAATTTACAAGGAGATCTGCTGTCTTATAAGATAAGATTGTATGTGGTTAAACAAAGTTGTAATGTTGATCCGCAACGAGTTTCATTTAGGTAGAACGAAGGACACTCATCTTTTAGGACCACAGAATACTGTACTGACCGTTTTCTAATTTCGAAGCTTAAACACTAACGGAATTTAAGAAATAAGCAACCCTAATTACTAAACTTATGCGCTTTAATATTTCCTTTAATTACTACTATTATATTGCCAAAACTGAATTATATTTCAGCCACGGTTGTCGTATAATAGTTTATTATATTTGCAAGTATAATAAACCAAAGAGGTACTGTAACTACTGTTTTATTTGAACTGACATCTTACTTAAAATAGATGACTATAGATAATAATGCTTATGAGCATTTAAAACACAAAAAAAACTAAAAACTAGTGAAACTATGGCCGCTTAGACATCAAAACATTGTTAACAGCAAAACTACCAGGACTAAACGTAGCCTCAAACCTTTCTCCACTATTTACAGACGGTTTACTTAAAAAAATTTAGGATATCATCTCAGCATGAAGTGCACATGTCCTGTGTAACGCAGTCTGCAATGGTGAGTTTGTGCTACAGTCACAGCAAAATGAACAATATTTTCTGGTTCTTCAATAAAAGTTACAAGCTCATTGACTACGTGAAAGTAAACATGAATATTCCGGTCTGAGACAAGGTTAACGTTGAATACATTTCCGCTCGAAAGAACAATACATGACTTTCAAACTCAAAATGGTTCTGGATGGAATAGGAGAAGCTTTCGCTTACCGGGCTTCCTCGTCTAGTAGCAGTGCGTCACAGTGCCTCCAGGTATATTTAAGGATAAAAGAGAAAACTAGGAATTAGTAAGCTGTAGTGAGATTCTGTCCTTAGTCCTTAAGAATATGTCAAGTTTGCTCTTACAGGACTCCTGGGAAATCGCCTGGAGTAGCGCAGACGGCAGCGAATTCCAACTGTTAAGGAGTAGAAGGTGTGCCTGTAGTTTGTTCTACTATGTTGTTTCCAGTTTCTGGGTGTTACCCCTAAGTTTTGTGTTGGAACTAGGCTTAAATAGTCATTTAAAGGGATGTCAATGTGTGTTTAGGGTGCTATAAGTCATTAGGCCACCTCTAAGATGCCTGTACTCTAGTGGGCGAACGTTCAGTACTCTTCATAAGACTTTGAATCTCTGAACTGATTTCGTGGTTCGCTGATGGATACGTTCTAGAGTGTCCTTATCCTTTTGTAGTGAGGGAGGAAATACTATGTTTTCGTACTCTAAATAAAGTCAAATAAAACTTGAAGATTGGCTGGAAAGCCCTGCCAAACTGGTCAAAAATGCGTTTCAACGTTACAAGTGCAAAGTTTGCTCGAAAGGCATTCTTGTTGCAGTTAGTACAAGACTTCAGATCGTAGGATACCAGCACTCGTAGATCTTTTTCAACTTGCGATGCCTCTAAAGGGGAGTTACCTAAGTTGTACTTGTAATCTACAACATGTCTCAGATGGGCTGCTTTACACTTTGAAGTGTTTAGGGTAAGTTCGTTGTTCTCTGCTCAACTTTGAATTCAAACCAGATCCTTCTAAATTGCCAGGTTATCTCCTTGGTTGCAGACTTCTCTCCAGAATTTCACATCAGCAGCAGGCCCTGACAGGTTTACTCCTGAGATTTTTAAGGATGGTGGTTCAGTATTAGCAGTGAGATTAACTGAGGTCTTAGGTAGAATTTGTGAACTGGACGTAATCCCATCTGACTGGTCCCAATCACTGATTGTTCCAGTCCATAAGAAAGGACAAAAGTCCTCTTGTGACAATCACAGAGGAATCAGTCTGACTAATATAGTGTCTAAAATATTAGCTTCAATAATACTTCAACGCCTAACCAAAGCTCGTGAAGAACAGACTAGAGAAAATCAGGCTGGTTTTCGACCTGGACGTGGTTGTATAGATCAGCTATTCACACTACGTCAGGTTCTAGAACACAGACACACATTCAGACGCCCCACAATGGTAGTATTTCTCGACCTGAAGGCGGCATTCGACTCTGTTGATCGTAAGGTTCTATGACTGTTTGTCACTGAAAGGAGTACCAAAGAAGTACATTAACCTTATAAAGGCTCTCTACCCGAACACAACTGGTAGAGTGAGAGCTTATGGCGAACTGTCATTAGAATTGATTACCTGAAGTGGTGTTCGTCAGGGCTGTACACTCCATTCTTGTTCAACTTTGTCATTGACGTACTTTTAGAGATAACACTTCCCTCGTCTAGATTTCCAGGGGTTGAACTTCTACCGGGAGGTTCACTTGTTGACTTAGAATATGCTGATGACATAGTTTTATTTGGCGAACACGCTGACAAAATGCAGAGTCTTCTGACCACCCTAGGCAACAATGCAAGCATGTTCGGGATGCGATTCTCCCCTCGAAATGCAAAATGTTGCTTCAGGATTGGATTGCATTGACACCCGAACTAATGATAGGGAGTGAAGTAATTGAGCATGTCGATCGCTTCACTTATCTTGGAAGTCTCATCAGCCCTTGTGGTCTGGTGTGTGACGAAATCTCAGCACGGATACAGAAGGCTCGACTAGCTTTTACCAACTTGCGTCATTTATGGCGTAGGCGAGATATCCGTCTATCAACCAAAGGACGTGTTTACTGCGCAGCAGTTCGTTCCGTCCTACTTTATGGCAATGAAACATGGCCGGTAAGAGTAGAGGATATTCGTAGGTTACTAGTATTTGATCATAGGTGTCTTCGAAATATTGCTCGCATATCCTGGGACCATCGAGTAAGTGTTATGGATGCTGAGGAATAATGTGCCAATCATTACCATGTTAAGTCTAATGATGTCCTTGGACGTTAAATGAACATTTCCTATTGGCCGTTATTTATTTCACTCGTTAAATATTGTACAGATGTTGTTTTCTATTTTTATGGTACGATGTGGTCTGTTTGGTTAGTATATAAATAGAGTATGTTTGAAATATAACGATTCGTAACTCAGAGGCTGTGACTTGCATTCTAGACTCAATTGGCTGGGCTAGACAGGGAAGCGGGACCAATCGGGACTCTAGGTCGTCCTTACGTGTTTTACGTGTCACTGAACTGATCGATAACTACGCTGCGCATCTAACCTGCAGTCCACCTGTTACAACAGTAAGTAACGTAGTTGTTAGGGGACGGGTACTAGGTAAGGATGGCAAATCGTTGATGAAGTAGTGAAAATTTATCAATTGAGATGGCTGGGACATGTGTTACGTATGCCCAACCACCGAATGCCTCGAAGTGCGATGTTCAGTGGTATAGGAGTAGGTCGGAAGAAAGCTAGGGGCGGCCAGACCAAAACATGGCACAATTCCATGAAGTCACTGACAAGTAGACTGAGTCATGTTGGTAGGTGTAGACTACCTGGTTGGGGACCGCGAGATGATAGCAACCGATGGTTAGAGACCCTGAATGACGTGGCTCAAAATCGTTTGCAATGGCGCAGGTGCACCACTCTTTGTGTTCTCCCAAATTTTGATCTCCTTATTCCTCCTTGTCTCTTTTTTCTCTTCCCAAATTTATTTCACTGTATTATACTCTTTAAATAACATCTCCAAACACTAATTTTCCCGATTACTGCTTATACTCTTATTACCTCTACCACCACGGGATTTGAATCGGCCACTACAT
Organism: Schistosoma mattheei; assembly: GCA_944470405.2. Classification (NCBI taxonomy): domain Eukaryota; kingdom Metazoa; phylum Platyhelminthes; class Trematoda; order Strigeidida; family Schistosomatidae; genus Schistosoma; species Schistosoma mattheei. The sequence continues at coordinate 14,439,901 of OX103947.1, read as the reverse complement.
CTGTGTGCTAATATAGTGTGGCAACTGGAACTGATGTACGTGCGTACGAAGTTCTACATTGTTACTGACTGACTGAATAAATAAAACCCAGACTTTAAAATGTCAAGTATTTAGAAATTAAGTGAACCAACCGATTGAGGTTGATTTGATGCTTAATCGTTTGAGCTTATTGATAAGACATATATGATTGACCCTTTCAAAAGCTCTTGAGAAGTCAATATATATGACGTCAACCTTCCTTTTGCGATTAAGGATGACTGTTCATCTGTCCATTGCGGTCGACAGATTGATTATACAAGAGTGACTTTTTCCGAAACTTTGCTATTGGGGTGTAAAGAGGTTTATGGATAGTAAGTTGTCACGTAGACCATCACCTATCATGGACCCCATAATTTTCGACGGGATGAAGAGAAGTTCTGCCGGCTTTTAGCTTGAAGATTCACAGCGTCGGTCTCCTTTGAAACTAGGTGTGATGTGGGCCAGCTTCCAATTTTGACAACGTGCTTCGGCTTGGCGAATGTGAGAAAATCGCGCTGAGAGGGGTTGCTAAGATTGAAGCTGCTTCCCTCAGTATAGCAGAATAGACCATATCCAGATCAGAAGTGTCTTCTTTTAGATACTGCAGCTTCCGATACATCAAGTCAATGCTCAGATTCACATTTCATGGTCCCGTTGAGTTACAGGTGAAGTTCCCATCAATGTAGTTAGTATGGGTCGGTCGAAATATCTGAAAGTACTGTTCTGCCAGAAAGTCGGTGGTGTCACCGTCGTTGCTGGTCAGGCCATTAGGACCCAACAGTTGAGAAACTCCGATTTTGGTTTGTCTCATGATTGCATGTCTTTAGTTTCTTATGACAAAGAAGTGGTCTGGAAGAATTTTCCTTCACAACTGGGATCTTCTTTAAGAGCTATGATCAGATCGCATTCTATGAACAAGGTCCAGAAGCTGTCGGCATGGATTCTACTAACAATACCAACAACGAGATGTGAGGATGTCGTTTGGAAACTTATTGTGTAGGCACTCGTTGTTTCAAATAGTGGCAGCTGATAACTTCTGCCGCTGTCGTGGGTTTTTATTGGCAAGGACATGAAAAGTCATCTCGACGTTAGATTGGTTCACGAAAATAGGGGGCACACATCGAGGACAGAAACGTCCATCATGGACTGCGCGCGCACTGAGATCCTCGCAGTCCGCATCACCCACCGACAAGCCAACATAGACCCATGAGGCTTTTATATTTTCCGTGCTTTCAATAAAGTAGGTAAGTAATTGTGGACCAATAACATTGCATTTAGCGACAATGTCAATGACAAATCGCCGACAGATTTGTTGATACTCGTTCCCCGGCTATCTGAAGGAAAGTCACCAGTTATTATCAGCAGGTCCTAAATAACTGGGCAAGAGATCCATTTTATTATTTTACTAAATACAGATTACTACTTCCTCATTCTACATACGTTCACACGATCACATACGCAGTATTGATAGTTGTCCTATTACGTCCTGTTACGTGTAAACAGTATTTATTAAAAATCTCTTCGTAATTGCCGCAATACTGAAAAGCAGACCGGTACTGCTCGCCGTACTTCTCCTGTCGTATGACAGCCTTGTGACTTCGGAGATTCCATCATTCGAAGTTCTTTGACCGTTTTCTAACTGTTTACTCCCGTTTGGGACGAACGAACGTCTTCTTTACCTCTTTTATCGATAACATACCTCGGTTCCTGCCTGGGGGTACCGTAGATCCACTGCTACTAAATACGGAAGCCCGTCAAGCGAAAACTTTTATTCCGTCCAAAATCATTCGAACCGTTTGAACCACAACTGCCTGTATATTTGCTTTCCAAACGTTAGTTCTGGCCTAAGATGAAAGCGAATGATCACTCTTGACTAGGGGTACCATTTAATCCACAGTCCTAGGAAACTAGAGATTTTTATCAACTTGTTTAAATCAAGACGGGAACTTTCTATATGCATACCTTAGTTTACACAACGGTTTAGGTTTTCCACGTAAGGAACTATTTTTTACAGATATTTTCATCATAGTTATCAACAATATTGGCAAACTGCTCTCTCAATTCACTTAACTTGTTTATAAAAGTCATGCGAGATCAGCCATAGCTAAAACCATATAAACTTCCCGAGCTTTTCTGGCGATTGATAAATATGAATGTTTTTTTTATTGCTATCTGCTGTTGTTAAAAAAGTAATTAATAAAGGCTTTTCTTAACCACATCTTTTCTGTCCTAGCTAACCAGCTCTAACTGAGTTTGGTGAAGTATTCCTCAGTAAACCTTACTCCAATATGGATAAAATTAAAATAACTTGTGAGTACAAACGCACCCAAGTTGTACTTTAGTGCACAGTCTATCATTTTACAAATGAATAGAAGATACAAACATAAACTCACATCATAAACAATATTTAATGCTTGTTAGATGCCCAAGAACAATAATTCACTTCAAAGCCTAAGATTATCTCAGCCTGAAGCCATTTAACAATAAAATTATAATTGTACAATGTTTGGCTGACTCGAAAGAAAAAATTAAAGCTGATGTAACAATCTCACGAATAAATCATGTATGAAAATATACAAAATGGCGAAATTTCAGCATTAAGCCGAGGAACGTCTACACCATGGTACACACTATAGCACATTCTACGCACACAAGAACTGCAGACCTCGAACGACTAATCAGACGATCAGGGAATTCTCCCTATTTACTAAACATTTAACTTAACAAGGCAATGAAGTGACAGCAGAATAAAAGCTTGATTGTAATGAATAACCCTCAGAAGCCAAACTATCCCATGTAGTAAGGAAAAAGAAGTAGGTCTACATATATACATACCTATTAGGAGTCGAGGTACAGCCCGCAACACTTGTTGTCGATCGGACTTCCCCAAAACGGGAAAACGTTGAAGCTCCGTCAGTGAAATTCTGAAAAGTTAGTCGAAATTCTGGGTAAATTTAGTGGTAATATTAAGAGAAGCCCAAAACTTCCCCAAACGTTTGGAGATTTTCCTAGAATAAAAGTAAATTTTGTGGTGCTTAGTCGCCTTTCTCCATATTCAGTAGGTCGTGATTGTGCGTTGATGACACCACAGTGTTGCGAGTTAGGGGTGTCACCTCACAAAGCAAACGTGTCAATGTTGGGTATTAGGATTTACAGTACAGTTTTGGATCAAGTTTACGTATTCTAATTTGCGATTATGATTTGCCATATATATATATATATATATATATATATATATATATATATATATATATATATATATAAGACGGTCGTCTAATGTTGAAAGAAGAGTCTTTCAACCTTTTGTTAGGCGTAATACCAATATCCTGGAAAATATGAATTTGACACATGATGAAATTGGAAACGTTTTGCTACTAAGCTACATCAGAAATATGAGTACAATGCTCTGCTAGAGTAAGCGTTGGGTATGAGAAAATATTGGGAAAACAAAGAAGGGTAATTGTAATATTTGTACTAATCGATGATGCCCCTGTATATTATTATTCCGCGGCTGATTTGAATCCCAGATGTAGTATTTTAAACTTTGATAATCTTGTATGCCGTGCAAGAGACAATCGCAATGTGGTAGTCCTTCGGGAAAGCCTTAGTGACATATTGAAGATCATTTCTGCGCGGAAGGATATGGTTGGCTTGTATACAGAATTTTTGGAGGTATTCGAAATTAATTCCAAGTTAAAGAAAACGGGGTATGTTAGATCTAGGATGCTTGATAACAATTTATCGATGACACTAGCTATGTGATTCCGACGACAGTGCAGTTTTCCGACGATCATCATGTTTTTCCTATTAATCGTCATTGGATACTCGTACATTCTGATTGTACTGCGTGTAAAACCTTTCATGCATGGTCATTGAGCGTTCAGTTCTGTTCACATTATTGAATTTTGGTAGGTTACCTTGTTACGTTTTTTATATTTTAGGCACCTTATGCATCAGTGAACGTTGGACGAGACACCATATTGTCGACAGCCGACCGCGTGCTGTGTGCGAGTTACTAGATGCAAGCCCAGAATATCTCCGCAAGTTTGAACTTTGCTATTCACGTATCGCAAGCCCACAAAATAGATGGAACGAAGGCCACCAAGTGTCTGGATAGCTATTACCAGAGATGCAGATGATTCACGCGAAGTCCAATGCAATATAAAACGATAAAGACGTGTACCAATGCAATGCAATTTCAGATTTGTTCATTTTTTCAATAAAAGATTATAAGTTCCAATTTCTCACAGTGTATATTTTACTTTTCACTTCCAGTACCTAAAAGAACGAATTATTTGATTAGTGTTGGCTTTTGACTTAATATTACTTGAAATGTTTGCTTATATTCAAGCAGCACTCATTTAAGACCCCTAAATAGTAGAACTGAGTGTTCATTTCTGAACAACGAATGGATAAAAGGGTACTATAAATTTCATACGCAATCACTTCTTGAATTATAGCATAGATATGCACCGTCATTATCAGGAACTTGAACTACAACTGACAATATATACTTCATAAAACTGGGAGTATATACTGTCAGCGAGGGTCCTACTTCGTATTAAAGCCTGCGGTTCGAAAATACCGGACGATTATCTGGTCGGAACTTGCTGTTTTGATTCCAATGTGAAAAATTGAAATTATATTACAACACACAGAAATTATAGCTATATACCACGAACCACTTGAATGACTTTAGTGAAAAAATACATCAATATAAAAACCGAGAAAAGTATATTCATTAACGTTCTGGTAAAAACCCTGGAAAGAGTGCATAGTTGTTGAGGATACATGTAACAACCTAATTACTGATATTCGGTTAGAACGCAAAATTAAAGGACGAGTTCATTTTACCACGCCAGAATACGTTCTACATAAAATACGAAGCGTTTTCAAGTGACTCGTAATAAATCATCTTACGACACAAATCCTGTGTTCAATTTAAAAGTGCTCTAAGTCAGGAAGGAAAGTACATTATGTCAAAATTACGAGATACCGCAAACAAAACAGTTTGTGCTATACAGTCAGAGGTTTTATAGCACAAGGCAACGTGCTAAACAGCGAAATGAGTGGCTAGTAAATAAGTGTTCAAAACCTGAGAACTGATAAGAATATTTCTGACAAGTTGGTACCAAATATCTATCTGCAGGGACTCGAGTAACTGTTTTCAGCACGCAGTCAAAAGTCAACAGTCATCAGTCGAATCAACCGCAATATTGATCTTAGTCAAACATGACCTTAATATGAATGGTCTGGAAAACAGCAACGACAAAATCAAGTGATAAAAATAAATCTCAATCAATCTCAAAAAATAAAAAGCCAGACGAGGAAAATTGAATAGCATAAAGCGTGGTCAAAATAGAACCGATTACAAGTGCAGTGCAGTGTCGAGTCGCAGCTGATTATGATCACCACTACAGGAAGACTACGTGCCAGTTAACCGATAATATCCCCCGTAGACCAAATATCAGAAGGCAGTTGACGGCTGTAGTCAAGATGTATTCGATCTCGTGTTATCGAAAGGATACCGAGATCGTGCCAGGTTACAAGTGGGGTTACTGAGCGTAACAGAATTCATGCAAGGTCACAAGCAACGGAAGAATGTATGTATTTTGTTACAGTTAAACAAACAAGCACGGTAAAACAATCCCTGGTACAATTGGTTATAATAATTGTTTTCATTACACCAATCGTGTCCTCTTGATAAAAATAGGTCATTACATAAGTCAAAACAAAATACACAGCGGGAAAACAAAAGACAATGCTGTCCAAAAAACACTTTGAGGGGAATTTTAGCATATCGTTTCTGTTATAATATGCTTATATATACCACGCAACAGGGACTAAAGCTTCACACAACAAGGTTTTTTGGACGTTTTTGTAAAAAGAAGTTCGCATATATAAAGATATTAAAAATTGCAAAGATTTTTCGGTTTTTGACACCATAAAAAACTAAGAATGCAACCAAACAGCTTTAAAACAAGAAAGACGAGATGAAAAATTCATAGAATGTCCAAAGTGCAGTGGTCGTTCAAGTGTTCTGGGAACCTTAAAGTTCTTCCAGAGAACGTCGTTTTAAATCAGTTATCAAATATTACAGAAGTTCTCTTGTGGTCGTCAATTATTGGGGATGTCATCATAGTCGTGAAGCTTGCGTCGTTTCATTGTTCGGGAAGGTCAACATAATTAGGATTTCCTTTTAAGTAAGATGCTTTAAGATGATCAGTGCTGATAGTATCGTTGATTCTACTCTTGCCAGTGGTATAGTACTTAGCTTTGAGATGCAGCACTTTGAACCTTCCTTCGTACGCAGTTTCTAGGTTTCTTTTTAATGAATAGCAACGTACAGAAACATGTGTGCCGAATCGCACAGCGGGCTGGACGAAAACACCACTTGATTGCAGTTGGGTAGAAACAGGTTTAATTGGATGGATCACGTCTGTAAGCCTGCTCGTATAGGAGTTTGGATCCTAATTCGGTGAAGATGAAGGATCCGCAGATTCTTCTGGAAGTCAGGGTGTCAATCCACAAAGGAGTTTGACCGAAACAAATCCAAAGTCAGCTTTCGGTGCATTGAGAATACCGATCAACAGTAGTTGAAGGGATAAATACATTGTGAGAGAGAGAGCATGGTCGAAACCAGTGTCGGGAGTTGCAAGAGAGTAAAAAGGACATTTACAATGTCTAATCACCCTAGATCCCTAACACTCTATACAGGGGCGCGCCTATTCCCTCAATTCTTCATCCATACTAAGCCTATGAAATCGTTTTACTATGGTCTCAGTAGTTGCTTGAACATCTGAATGGGAAAGTCTGTGCAACGTGCTGAAGAAGTTGGGTAAATGATTTTGCAGCACGACTGGACGATCTCTACTTGTAGATCTGTCAAGTAGTAAATCTTCTTCACCTGTTCCCATCTGTATAATTCTCATTTTTAAGTTTGTTGAAGGTAACTCGTGCTGAAGATCAGTGTCGTCTTTTGAAGCCGGGAGAGTTTAACTAAATTTTGGAATCCATTATACGGTCATAGACTAGATAAGTGAGTTTCTTCATGCCAGGAGACAAAGGGTAAGGGTAATTGGAGTCCTGTGATCGTGGAAACCTATAAAAAGTGAAGTTTCCAAGGCACAATCCCCGTTTCTCTTTTCACTTTATGTAAGTGAATTACCAACTGTAGCAAAATCGCACGTTCTACTCTTCACCAACGACATAAAAATTTGGAGACCCATGCACAGCATATCAGACAGAACAGTATTACAGGATGACCTCAACTCACTTGTGGCATGGATGGACGGGTGGCCACTAGAAGTGAATCCAAACAAGTGTGTGGTGATGCGATTGAATAACTATGATGATTTGTATCACTACACAATATGTGGGTCCGTGTTACTCAAAGTAAGAAACTACGAAGATTTAGGAGTCATACTAAGCAGTAATCTGAAAACTACCAGTCACTGTAGGGCTGCTGATGCAAAAGGCTATAGGGTATTATGGTCTACTCGTAGGTCTTTCTAGTATTTGAATGAAGAAAAGTTATTATACCCTACTTTCGTGCAACCACATTTGTAATATGGGATTAAAGCAGCGATTCCTTGTTTCAAGTATGAAGCAGATATGCTGGAACGTGTCCAACGAGGGACTAAAATGGTAAAAGGTCTGTCTGGCCTATCTTATGAAGACAGACTGAGGCACCTTAACTTATTTCCGTTATCTTACCGTAGAATACGGGGTGATCTAATAATGGCTTATCGCATGCTAAACGATGACCTTGGTATTAATATATCTTATCTTTTCCTTCCGTCTAGGACTGATCGTTTGAGAGGATTGTGTAACAGCTTGGGTTGGTTGGTTAAGAGTTGACCCAAACAACCAAGTATATGCCAAAACAGTATTGTTCAAGAAGAGACATCCATGGATTATCGTTGACAGCGTCAGTCGTCACTGATTGTAAGTCAAACAGTGGGGGAGTTGATAATTTTCCCTTGGGATGAGAAATAGAACTAAGGTGTTTTCGATAGTTATGTTAATCGAACCGACGTTCCTACGGAAGTCGATTCTAGGGGAAGCTAATGTAACAGCTTAGGTTGGTTGGTTAAGAGTTGACCCCAAACAACCAAGTATATGCCAAAACAGTATTGTTCAAGTATTCATTCACTTCCTTGTTTTGTACAAGCGTTATATTCCCTATTATCTTGTATTGAATGTTGGGAGCCTTTGTTTGTCTGAACAGATAATCCCACGCTCCACTGTGACCGCGCTAAGATCGAAATAAAGACCTATTCACTACTTGTCTGGTTTCTTCTATCAATAGCACGAGGGTTACTTTAAGGCACGAAAATTGTTCAAGGAAGTTGCACGATACAAAGAGTCTGCAACTGCATTGTTTACCCAAAAATGTGTTGTATATCTGAAGTAAACTGCGAAATATAGTCCACTTCTCCTGAATGTCAATTTGAGTACTTGTCTGAAGACGAGCTTGGAGTGAATGTAAGGAGTTTTGGTCGATGAATAGAGAGGATTCCCAAACTTATACAGTGCTGAAAGTGCCATATAGCAAAATACATGGCTGGAAGTTTCCTGTCAAAAGTGCTATATGTCGATACATTGTCTTGCAACTGTCTGAAGAAGAATGCCAAAGATTTCCAGATGTTGTTTACTCACTATTGTAAGAGCTCCCTACGATTGCTGAGTAAAACGTGTTTACAGTGGTATTAATGAGTGCTGTAGTGTTAGGGTGCACCAGCATTGTTGCTTTCACAATACTCTTCCTAACTGTAGAGGATGTTTTTTTCGCATTGTCCTCCAAATTGGTGAGTTGAGCATTTCCATGAAAATTTTCTGTTAAGAATCGCATCAAAGACGCGCAATTCTGTGTGAAACGTCGATAGAAGCTTACTAGACCGTTGAACGTGCGTAACCCGTCCAAGGAGTGTCGTCTGCAGCCATGAAATGTGGTTATAAGATTTAACTAAGTCTATTTCCGAGAAAACAACTGTATCTTTCAAGGCAGTTGTCAGGTTGTTGATGTATGGCAAGGGTAACGATAGTAAGTGGTTTCCGTATTAATCCGCCGATAATCACCAGTTGGAAGCCAATCGCTGCTGTCCTTTTTGGGGACTGTAAGGAAGGGTAATACACATGGGCAGTTTGATGGCTGGACAACTCCTAAACCTATCATATGCTGGAATTTGTTGTTAGTCAGTCATAGCCTTCCAGGAGCCAGTTGGTGCGCCTTCTAAAATACAGGTGGTCCTGTAGTCGTAGTGTTGTGTACAACACTGACGGCCACACACCAGTTTTGGTCGTGTTTTGTAATTTTTGAGATACTTGTAGAGTATTCGTCGGAAGTATGGATCTATCGTATGTGTAAGCATGACCGAGCATAACCAATGACCAGAAAATCAGGCTCCAAAAACGGATAATTTAGTGTTTCGGTCCACTAACGTTCGTATGGTTGGGTCAATGAATAGGTTGTGTGTTGTAGCAGGTCCACAATAATGATTGGTTTTGGCAGGTCCGCAACAAAGATAGTCCAGTGAATGGGTTTACTTAAGTCAATCTTAAGATAAACATATCTCTTACGTTACGCAGCGATTGGTTCTCCATTTCCCGCCTTTAAATTGAAAACCAGGTCTTGCAGATGGTAACCACTGCCCCAGTGTCGACGAGATATCCAACTTTTGTCATCACATCGTGGTGTATAGAAGGTAGCTGTGTCCACCGTTTACACTTGCTGCCATTGAGTGCCGCCGGGGGAGTTTCCCGAAAGCTTTATTGTGACGGGAGATTTAACGTCGAGGGGAATTTAGGGTTTTCTGCAATTTCCAGATGACACCATACTCTATGTCGTACCAACATTAATCAGGATCACCTGTTTTTCGTGGTCTAGAAACAAATCTTTATCGATAGGGGCTTCTTCATAAAGTTTTTGAATATCTGAAATTATGATGAATATTAAGTAGGCAAGCAAGAATATTACTGTCAGATCCGAGCGGAGATTAGATCACAAGTAACTCCTGAGACATGTTAATTGGCTAATATTATCTACACATTCTTATGGTATCACTATTCAATAATTAGATTATGTATATTTATATTTCTCTCATTATTGTACGATTTATGGTTCTGAGGCTATGTTTAGTTTATTGACTACTGCCTCCCACGTTCACAGCCACTTTTTGGCTTTGTTGTGTACAAATATTATTTCCTATTTTATGGTGCGTTGCAGTCTGTTTGGTTGATATATAAACCCAGTATGTCTGAAATAAATGATTCGATTGAAAGCTGGTATTTTTGTTCTGGACTCAAGTGGACGGGCTAGGCGGACATAGGACCAATACGGACGCTAGACTTCCCATACTGGTTAAACGTCGTTAGTTTGGCACAGTGTGAAGATTGTATAAGTCTTATTTTGGTTGGTGGATAAATCACATGATAAAAGCCGGACATAAAGTCATAACAATTACAGAGATCTGTAATGTCATTTTGTGTAGTTTAATGATTTTTTCTGACAAAAAGTTTCAGTACTGGGGATTCTGATGATCTCTAGAATCGGATCAGCAGCTGCAAACAACTCGTCCATGGCGTTATTCAGAATGAGACGAGAACCGCTTGCAGATGCTGAGGAAGCTCAAATAAGAGTTGTTTAAACACGCCCTTGTCGAAAATCCATTGACCTCTCTCATACCTAGTAACACGTCTGTTGCTAGGCAGTGTTACGACATGATGTTGTAGAAGAACTGGTCTAACTCTTTTCTATCAGTTCGGTCTCCCCGTTTAAGGAATGACATGAGTCGAAAAGTGTGGAAGAGAGGGTGAGAAAGTCTCGATCCTTCAAAATTTGGATGTGTGCCAACATAATGAGAACAAAATATATAAACACGAGAAAAACATCCGAGAATGCAAAATGATTTCACAATACTGAAATAAGTGTATGACGTTACAAAAAGGAACGGACCCGTAGTCTTTCATTTGGTGTACCAGATCACGTTGAGCATGCCGTCAAAGGATATCACGAATATTCAAGGATTGACAACGCTCTCGTCAACAACAACTCTATGATCGAATGACCTCAAATCCAGCCAACTCAGAAGTCGGGAATGAAGGAATTCGAAGACGTAATTAGAAGGTCATCGATAGGTCGTGAAGTGTTTGATCTAAGCTGGTTAGTTATCGCGAGAGATGTGTAGCCTGGCGTGCTCAATGATGATCCAGTGCGGACGTTTGACTCAGCTCATTCCGTTAAGGTGTTTTCAGCAAAACTAATGAGGTGATTATCAGTGTCAAAGACCCACAGGACTATTTGTCTTTGGGGGGTTATTTGTAGCTACACTTCTTTAGTTATGTTCATACCTGAAGACATTTAGTGCTGCATAAAATTTCCCAGACATTTCATGAAACAGAGCACAGCTTTCAGTAACTGAAAAGCGCTGTTTCAAAAGAAGTCATATATGTTTGATCGGTATGTTTGGCCTTCAGTTTCCCTTTGAATAAAGCCCGAAAATTTATGGAACTGCAAATTGATACTTCCCTAACAAAAATAGTTTTCTTTTCTTAGAGACGTTTTCAGAAATATGTGATATGGCACGTTTTACCCACAAATTTTGGTTATTGCATACTTACTAAATACTTTAAAGGTCACGAGTTTAGTTACTGAAAAGCTCTGAGGTGCTTCTTAGTTCTCATGACAGTCGTACTATCATGACGACAATAAGAGACCTTCACAACTCCCGGGGGATAATGTTGTATGGAAGTATCCGGAGTAATACCTATAACATTTAGTCTTATAGTTCCATATGATGTTTTTATTGACTCATTAGGATTTACTTATCACGACAGACATCTGCAATGAATTGTACGTTTTGTATCGATTGAGTTTCTAGATAATACTACCATTGGTTTGTTTCATGGATCAGTAGATATTGATCAGTGTAGATCAACGTTTACTGACACTCGCCTCTCTGTTATTTATAAAAATCTGGTTTATATAAAACCAACAGAGGTGAATACCGGATCCCCTTGGCGTAAACGTGTTCTTATTCAGTTTTTATTGATATCATGAACCGATCAATGTTAGATCATCATTGGAAACTTGGAAGCACTGAACGGTCGTCTCGTCCTACTATGTGACTCCTCAGAAATGCGCATCCGCGACCTCACGCGCGAGGCTAGAACCTAGGACCTTCGGTCCTACACGAAAGCAGAATTTGTAGACAACTGAGCTGGTATCCAACTGTGTTAATGTCTAACTTCGACCAAACCCGATGTTGCGCGACCATCTTATATTCTCTCCAGTGGGTAACTGCCTCACGCCCGACACTGAATACACAGTATTTTTTATAATGAAAGGGTTTCATACAAATTTGATTTTGTCATAAAACCTTACTCTCCAGTCTTCCTATGGGCAAAAATGAAGAAGCAACTCAGTGGCAATGAAGTTGTTATTGATTCATTTTGGAGAGGAGCTGTTCTTAGAGATTTCAGTTAATAAATGATTGACTCGTGTAACTCCATTTATCTCCCCAGAAATGCAAAGAATATTTTACCAGTTCATATTTTACAAGTGTTTTCTGGCTCATGCCTTTTCGGACGTCTGAAAGTTGTTACCTTACTTCCCCATACACTGGAAATTACACAATACCAGTAAGGTAAGTTCCTATACGTACAAAATTTGTACAAGTTCACCATCGAAATGTAGTGACATTTAGGAAATAAATTATGATATGTAAGGAATATTTATTATAAATGTATGAAAGCAATCAAAATTTCGTGTTTCAAGGATGATTTAATGTTGAAATTGGATCTATGAGGTATATTAAGCTTACTGTGGGAGTGAAATATATACAGGATTTTGTTTTTATTTAGAGACCATTCCCCCTTATTCTGATAAAGAGTTTTGACATTAAAATACTCCAATTATTTGACTATAGTGCCTGAAGTAAGAACTTTTTATTTATCAAGTGAATCCGAAAGTAAATTTATTTACTGAAAATTGAAATGCGATTCATAGATAATGACCTTACCCCATGTATACATCAGTCTGTGATAACTTCTCAATGTCTAAACTACTCAACACTACAGAACCATCGTTCATCGAAAAGAGTTCAATAAGGAGACTAAGACAAAGATTAATAAACCATTATTTATGTTTCAAACTATATTGAAACTATAGATCAAGGAGACAACTACTTATTTTATTTTTTACAAGGTTATTGTTAAAAGTTATTTTGATGGAAAATTTAAAATTGTATGTTACAGAAACAAATGTTCAATAATACACAAAATAAAATGGAGAAAGACATGATATTGTATATAGAAAAATGGACTGTGATATCTAACTAGGAGTTCTCACAGACGATAAGGATGGTTTGATGATAGAAAATTATCCTGTTAAAGAGAACAAGCCTTCGGGATGATGAAATATAGATTAAACTACTGGGTATTTTTAGGTAGTGTGGTGTGATTTTTTAAAAAAAAATGAAGAAATGAAGGGACGTTTTTTTATCTCTGTAAATGAGTGTAGTACTGAGACTTATTCTATTTGGACAACATAAAATAACATTCTACTAATAATTGACTGGATAATCATGTCCGTTTAAAACAAAATATTGATGATAAACCTTTTGAGACAATTTTAATTTCAGTATAGAGACTATGAAGATTGAAATGTCTAGTTGTTTTACCTTTTGTTTGCAGTCTAGGTTTCTCCAAGTGAAAGTATGGTGTAGTAGATAAATGTGACCAGATCTGCTAACTAAATTAGCAGGCACCGAATGGTTTATTTTCCGTGAATTATTTAAGAAATTGCAAAACTGAACACACATCTATTGAACTTTTTCTGATTACAAGCTAGGTTATGCAGTTAAATTAATTATTGTTAGTATACCTGAATGATTTCATCCTATTGAAGTCCATTAAATAAACTAATCTACTCGTTGTTTTCAGCCTGAATTAGATGAAGGTGTTTTATCTGTTATTCTGTATTGATATCAATCAGAAAATAGCCTAAATCAAGAGAGTACTGAATGGGAATATTGTCAAAGTTTAAAATTCTATAAATGTAATTTCTCACTATTATTGTGGACTGGAATCCAGAAACTGGGTCTTTTTCTGGGGATATTTCTATGCACTTAATGAACTCATATACATTAACTAGTGTTATATTTGTTAGGATTTGCATTTTCCGTTGTTGATGTTATTTATAGCAATTGATGTTTGTTTTGCGATCTATGTATCTTGAACGGACTATTTCAATATCGCCATTTAGTTACAAATTTTTATTTATGTTGGATAGTGATTAGTAGTGGAATGCAGGTAACTCATTTCTTCCTATTTGATTTGGTCATGAGTGATAGATTCTTATCATTGTTTTACATTTATGGAACATATATTTTGTTTGTATCTTTTTGTTGTATGATATTTCAGTAGTTAATGAAATCAGTAATAACTTCACCTCGAGTAAGTGGAAGAATATGCTGGGTAGGTGTGAAATTGATCCAATATCTAAACTAGACAATTTAAATAATTTTTAAGTTTTAAATGGATTACATGTAATTTTATGTAAACCAACAGAGATTTGCAGAATATTTTTTAGTTCACTTTAAGCACAAGGTTGACAAGTGTAATAGGGATTTTGGCAAAGAACTAAAGTTTTTTCATCAAATGAAAGTTACATTGTTTATATACCTTTACAGAGATATGAAAAAATAAATTTCTAACTATTTTGGTTAACGTTTATAATAATGACCACTACTGAAAGATTAGTTGATCTGGAATAATGATCACATGGATTATCACTAAGTACTGGGTAGTAGTAGTAGTAGTAGTAGTAGTAGTAGCATTCACGACTTGAGGTCTACCATATTTAGGACTCGTGAGCCAGAAGCTCTGGTGTTCTGACTGTTTTGCAGATAGTATATCTATCACTTTGGAAACTAGAATATTTATTTCCACATTATTGAGTTATAGTACAAAAAGAGATATTTTCGTTCAATTTTACCTCCACTCAAATGAATTCATTAATCACGCTTAATATTAATGAATTGAATTGAATAAAGCAAATCAAGATCATTCAGCAGTGGAAGTTTTCTTTTCGATGATGTCATTTATCTAAGCTATATAATCGCACTTATAATTAATTTTTATAAATAGTAGTCTGTAGTAAATTAGAGTTGTGCTACATAATTTAATAAAGTTATCAAAAATAGAGTGGTATTATGTCATGGCCTGTTAGGAAATAATAAATATTGGAAGAAATTTATGTAATTACCTAGCAGTTAATAAAAATAGTTAAGATGAAAATTGTTTATAGAGGAAAGGAAGACAACTACCAAAATGATGAGTATGAAGAAAAGAATGCTTGAATATTGTTAACGATTAATGATTATGAAAATAATTAAAAAAAACAGTGATAAGAATAGCAAAGATGGATAGTGGCTAGCAGTGGAATCCAGGACGCGCGTTTCGTCCTATTTGGGACTCTTCAACCGGACGTACCTGCATCTCAGAGTGTGTTTATAATGCTTGTAAATTATGGCAATATCGAGGCAATACACACGGTATGCACATATGCCAGTAAGAGACTAATCAATTGCAGTCCTAAACATCAATGTGAAGATTCAAGTAAAACAATACCAAGTGAAGTGATAAGAATAGATTACTGAAAGTGGAATATTGAAGTGGTTGTTAAGACAAGTGTAGAATGATTGAATGTGTTGTTTTATTTGCATATAATGATTAAGCTTTAATTGGTGAATGACTACAACTTCTGAATTACATAAATTTTCAATCTCCATTCATACTACACCAGTTCCTTAACTGGATGAATGACTTTTAAGAGAGATTCTAGCAGAACAACATGACTAGAACTCATGAGACATTTCGAAATGAAAACTAATGATTGATTGAATTCTGACTGGTCCTGCTTTCCACCTAGCCCAGCCAGCTAAGTTCAGAACACTAACCTCAGACTCTGCAATATGAATCCTTATATTTCAAACATACTGAATTTATATACCAATCAAACAGACCACATCATACCATAAAATAGAAAATAACGCTTGTATAAAATTTAGCCAAATGTGGCTGTGAATATGGGAGTCAGTGACTAATAGACAGGGCATAATTCAAAAATGGTAAAACGTATAATAATGGTTCATAGGTTGAAATAAAGCTTATAATAAGAGGAATATGAATAGTTTAATTATTTAACGATGATACGATAAAAATATATCCCAAAGTTACCATTCATTATGCTTAATCGGAACCTAACAAATACAGATGAAAGTATTGATCATGACTGAATAATAATATAATTATTGAATTAATAATAGATCTTTGATTCAATCTGTTATAAAACGAATAAATTTGAAAAAAAAACGGTAAGAAACAAAGTGTTCTAGACTCTACTAGTTCTATACAATTCTGTAATGTTTTTTTTTTGTAATATAACATTGAATAATTTTTTCTATCCATGAATGAACATATAGAATTAGATAGTCATATAAACAACTGTTCTATTATTTGTTGTGTATTGATTATTAAAGTTTCTTTCTTTCTTCCTTTCTTAACTTCATATTCTACTTCTTCTTCTTATTATTATTATGATTAAACAAGAATTTTCAATGTTCATATTTTTAGTGTTTCCATGTGTATCTTCTTTATGTCTAACTTCTTTTTTTTCTTTTCTTCTTCTTTTTCATTTGAATGAAACATTTTGAAGATAAAACATAAAATATAATGTAAATCGCATATATAATTAACATCTTATACATATATATATATACATATATATGGTGAATAAGTTCTGGCTACCGGATTTTGTTTTTGTTTTTATTTTTTTATATTTTTTTCTCTGTTCATCATACAAAATTAATTAACAATTTAATTAACTAAGTTAATGAATTATTTAATTAAAAATATTTTTAAAAAACTAATAGAGAAACAGTTAATGAAACAGAATAACAAAAAAAAATCCCTTTGAACTATGATACTATGGGATGAATGGTATGACTAATTAACGTTTCTAAGGTTAAAAAAAAAACATTTTTATTTATTTATTTATTATTTTAAAACACACATTTTACATCTTTTAATCAGTTGCCAATGAATCAGCAAATATTATTGATTAATTAAGTTAATTAAAAGTAATTTTTCACTAAGAAAAGAAAATTGTTCATTTATTTTTAGTACTAATTAACATTAATGTTATAATAATAATAATGACAATAGTAATAGTAATATTAATAACTAAACTGAATTGATGAATATAACAATCCTACAGGTATCAATCAGTCAGTCAGTCAGTCAGCTACAACGTGAGACCAGGCACATATATGCATCGGTCCAAGTTGCCATACCTCATTAACACAATAAGATGAACACCGGATTCATAAAAGTAGTTAATTCAGAGGTGGTAATATATAAAAGAAAGATTGCATGTAAGGATATAGTACAGGAAGAAAGAATTAGTTAGTAGGAAGAAAGATATGAAGTGATTTTAATCTCTTAGTTTAAGGGAAGACAGAGAGTGTATACACTGACGCCATTGTGATCGATTCTGAGCCATGTCACCAATCAGATATTTAGATTATTAATTTGATAGAAATTAAGATCTGTGTTTAATAATTATTTAATTGATTTCAAATTTATCGTTAATTAACGGAATACACCAATTAAGACATTAAATGAGAAAGATTAGTTCAGCGAAGAGTTCTCTTTCAGGTGAATTCATTTTCAAAGCTGTATAATCGCAAATATACATATACTTATTTTTACAGGATGATAATAATACTGGTAATAAACTTCTGTTATACATGGTGACAGTGAGGTTAAATAAACAAGGGTATTAAAAATTAAAAAAAATTTTAAAACAAGGAAAGTTGAATAATCGTTTGATTGTTATTGGCTTAAGTATTCATCAAAAGATAGATAGGGAAATTATCATTGGGAAAGGATGGCTTAGCATGGTAAAATAAAATGTTGAAACAGAGATGAAATGTAATCGGAATGGTCGTGGAAATAAAAAAACCCAGTTGGGGGTAGAAGATTTAAAGGGAAGATGGAAGGTGAAGCAGATGGCTGTAAAGGAACAGATTATGAAAAAGAGAGAAAAATTTTAATACAATATGACCATGGTAGAAGAAGAGGTTGTACCAGTCTCTTTTGCACACACAATTCTGTTTTTTCCAGATGTATGGCTATTGCTTCGGCAATGCAGAGAAGATGCAGTCTAATTGTCTTAGGAAGACTTCTACTTACCTTGTAGATGACTTTGAACGCAGAGTCTGTCTTGATTAAATGACCTGTATTCACAAGCTGTTCGATTATAGAACTTTTTATTGAGCCGTTGATGAATACTTAAGCCAATAACAATCAAACGATTATTAAACTTTCCTTGTTTTAAAATTTTTAAAAAATTTTGATACCTTTATTTATTTAACCTCACTGTCACCATGTATAACAAGTTTATTATCAGTATTATTATCATCCTGTAAAAATAAGTATATGTATATTTGCGATTGCACAGCTTTGAAAATGAATTTGGCAAAAAGAGAACTCTTTGCTGAACTAATCTTTCTTATCATTAATTATCATATTTATTATTTATGAATTGATTAATAACTGTTCTTGAAATATGCAAGTTGTTTTTATTCAATAGAAAGAAGTTTACAATCACTTGGTATTGTTTGGCTTGTATCTTCCCATTGATGTTTAAGACTGCAATTGGTCAGTCTGTTATTGACATATGTGCATACTGTGCGTATGCCTCGATATTGCCTTAATCCACAGGC
Source organism: Schistosoma mattheei (assembly GCA_944470405.2). Lineage (NCBI taxonomy): Eukaryota > Metazoa > Platyhelminthes > Trematoda > Strigeidida > Schistosomatidae > Schistosoma > Schistosoma mattheei. Next base: position 14,421,092 of record OX103947.1, on the reverse strand, counting down.
TTTTCGAAACGCGTATCCTGGATTCCACTGCGAGCTACTATCCATCATTGCTTACAGCAAGTTTATAATCAGTTGAATAATTATTTATTTTGGTACCTTTCGGGATACAGAAAGGTACAATCAGCGACATCATGGTGGCTGGCAATATGCATTGAAACGAACAACATTAATCAAATGCGGATTATCGAATTCCTAACATCTAACTGGTCATCATTCGAAATTTATCGTCACAATCGATCAAGATATAAGAAAAAGAAACTTGTTGAAATACTTTATGCTGAGAATTCTATGTTGTACAAAAGTATAATGTTGAATAAAGCTTCTTATAATAATAATAATAAGGTGATTAAACCGGCATCTAGTTACATTATATTATCTATATGGGAAAGAAGCTTATTATTATTTACAGTAGCAAAATGTTACGTTCGTAAAATTATGCAACATAAAGAAACCAAAATACACATTATACTAAACAGACTAGATGTCTATTTTATAAAGGTAATTAAACTACATCTGAATAATTCTTCTTATATCGAGTTATTCACATGATGCTTTTTAATTATATCATTTAGTTGTTTGTAACGTCAAGAATATGGAGTGATTTTAAACTGGATTACTATAAGTACAAAAATATCAACTACTATTAATAATGCAATTAGTAGTATTCATAAAGCTTAGTTTATTAAATTTCATAGGAAAGAAAATACCAAAGTGATGTCAGAAATGGGGGGGGGTAATTATTTTATTACTTTAACATTGTGCTGTTTTTGCTAGTATGGCATGTCTGATATAAAAAATAGAAATGTTACATCATTTTACAGTGAGGTTTGTTTTGTAACCCAACCAAACTACATAAAAATCACCTGAGATACCAATAATCACTCATATAAACAATACAATTTTTAAACAATTATGCAATAGCTATGTACTATAGTTTGTTGATCTCTCAAAAACTCTATGGACTGTTATAATAGGTGATGTGGATTCTAGTATTTAGAATAAATAAGAGACACTTTGAGATTAGATTTTGACTTCATATCCTTTTATTCTGTTTGTTATACCAGTTAGATTTTAAAGGAATGACGAAAAAAAACTAAGTTTTAAACGAAGGTAATGTTTCTGTTAGCAATTATGAATCATATGAACATGTATAATCCAAAAGTAGCTTCATCAAGTATTTCAAAGTCACTACTTGTAGAAAATTCATCACTGGTATCTTCTAGAGTTCTAGTTAGAAGCAGTGACCAGTGAAGTTCAACCGAGTCCGTTGTGAGATTGTGAATCAATGAAGACAATGGTGGATGTGTCGCTCAATTTCGTGGATTGGTTGAAGTTATACATTAACACTGTTGGATACCGACCGGCTCGGTGGTTTATAGGTTAAGCGTTCTCGCGCGAGACCGACAGGTCCTGGGTTCGATATCTCGCAAGGCGGAATCGTGGATGTGCACTTCTGAGGAGTTCCACAATAGGAAGAAACGGCTGTCCAGTGCTTTCAGATTTTTCATGGTGATCTAGCTTCAACTGACTCATGATCTCAACCATTAAAAATTACTATAATATCCACAAAACCCCTTCTGATACTAATCACGCATATTTGTCAACAAACTTTACTCATACAAAAAGAAGTCCGAAATTTTTACATACTCATGCATTTTCATCAATAATAAGCTTATTATTAATGGCAATTTTAGATAGTTACCTACTTATGAGTTCTTTGTTTGAGTAATAGAAATTTATTTTAACTGCAGCAAAAAAATCCAAATTTATTTGAGATTAGCAAGTTCCCTGTAAAATTACATATATATTATATCAAAATTTATCTGTAAACAACTCAAAAAACATACTTTAACCTTGTTGTAGACAGGAAATCCTCTACCGTCATCATGTATTTTCCTTTCTATTGATTAATTTTTGATTGTTATATCTGATTGTTATATTTCTCGTTTTCTGAAGTAAAAAAACTAGAAGAATTTATGTTACATGATATATGAATAAATATTTTACTTCTGTTGTATAGTAAATGTCAGCTACACCTTCTTGTCTTCCTGATTAGCGAGAAACTTTTATGGAACATTAGGTTAGAGTATAAAACTGGTGATCATGAGAATAGACAATGTGCTTTCCTATTGGTTCTAAATTTAATTAAAGACATGGTTAACAATTGCTGAAGATGTTAAAATGAATACACAAACAACTTTTCAGATATTCAGAAGTTGATTCTACAGATATTGGTTCCAGATAAAAATACCTTTACGGCTTCATTAAAATTATTCTGAACATTCTAAATTGAAATTGTTTTGATTGTGCTGTGTTTTCTGGGTTGAATGATTTACGATCTATTGTGTCATTTCGGGGGTTTTGGTCTACGATTTATCTGAAGAACTCTATGGGATATTAAAAATTTCTAGCCGAAAAACGGTGAGTCAAATGAGACAAGCGTTGATCTGGAGAAAGTTAATATTTCCTTTGTTTAAGCGCACGCAAACACAAACTATTGGTGACATGACATGACGTGTAAATACTCATATCACTGGATGCGAACGACTATGAACATACATTTGATTTAGAAAACATTGAAATTCTAAAATGGGGAAATTCAAGAATGAATGGTAATTTCAGAAAGGGTGGAATTCAGGTCGCTCTGTAACTAACAGAAATCTAGTCAATGATTCAACATATCACTCTGTACAAGACAAGTATCCACCTGAGCTACAAGTCAAACTGAAATTTGTAGTGGTCTCCAAATTAGTTGCCACTTAGATACTTAAAGCAAAGAATTTTAAAAATTACTTTAATACCTCATAAAATTTAATGTTTAATAAATTTATTACTTAGGTTCAACATTCTAAATGTTACTCAAATCACTTTCAGTGAAATGTAATTGCTTAACTTAGAAACGTTACAAACAAATTTTTGGAAGTACTTTCAAGATGAATTTCTGGTAAGATGTAATTCTGGAATTCAATAGTGTTAGAACAGAGATGGTAACTAATGGATGATAGCTTATGAGAATCACATTGTATCCTAAATTAAATAATGTTAGAAATATGAACTGAATTCTGATTCAGAAGCTGAATGTAATCATGCTCATTATGAGACTTTGGGGTTTTAAGTGTGATCATGTGTGGGATCAGTATTCGTCGCTTAGCTACATTATCATTAGTTCAAGCAATTCATTGAACATAAAAATGTTTCATCTGATATTGTTGGGGACGATAGATCCCCAGAACTCATACTTTGTAATTTTATCTTATCGATTAAATAGTTGAATGCCTGTCGATTGATGAACTCATTGATTAATGTTTAAAAACATTTTACTATGACGATATCGATTATAAATATTTGTATAAATACGCTTGACTTGTGTGCTTGACCTGACCTGGTATCTGCTGTTTGCCTGTAGAATACACTTCCTACGCCTTACAAAGACTTCTTGATCGCGTTAGCTGAGTCGGGGACAACGGATCAGAATAGTCTATCGAGATTCTGAATCCTTGATCCGATCGATATGCCACTGTCCTATAATCGGCGGCCTTTAAGTTATAACAGATATATTAATCAATGAATTCTTAAAGTAGGTCTCTTTACAGTAATATTTAACGTCTTATCATCCATGTTTTTTGGCATATTCTACTGCTCTTTGCTCGTATATTATATTTAAGTTACTTGTGGTATAGACATAGTTGTTCTTTATCTACAATAAGAATAGTGCAATTGGATCCAATGAGAAAAGATAAGAAGTTGTAAAGGGTATGATGTTTTGAAAGTGATTTGTCACATTTCTGTTGACTGAAAATGTATCATTACTTTTCTTGTATTATCTTAAATGCATGCGATTGGATTTTGTTAAAAACAGAACTTATATTAGAAACCAAAAAAGTGAGCACAAAGATCAGATATTTTATTTGGACACTTGAAACTCAGCTATATATGCGGTTTATTACAACTTTTGTATACTAACGAATTAGTAGATAAGTACTAACGTCATTCATTTTAAGCATCAGCATTAACCAAAATCTGTCAATGATTTTTATGATGAGAGTATAAGCTTAGGGATTAAACCTTATGGTGCATCATATTTGATTTGTTGGGGGAGGGAGAGGGGATTGACAGAAAAGCATAGATGAATAATTTTTTACATACTGACATTCATTAGCATCTACTTACTGCCTGTATTGTTCCAAGAAAATGTCTCTGAATAGGATACAGATGAATGTTTATTCAACACCTTACAAATATCATATATATATATATATATATATATATATATATATATATATATATATATATATATATATATATATATATATATATATATTAGAAACTTCCTATCGTTGATATAATCATTTAACTCTTTATTATTTGTTAACCAATTTGCTTTCAACATAGTAAATGTTAACCTTTTTTAGTAAACAAATAAAACGGGGGGGGGTAAAGTTACATAACGTCTCTTAACCGTAAAAATGTTAGGCTACAACATTATGAAATAAATTAACTTGGTGTTGTTTTACTTGTATCTTCCCAATAATGTTTAGGACTACAATTGATCAGTTTCTTGTTGGCATATAAGCATCCTGTGTGGATTGCCTCGATATAGCTTTGAGTCACAAGCTTTTTAAGCAAAGATGAATAGTGGATAGTAGTGGAATTCAGAACACACGTTTCGTTCTATTTGAGACTCGCCAGCTGGATGTTTCTTCTGCTTACATATCTGTTTCTTTTACTATTGAATGTATATACTTTTTGTTCAACCTATGATCTTCGTATTGACTTTTATGTGTTGCACTATGTGTGGAAGTTAAATGTAAATGTAATAACAGTGTCAGTAAATAACTTTACATAAAGTATTTATTCTATTTTGTGTAATTAAATTTTCCCATATATATTAATATTTTATCATTGAAGGTCATTCACTTATTACGGTAAAAGTATGTACATATTAAAGTTGATTTCATTATATTTGAAAAGTGATCAAGTAAACCGGATGCTTATATAAAATCATACTCACTTGCTTACGCATGTTGCCCATTGTTGAACATAGGCCACCAACCAGGATTCTCAAGCGAACTCTATTCTTGGCTCTTCTTTCAAGTTTTACCATGTATTATTCATTCAGTTGACGTTCTTTGATCTGCCCCTACTCCTCTCGCCTTCAGAAATCCAAGCTAAAGCTTGTCTCGTGATGCAGTTCAGTTGTTTTTCTTGCACTGTACACCCTATCCAAATCCACCGTCATTTCCTAATCCCCTCTTCAACTGGAACATGATTTGTTCTTTGACAGAATGGGATTTTTCTGATGGTATCCGACTAACAGATATGGAGTATCTTGTTTAAACAACCGTTCACAAACACCTGTATCTCTATGATGATGGTTGCGGTGGACTTCTATGTTTCAGCTCCGTACAATAGAACTGTCTTGATGTTTGTATTGAAAATTTCGACCATGATGTTGGCTGACAGTTGTTTTGACTTCCAGATATTCTTTAATTGTAGGAATTCTATCCTTACTGTGCTAATCCATGCATTCACATTTGCATCAGATCCACTTTGTTTATCAATGATACTGTTCAGGTACATAGAACGTTCCACCTCTTACAGTTTCTTAATCAAGTGTGATTTGGTTGGTGCGCTGCGTGTTCTTTTTAGCGGTAAGTTGCTCTTTCTATTGTGTGTTGAGGCATAATGATGCAGAGACTGCTGCTACACTACTTGTCTTCACCTGGATTTGTTGATGTGTATGGGATAGAAGGGCTAGGTCGTTTGCCAAATCAAAATCTTGCGGCTATATCCAAGTTGTTGATTGTATTCGGTGCCTCTCCTGAGATTTGTAGGTTTCCTAAATTCAGTCAACCACCAGAAGAAAAAGAAAGAGCGGGGGCACTAGGCAATTTTAAAAATAAAGATATATCCTATCGGAACAGGCAAATCATTACTTGATTTTGCATAAGGTTCTTTTTCTTATCTTTGAATGCAAATCTTTAATTAGAGCCAATAAATGTTTTCTTATTTATTTTATGGGCGTCACTGTTCTCATTTTTCACTGAAAGTAAACGAACAAGTTTGTAGTTAAAAAGCCGAAGAAATCCTTCACATGGTAACACAGCTCAATTTACAGAATGCTCTACTTATTCATTATTAACTCAAAAATATGGAGCTGGATCTCAAGGTATAAAGAGATGTCGGGTTATCTCAGGTGAAAAAAACACTTGAATTTCGATTGAAAGCATAAAGATAGCATAGAATTATCACTCTTAAAACTGAAGATAAAAGCCACGGTTATTAATATGGTGAATAACTTGTGAAATTCGAGTATAAACTTAGCCGTTTACGCCTTCAAGTTGCAATGTGAGTTATCAGCTAGCACATTTTCATAAATTGTCACAGATTATTACTTGATGAACAACTCTGTAGTATGTGAAGTAAACCTGTGAAAAGTTTTCCTTGAAGTACTAAGGGAGGTGTAGCTAAAAAGTAAGATTGTTAGGGCGGGATCGTTTGTTAATTCAGTGATATATTTGACTAAGTAATCGGTAGTCATAAATAGGACGCTGAACAATTACCATAAAAAGTACCATCAGTTTCTTTTAGGATATTGTTCCTTTGCCACTGAAATTTTTACTTAATTTTTGGGTAAACATATTGTTCCTCTAAAATTAACTCAGTCCCGGAATGAAAGAGAATACTGAGATGCAGGCATATCCGGCTGACGAATCCTGAAATGGATGAAAATCACTTTCTGAACTTCAATGCTAGCCACTAACCAAATCTATTTTAAATTTGGTTTCTATCATTAGTCAACTTCACAGTCCCTTATTTTTGGTTACAAGTATTGCTGGTTTGGGAAATATTGAGCTTGAAAGTTTGTTTTCAACGTTCCATCTACTTGAAAGTCATTCGAATTCTTTAAAAAGCGGCTCACAGATGCAAAACATATTCAGAATAATAAAGACTATTTTAAGTTAAACTTAAAATATCCATCAAAGAAAATCGATTCAATAATAAAGTTCATAATCACAGTATCTTTATTGGATTACGGTGATATTCCATGGTGATAGTTAGAATCGAACTATTGAACGGAAGACAAACTTTAAGGCCTCTTCATTTCTTCTGAACTCTTACAAAATTATTTCTTATAATGTGAATCATACGAAATGATGATGCCTATTGGTTATTATGTTTATATAAAAAAATGTAACCTTAACAATAATAATGTATTAGTTTATTTTACAGTATACCGAAGTCTTAGGTGCTATTTTTATAGATAAGAGTGTCTATACGTTTGATAATCTTTATCTAATTATGATTTGTTTAATCTAAAAAAAAAATTATTTAAATCAGATGATTTAAAGAATCCTATTTACTTTAGTTCATTTTCTATGGAAAATCCTACTTATAAGTAGTATAGATAGTTAAACAAAAAAGTGATCAAAACAAAAATTTGTTAACTTTTATTTAACTGAATAAAAATACGATTTGTCTACAGACATTTGATCGATAAAACTTATTTTGTTCGATTTTTTTCAAGGAATGAAACTGGACATTGAATTATTTATATTTTTTTGTTTTGATAACTTCAATATTAATTCAACGTTAATCTCATTTATTTTTCTGTCACTTACATTTTTTGATTGAAATCTTGAATTGATTGACGTTAGACCACCATTGAAAATCTAGAAGCACTGAACGGCCGTTTCGTCCTATTGTGCGGCTTCTTAGCAGTGCTCATGCACGATCCCGCTCGCGGAATTCGAACCCAGGGCCCTCAGTCTCACGTGCGAACGCTTAACCTACTTGATGCACACTGCTGAGGAGTCCCACAATAGGACGAAACCGCCGTCCAGTGCTTCCAGGTTTTCAATAGTGGCCTAACAGCGATCGGTTCCGGATCTCAATCAATAACTTAATAATCTCCACAACCTTATACTGATACTTTTATTTTTGACAAATGTTTTTGGATAAAGTCTGAATTTGAACACGGAAAATAAAATTTATATTAATAGATAAATAAGTGTAGCATTTAAAAGACAAATCCCCAACCAAATTTGCAACAAAAAATGATGTTCAGAACTTGTTATTACTGTCAATTGAATATCTCAAAGAATTTTGGCCTGTTTGAACATTTGGTTATCTGTTTCTACTCTTTAAATGTTTCAATTTGTTATCTGTTTTCGCTTGTTTTAAGATTTCATTATGTCTATTAATCGCATAATCTATTCCGGAGCGTTTATGAAGAGGTTACAACCTTCCGCTGTACAAGTTACAAACAAGCTCAATCTGAGTCATCGTGGTTGCTGGTAATATACAGCGAAAAGAATGTACATTATTCAGATGTCGATTCCTGGACTGCTAAATTCTAACTGGAGAATATTCAATATTTACTGCAAGAATCAATCAAGAAATAAGAAAAGGAAGCTTGTTGAAAAACTTTGTTCACAGGATTCTATATTGTGCCAACAAAATATAATACTGAAGCAAGCCATGAATAATAATAAAATAAATAATATCTATAAGGTATGAAAATGATGATTAGACACAAACAAAAACATCAACAACAACATAGCTGGTTTGTTTGAATTCTAGCAGTAGTCATGTAATTAAAAGTAAATAACAGATCATTACCAAACATAATGGATCTTATAGGATAAGTGATTTTTTTTCTAGATCTCATGAATCGTTAATTTAATCTAATTAGTTTGACATAATGAAATTAGATTTTTCTGGGAAAGGGGCAGTTTTTACAGTTTAGTAGATAAATATAATGAATTTAGAATTGTGAGAATATATTTTGAAACATCATTGCAAACTTATAAACAAAAAGCAGTGTTGATGTCGACAGTTATAAGTAGTGTGTATCATCAATTGAAAGTGAAGTGTATGGCGGTAGAAGGTTAAGAAGATTGATGAGTATAGAACGGGAACATGAAATGATTGGTTTGGAAATTAAGGAACAATCAAGACTGAGACATTTCGCAAATGTAGTATTTACTGTATGGTTTTTAGATATTACTAAAAGATTCTGTAATTTTCTGTTCGAATACATTCGATTGTTCTCAAATCACTACAGCCGACTTCTAATTTCGTTTTTAAGGTGAAAATGATAATGTGAAAATGTATTCTAGCAGTCTTCTCATCTTTTGATATTATCCACTTACAACAAAATGAAGTAAATGATTTCTTTGTGTAGGAAATTCTTACATATTAAAAAAATAAAATACCCAGTTACTGTAATACAAAATTGAGAAATACCAAAAGAAATACTATTCTCCCTTCTGTTATAAAATGTATACCAAGGAAATTATTGGTTGGTATTTAAAAAAATTTAGAAAACTGTTGTGGACGTTAGATCCTCAGAACTCACTTGGGAAAGGACCTAATTTTGTAACTTTATTTAGAAAATTTGAATTTCCTTGTTTTCGCGCCAAAGGCGCTCTTGTCACCTTTATGTCGTATTTCCCACTGGGAAATATCTTAAGTGTTATTGGTCCGTTGCGTCTTTTAGTATGCTATTTGGTAACTCTCCCCAAGGACGGTTTTGCACTGTATATATACGTTTTGAGTTGTGTTTGTCGTTATCACTCGTTTCTGGCTGTTTTGCAGAATATACTTCCCATCGCAATCTTGAACGTCTCCCTCTAGTTAGCGGGTCTGGGACGCATCAATAGCTAGCTTACTGGTCTTTGGTCACCGATTCTTGTTCTCGTTCGCAGATTAAGTGAACTCGTGATAGCTTCAAACCTAGCAAAACACACTCGAATATGTGCAAATGATATGGATTATAATAGAGGTAAAATACCAGGAATCTGACGACATTTAATGTTTTTAAAACGCTAACAAATTTAATTGAATGTATTCTTTTTATTTACTGATGACCACAATGCAAACAAAGGGATGCTATGTGTCTTTAAAACTTGATTCTGAGTTTTATTTGTCCATCAAAAATTTACCAATCTTTCCGTGTGTAAACTTAATTAATTACAATGAGTTGTTTTAGAATACCTTTCCTAGTTTCACCAAAACTATTTGGCAATGAGGTGTAAAACAACAGAGTGTTTTGTAATTTGATGTCTATTTGAACTGTTAGTTGATACAATGAAATATAAAGTTGATTATTTATCAATCAGCACAGTGATAAAACTTTATGTTTGGTCAGACGTTTCAGTTTTATATGGTAGTATTAAAAAGAAAGGATTATTATAACATTAAATGTATAAAGATCACTTTTGCAATATAACAAGCTTCTACTTATTCTTTTAGGTAGATAACTTATGGGAAATTCTAGTCTTACACAATGATTAAATAGACATAAAAATTTATTAATCTCTGTTAGCTTTCCATTGGTATTACAGTGGACGGGAACACAAGTGGTGTACAGAACATCTTCATGAAATTTGAGAACCATATAGTAAATAATTCGTTTGCAAAATGTAAATCAGTTGCTTCAAACTCAACTGTTCCTTTTGCGAAATGTCAATCAATCGTCTTAGACTTTATTGTTCTTTCGTTTCTACATAAATTATTCTCTGTTCTCGTTCTGTTCTCTTCGATCTTCTTAACCTTCGGCAGCCAGTTGTTTCACTTTCGATTGATGATACATACTACTTATGATGGAGTTTTGTTCTCTGAGCTTTCATCGTTCGATGAAAGCTTAACGACCAAACCATCTAGCTCAGAGAACAAAACTCCATCAAAATCATCCACCTGAGCTACAAATCTTCTCCACCACCCCACATACTACTGATATCTATCGACATCAGTAGCACACACCACATGATGATCAAAATAAGTATAGAGTGAAAAATATAAATGAATCTATTTCCTAGTTGTTATTGCCAAAATACTGTCTGTTTTCTCAATTAACATTATACATTTCATTTGTTACACTAGGATATTTTTTCTATAGTTTATTTTTATATAAAAGCATGAAGGTTATACATTTTAGAGAAGATTATATTTAATATATATTGCCTCAATATTGCCTTAATTTACAAGCATTATAAGCAAAGACAGATATTGGCTAGCAGTGGAATCCAGGACGTTCGTTTTGTCCAATTTGAGCCTTGCCAATTGGATGTACCTGCATCTCAGAATAGATCTTCACTCCAGGACTCGAGCCAAGTACCGTTTACTTCAAATAAATTCATGAAACTAAACTAATATACATTTCATATACTTTAAATTGTAACCTGATAAAATTTCCAATATTTTTAATTCTTTAAAAATAACCTTACTGAGAATTAATCACATTTAATTAGTTACAATACTATACATTGAATATCGTTATCGTTTAACCAATTAATATTTCATATAAAAATCTATAATGAAATGAATCAAACCGGTATAAACTATTTTAAATGAATATAATATGTTGAAATCATGAGTCACTTGAAGCTAGACCATCATGGAAAACCTTGAAGCACTGAATGGCGATTTCGTCCTAGTATCGGACTCCTCAGCAGTGTGCATCCACGATCCCGCCTCGCGAGGTTCGAACCCAAGACCTGCCGGTCTCGAGCCTGAGCGCATAACTATTAGACCACTAAGCCGTCATCCAACGGTGTTAATGTCTAACTTCAACTTCCCATACTAGGACGAAACGGCCATCCATTTCTTCCATGGTGGTCTGGCTTCAATTGACTCATGATTTCAACTATTGAAATTTCTAAAATCTCCACAACACCTCCCCTCTAAGAATATAATATGTTTTACAGAAAAATACTTTCTGTTATCAATATTATTTATAGTTAGTTGTCAGGTAAAACGCTTCATTTCTATTCTTAACTCAATTGACATTTACTTAACACTAAGATGTAAGTATATAACATATATATGGAAAAGAAATATATTTTCATTTATTTATTTGAAAGCTAAATATGTTAATATTCTTAGAAACCACAATCATTTTTCTTATTTAATCATTGAATTCAATTCGACAGATTGAGTTTTTATTTAAACAATTTTGATCTATAACCATCATAATGATCACCTTAATTTATCAAAGTTACCATCATCATTCTATTTAATAGTATCTTTAATGATAGAAATGCTTTTTCAATTAAAATAATCAGCAAAAATAAACTCATAACTACATCGAATTTGTTTTTTTCTCGTTTTGTTTTCTTTCTCTTTTTGCCCCCCCCCTTCACCAGATTATCTGTGATATTATCTTGTTAGTTTCATTCATCATATAATAGAAATTCATTTCATTCAATTGAATTTTTGTTTCTTTTTTTTGGTTTTGTTTTTAGGATAAGTAAGTAGTTGCTAAAGTATAAATCTTTATTAAATCTCTTCTTTTTTCTCTTTCAAATTGTATCTATGTGTGTATGTATGTATGTATGTATAATGTACAGTTCAACATAAACAAACATCAATATGCATAAATAAATAGATTTAGTCAACGTAATAAATCAAAGTAAACAATCACATCAGTAATCACTACGATTTGATGTGATATTAAAAAAAATTTTTTTTTGTTTTCTCTACCATCCTAGTTGTCATCTGTTTGTAATAACAATAAATAAATAAAAAAAGAAAAGAATCTGAATGATCAAAGGGGATGGATGAATCAACAAAGGGAATAAATAAACAAACAAATAGACGTACACAAATATACGTAACCAGATTGATAGTTCCAAATCAGTAAATCAATAAATTTAGAAAAAACAAAAACGAGATAGAACAACACATAAATCAAATCATGAAAATTGTTTTTAATATGTCATTATTTAAATGATTAACCCATTAGATTATTTCATAAATTATAGCATAGAAATAAATAAACTGTTTGATGATGGTGATGGTAATGATAATGATGATGATGAAGATGAGTTCTAGACAATAATGTATTTATTATAAAAGGTTAGATGAAAAGATATAAGATTATTCGTTTGATTCCCAGTATGATTGAAATGTTGGTAACTACTTAGATTTTTTTTGTTTTGAAAAAAAAACAAGTGATTATTGGTCTATCGAAAAATATAGATACTTTCTAGTTAGTCATCTTGTTAGAAAGGAGCAAGTATATATGATTCAGTAATATAGGGATATTCGTTAATTAAAGCAGTTAACTCTGTTGATACTGCACATGATATATATATATATATATATATATATATATATATATATATATATATATATATATAAAGTTAGTAAGTAATGAATGTGAATTCTCGTCCTATTCAAGTAACTTGAATAAGACTATTGACCAGATTAGTAAATAATCTATAACTTAGTGTGGTAAGACACCACTGTTGATCTATTTACGGCGTATAGTAAATCTTTATTTATAATCTCGGCTTCTTCTTTTCCTTAGGATTATATCAGACTTGTTCAGCTGAAACTAGTAGTTTTTTTTCCTGAATTCATAGCGATTAGCAATAAAATTGTTTTATCTAGTTATAGTATAACTAATTTGACATCTACACAAGCATACGCACCCTTTCAAGAAAGGTTGATCATCACCTTTCCCTAGTATTTGCTACCATATTTTTATTATGTCACTGACCTGAAAGATTAAGCAGCTGATTTTATTAGACATAGGGCAGACATTTTCAGCTTACGTTCCTTGTGCTAACTCAAACGCATACCCCTTGCATATACCTACATAAATAAACCACACAACCCGAGATTCATGCAATTCATATACATAAACATGCACACCGAACAGCTTGCGAAATCTTAGAGATCCCCGAAAATGGGATCCAGCAATATGGAGGATTAGTCCGACCCCATCCAATACCCAAATTAACAAGCAAAGTTTCTTTCATTAACCGACAGCATCACATAGAGGTACTGAGTCGGATTTTGCTGCCTTCCAAACCGTAATTTTATTGTTACTATTGCGGTAATCAGTCAAATAAGTGGAACTCATTTGTCGTTAGCCTACTAAATTTCAACTGAATATTATACGAGTAAATTCATTTTCTCTCTTCTTTGAGGTTTTAACTCGAATTTATCATTAAAAGATAATCCTTATAGTTGTATTTGAAATTAACATAAATATAACTGTAAAACATGTATTGGATCTTTCCCAATGATAATTTTCCTATCTATGTTTATAGTGAATATTTAAGCCATTAGCAATCAAACGATTATTAGTTTCCCTGTTTCTAAGAAAAAAATTTTTTAATACCTTTATTTATTCTAACTCACTGTTACCATGTGTTTATTATCATCATTATTATAATTATCATCCTGAAAAAAAAACAAGTATATATTTGCGATTGTACGGTTTTGAAAATGAATTCGCCAAAAAGAGAACTCTTCACTGTACCAATCTTTCTTATTGAATTTCTCAATCGATGTATTCCGTTTACTAAAAAGAATTCATGGCGGGACTATAATTTATGGACGAACCGATCACATATAAGATTACAGGTCTCGGATTTTGGCGTGAAATTCACTCATCCATTTGATCAAATATATATATATATATATATATATATCATGTGCAGTATCAACAGAGTTAACTGCTTTAATTAACGAATATCCCTGATGTTAGTTCGTAATGAAAACCTTAAATCTAATTCCTAACCTCAACCATCAACTGTAAATCATAATCCTTATCCTTCACACTTGTTTATAATCATCATTTAGCCCTAGTATGTAAGTGGACATTCTCAAGGCCACTTTAACGTCGCTCAAAAGTTGTCCATAAATTATAGTTTCATCAAATTCATATATGACACCTTAATAATCAACTAACATATTGTAAGTTTACTTGGAGATAAATATTAATTTATTTGTATTTATTGATTAAGAACTAATTCTAAAATGAACCCTTTCGTTATCATCCATTCATTCATTCATTCAATTAATCTATTAAATAAAGCTTTAAAAAAACTAAACAAAATATATTTTATTTTGAAAATTAAATTATGCTAATTTGAAAAAAGAAAAAAAGAAAGAAAAGAAAAAAGAAAGAAAGAAAAAAAGAGATTAATTAAATTACTGATAATAATAATAAAGAAAAAAAAATTATCCGAAAAATTTTTCGGGGTTTATTAAAAACATAATTCGAATGAATAAATTATTTTTTATATTAGTTAATTTAAATAAAATTTATTATTCAATAAATATTAAACTAATTCCTCTTCTTATAAGCAAAGATGAATAGTGATTAGCAGTGGAATACAAGATGCGTGTTTCGTCCGATTTGGGACTCGTCAGTTGGACGTATCTGCATCCCAGAGTTGATGTTCACTTTGGGACTCGAATCCAGTACCATTCGCTTCAAACGTTATCACGTTATCCACTTAGCTACCGGGTCAGAACTCAGAGTGAACAACAACTCTGAGATGCAGGTACATCCGGTTGATGAGTCCAGAATAGGACGAAAGACGTGTCCTGGATTCTACTGCTAGTCACTATCCATCTTTGTTTATAATGTTTGTGAATTAAGACAATATCGAGGTAATACGCACAGTATGCACATATGCCAATAAGAGACTGATCAACTGCAGTCTTAAACATCAATGGAAAGATTCAGGCAAACAATATCAAGTAAGTTTAATTCATCTTCTTTTATAGTGATAATTGTTAAAAGATAAAGAGTGTGCTACAAAATTTCATTATATATGGAAATTATAGTTGAAATAATCTCAGCAATTCAAATGTAAAATAAATCCAACGTTTTGTCTAGTAAACTTGTTTGGACTTCATCAGGGTAGAATAATCAAAATCATCAAAGAAATATATAGCTTTTAACAGTCAATTCAGAACAAATCTATACTGTGACAATTCAATCATATTTGGATGTTAATTTTAGTAAAACGTTCGAATTATTTTAAATTTCAATTGTTGAGATTATTTCAAATATAATATTCATATATAATGACTACTCTATACTCGGGGCCCAATTATTGTTAAACTAATCGTTCTAATCTTGACGAATATTTGTGCTATAAGACTGTTTTCAATGGGTTATTTTCAGTACTTGTTAGAAGCATTTTTAATCACTAAGAAGCTCATGAACTTTCTGAAACAAATTATTTTGCTCATCAAAGACATAAACTGAAGGATTTTCTTAGCCTTTTACTGAAGGTTCCTAAAACGTTAGAGAAAAGAATCATGATTACTGCTGAAACAATCCCGAATTTTAGTCTCTATCAACACATCCACTGAACCAAACAATTTGATATTCATCATGCTCTTTTTGAACGTATATTCGAATTCTGTCTAGAATGACGATCCCCAAATTAATATAAATCAGTTAATAATTCCATTATTGGAAGTTTGGTCAATTCTAGTCATCTGTCTTCACATGAATCTTGATTTAAAATTATTCACAAAGTCGTGCAAACTAGTTTTAATGAAAGCTGAATAAGGAATTTACATATAACAGAGATCTAGGGAATTTTTCAATTAAAGTTGAATCTTTATGCTCAAAAGAGATATGTTCAATGTCTTTTAAAACTCATTATGGTCTTAACACCTTACTTTTTTGAGTTTGACATATATTTTTCTCTTCTTTCTATACGTTAACTGGATATTTATTCTTCTATATATTAGTTCTATTTATCATTAACCTTTAGGTATTATATAACTTTATTCAACACATAAGATTTTTAATTAACTTTTGGTACCTTGTAATCATAACTCCGCCTGGAGTCCCTCCGGGGGCTGCTGCCGGTCCCAAGCCCGGATGAAGGAGGAGAGTTGTGCAGGGTTTTAGCGACAGCATCCCGTAGAAAACTAACTCGCTAAAAAAACGCTAACCAGAAAAAATTATTCAAACCTTTTAAACTCTGCCCTGGGAGTCAGAAGGTCTTCATTTAGAAGAATTATGACGCCTCATGATGAAAGCCGAATTCCTTCGGAAGTTACGAGGCCGATGCCCCTTCTGACAACCAGAGCAACCATTTATTTAGGTACATGGAATGTTCGTACAATGTGGGACACCGGGAGAGCCTTCCAAATTGCTGCAGAAATGAGAAGATACAACCTAGAGGTACTTGGGATCAGTGAAACACATTGGACACAAGTTGGACAACAACGACTAACTTCAGGAGAGCTCCTGTTATACTCCGGCCATGAAGAAGAAAATGCCCCCCTACACACAAGGAGTTGCATTGATGCTGTCCAAACAAGCACAAAATGCACTTATAGGATGGGAATCTCATGGACCAAGGATCATCAAAGCCTCGTTCAAAACAAAGAAAGAGGGTATTTCAATGAACATCATCCAATGCTATGCGCCTACCAACGACTACAATGAAGACGCTAAAGATCAATTCTACAATAGGCTGCAGTCAATCGTCGAGAAGTGCCCAACAAAGGACCTGACCATTCTGATGGGAGATTTCAACGCCAAGGTTGGAACGGACAACACTGGATATGAAGACATCATGGGACGACACGGACTGGGAGAAAGAACGAAAATGGTGAGAGATTTGCAAATCTATGTGCCTTCAATAAACTGGTCATAGGCGGCACCATATTCCCACATAAACGCATACACAAAACCACATGGACTTCACCGGATCACACCACGCAAAACCAAATCGACCATATTTGCATCAACAAAACGTTCAGGAGGACTATAGAGGACGTGAGAACCAAGAGAGGAGCTGATATAGCATCAGATCATCACTTGCTGGTCGCCAAGATGAAATTGAAACTCAAGAAGCACTGGACAACGGGGCGGACAATATCACAAAAGTTCAATACGGCCTTTCTTCAGGATACTAACAAACTCAACAAATTCAAGATAGTCCTCAGCAACAAGTTCCAGGCCTTTCATGATCTACTCAATGGAGAAGGAACTACTGTGGAGAGCAACTGGAAGGGGATCAAAGAGGCAATCACTTCAACATGTCATGAGGTCCTGGGTCACAAGAAGCACCACCACAAGGAATGGATCACTGTTGATACACTGGATAAGATTCAAGAAAGGAGGAACAAGAAGGCAGCAATCAATACCAGTCGAACAAGAGCAGAAAAAGCCAAGGCACAAGCTGAATACACAGAAGTAAACAAACAAGTGAAGAGGAGCATCAGAACCGACAAACGTAAATATGTGGAAGATTTAGCAACGACGGCGGAAAAGGCTGCAAGAGAAGGAAACATGAGACAACTGTATGACACGACAAAGAAACTCTCTGGAAATCGCCGCAAACCAGAACGACCAGTGAAAAGCAAGGAAGGCGAGGTAATCACCAACATTGAAGAGCAACAAAACAGGTGGGTAGAACACTTCAAAGAACTCTTGAATCGACCAGCCCCACTGAACCCACCCACGGACCTCCCAATCAATGTTGGCCCACCAACAATTGAAGAAATCAGCATGGCCATCAGACAAATCAAGAGTGGCAAAGCAGCAGGACCGGACAACATTCCAGCAGAGGCACTAAAAGCAGACGTAGCGGCAACTGCAAGGATACTCCACATTCTCTTCAATAAGATTTGGGATGAGGAACAAGTACCAAAAGACTGGAAAGAAGGACTTCTGATCAAAATACCGAAGAAAGGCGATCTCAGCAAGTGTGATAACTACAGGGGCATCACTCTTCTCTCAATACCGGGAAAAGTCTTCAACAGGGTATTGTTAAACAGGATGAAGGACTGCGTAGACGCCCAACTTCGTGACCAACAGGCAGGATTCCGTAAGGATAGATCGTGTACAGACCAAATCGCAACTCTACGGATCATTGTGGAACAATCAATTGAATGGAATTCATCACTCTACATCAACTTCATTGACTACGAAAAGGCATTTGATAGCGTGGACAGAACAACACTATGGAAACTTCTTCGATACTACGGCGTGCATGGAGGACAGTTGACAAAGTCGTTCGAAGTGAAGACCGGTGTCAGGCAAGGTTGCTTACTCTCACTCTTTCTCCTGGTGATCGACTGGATCATGAAGACGTCAACATCTGAAGGGAAGCACGGGATACAGTGGACATCTAGGATGCAGCTGGACGATCTAGACTTCGCAGATGATCTAGCTCTTCTATCCCAAACGCAACAACAAATGCAGGAGAAGACGAACAGTGTGGCAGCAGCCTCAGCAGCAGTAGGTCTCAATATACACAAAGGGTAAAGCAGGATTCTCCGATACAACACAGAATGCACCAATCCAATCACAATTGACGGAGAAGATTTGGAAGATGTAAAACCCTTTACATACTTGGGCAGCATCATTGATGAACATGGTGGACCTGATGCAGATGTAAAAGCGTGGATCAGTAAAGTAAGAGCAGCATATTTACAACTGAAGAATATCTGGAGCTCAAAACAACAATCGCCCAACACCAAGGTCAGGATTTCCAATACAAATGTCAAGACAGTTCTACCGTATGGGGCGGAAACCTGGAGAACTACGAAAGCAATCATCCAGAAAATACAGGTGTTTATTAACGGTTGTCTACGCAAAATACTTCAGATCCGTTGGCCGGACACAATTAGCAACAACCTACCGTGGAAGAGAACAAATCAGATCCCAGTGGAGGAAGAAATCAGGAAGAAGCGCTAGAAGTGGGTAGGACACACATTGAGGAAATCACCCGACTGTGTCACAAGACAAGCCCTCACATGGAATCGTGAAGGCCAAAGGAAAAGAGGAAGACCAAAGAACACATTACGCCGGGAAACGGAGATATACATGAGAAAAATGAACAAGAATTGGATGGAACTAGAAAAGAAAGCCCAGGACAGAGTGGGTTGGGGAATGCTGGTCTGCGGCCTATGCTCCATTAGGAGTAATAGGCATAAGTAAGTAAGTAAGTAAGTAAGTAAGTAAGTAAGTAAGTAAGTAAGTAAGTAAGTACCTCGTAATCATATAATTTAGTCATTTCAATATATCTCTTAGTGATAAATGCTTAATTGTTTAATATGGTAAATACGTTTATACAGTAAGTTAATGATCAATTAATGTTAAATACTACTCAGTTCAATTAATACAAATATGACCGTTAATCTCACTGCAAAAAATCATATAAAAAGTAGTGTATTCCTGTATCATTTTGGCTTATTTTGGTGGTCAAATAAATCTTTAACACCAGTTATGTTTTCTTACTACGTATTGTCTGATATTGGGATTAAGTACAAATCCCAAGTTCCTTACGCATTCCACAGATATGACAGTGACAGACAAAGCACTGGTAAGAATAAGTAATTTTAAGTCAAAAATGTTTCTACACCATACAAACTGTCATCTTTGTCGTCGTCGACGTGTTTTGGGGTTAATAAATCATCACTTATACCGATTTTGTGTTCTTACTTTCGAGTCGTGGGAACTGCAGAGGTCCCTTGTTCCGAGCATAAGTGATAAGCGTTTCCGATATAACAATCAGCGAAGACCAGATACAAAAAGTAGCATTAAAAGAGCCAAGACAATAAGCATTCAGACGACAAATTACAACAATTCTGTAGCTGAATTCACTGTCACAACTTTTGTTGTTGATTTTTTGAACATTTTTTCATTTTGTTGAAGATAGTCACATAAAAGATAACCTATACATTGCCAGTTGAGCCACAAGTGAGCTACATTATTAAGCCATTTACTTAAATAATCTAATTCAAGCAGCTAAGTACAACCACTACTACTCACATGAACTAGTATATCGTTGTTTATTTGTGATTTATTATTAATTCATCCTAACGAAGATAGATTCACTAAAATTGGATGCATATTCTTCTCTATTTTGCACTGGTTATCTGGATATAGCTGGATCCCAGTGTTGTGGTTAACTTTAAGACTAGAGCCTAGTACCTTTTTTCACATCAAAAACAGGAAAACACGAAACCCTACAAGTATAATAGATTTATGAGTTAGTTATGAGTAAACACAAATCAGGTCCTATATTAGTGATTACTCTAATAATAATAATAATAATAATAATAATAATAATAATAAGGCTATTCATGATCGTTAGATTCATAGCTTAATGTAATAATCTCAACAAGCAAACCAAAAAGCACTTAGAATGATTTCTTTTTATCATTTTTATGCACTGGCAATATGCTTTAATCTCTAAGTTGTTTCAATAAGTTCAATACAAACAAGAATCCATTAAGACTGTTTGATTTACGATTCAAATTTAACTTCACTTCAATATATGAAAGTAGTATTCATTTGAAATGTTCAATGAGAAATATAATTTGTTTGAGGTGGTGGAGAAGATTTGTAGCTCAGGTGGATGATTTTGATGGAGTTTTATTCTTTGACCTAGATGGTTTAGTCGTGGAGCTTCTATCTGAAGTTTGTGCTGATAATGTCGTTCAGAAGAACGATGAAAGTTCCACGACCAAACCATCCAGCTTAGAGAACAAAACTTCATCATAATTTGTTTAATAGATTAATAGAATTTTAAGTAATTCTATTCTTAATTTAAGTAGTTTCGAGTGAATTCATGATGAAATAATCATTTTTGGCTTACCTAAAATTTATTTGTAATCATCAATAGTGTAGGGAATGTATTTAGCTTTTTTTGAAAACAAGTAAGTAGTTAATGAAAAACTGAATTTGTTGAATAGACAGAACACTAACAGTTGAATAGTTTTTATTGCTTGACATCCACTTGACAATCAGCTGTTAGATTGATTTAATTTAAAATAAATTTACTTCGAGGTCGATGTAGAGATTCTAATTGGTTACGCTGAATCTACATTGAAAGACAACAAACATTTTCTATATTCTTTAAACAGATAAAAATCCTTAAAGAGGAAGAATATATATTTGATGATTTTGTTGTTTGATTATATTTTCCTTGAAATAGCTTGGACCAGACTGTCAGGCGAAACGTTGGATTTACTTAAAGTTCATTCGTTGAGATTTTTCAAATATATATTCTTTCTCTTTAATGACTCACATTAACTCGGCGCCCAAGTATTGTGAAACTATTCGTTCAAATTTAGACGAAAGTTCTTATTCAGATTGATAATGGCTAAATGAAAACACTTTTTAGCAGTAAATGCATGAATTTGAAAAATCCTTTCCAGCATAAATCCTATCTTAGAATTCACTTACTACAATTCTGAGAAACTAAAGTGAGACCATAAATGATGTAAACTATTCCGTGAATCTCAGTATTACGTTGGGTAATCTCGATCTAGAATAAAGGTTATATTCGATCCATTGACTTTATATGGAAGAACTTCTTTACATGATATATGTATTCACAGACATGTACAGAAAGTATATATTCAGTTATATTTTGATCATACTAAATAATATTCATAAATAACTATGACGTTGTTTTTTATGGGTTTTATGTGACTTTCAATCATTGATTTGTTTTCTTTGTATAATAATTTACTTCCTAAATGACAGTGCACATAGTTTTAATTTTCGTTTAATTTAGTTGTTTTATGGAAACTTGAACAGTTTAATGACAGTTTTCCTTACTGAGTATAATAAGTTGGGTAACTTATGTGAACTAGGAAGAATTAAGTAGTTATTTCATTCTAGGTTGAAAAGTTATAGTAACGCACGTACAATTGAGTTTGTTCTCATTTAACTCAATTAAGCCCTTTTGTTAACTTATTTAGCGAACAAAGTCATCCGTACTATAACAACTTATTGTACCTTTATTATTGTTGTGCTTGTATGAAATATGTATGCTTGAACATTGCTTACTGCCTACGCATATATTCATTCTGCTAGCTTTATTATTAACTGCTTAATTAATTCAATGATCCATTCATTTCCCTGTATACATATACATGTACATTTAACACCCTACACTCTCGGTTCGTTGACTCACTCATTCGCCTCACTGCTTTGTGGTCTGAGTTATCTGCTAATAAAACTGTAGTCGCTACTTCTCTTTGCCATCTGATTTCAAACACCGTCGAGGATTATATTGTAACGGTTACGAGAGTGACTGGTTAACGAAGCACAGCCACTACAAATTATCACTAGCAGTGAATATCAAATACTTCATAAGTTTCTGTTCAGTTGACACTAGAATCAGATAAAATGGTATGATGTTAATTAAAAAGCTAGAGGTTCCGCTTTAATCGCATATGAAATTGTTAGCAAATGTATGCTGACGAGTTTTTTTTTATTAGAACAAAACTGTTATTCAATGTAATTTGATCCCTTTCCTTACTATTGACCGATATTAGTGAGAAATGAAAAATGTCTTAATCCAAGTTTTCTCGTTTTCTCTAGAAAAAGGTGATAAGCGATGCGATATCCTATATACTACTTTCAGCGTCTCATCCACTTTGACTCAACGAATGTAACTTTTGTAGAAAGTTGAAATGTCAAGATAAAGAGGAAAAATTACATTTTCCACTTATTGTGATTTTTGTTCAAAATTACTTCCGTTTTTAATTCAATATGATGATTATTCTGAGCAATATTTGTTTTGTTTCCAAAGTGACATTTTGCTCAAGTTAGCATTGATTTATTTCAGTATCATGTTTATTAGAGATGTGATATTCTTTGTATTGAATTAATATGAACTATGTTCAGTATGAACACCATCTGTAGCTACTGCCGATCCCAAGTCTTGTTAAAGGAGGAGGGTTGAGCATGAGGTCAGCAACCCCATCATGTAGAAAACAACCTTGCTAAAAAGAACGCCAACCAGAATAAACAATTTAAACTATTTAAACTCCGCTCGCCGAGTTAAAGGAAGAATTATGACACCTCATGGTGGAAGCCGAGATTCTTCGAAAGTCACGAGGCCGATGCCCCTTCTGACAGCCACAGCAACAATTATTTTAGGTACATGGGACGTCTGGACAATGTGAGGGACCAGGAGGACCAGTCAAATAACTATAGAAATGAGGAGATCCAACTTGGTGACATTCGGAATCAGCGAAGCACCTTAGACTTAAGCTGGGAAGCAAAAGTTAGATTCAGGAGAGATGCTATTGTACTCCGGTCATGAAGAGAAAAATGCTCCACACACCCAGGGAGTTGTTCTGATGCTGTCCAAAGAAGTGCGTAGTGCACTTATAGGATGGGAATCTCATGGATCCAAGATCGTCAATCCCTCATCCAAATCGTAGAAGGGGTAATCACAATAAATGTTATCCAATGTTATGCACCCATCAACAATATCAAAGACGGCGATAAAGATCAGTTTTATGAGGAGCTGCAATCGATCATAGTGAATTGTTCAGTAGATGACCTGAACATCATGATGGAAGATGTAAACATCAAAGTCGGAGTGGACAATAACGATTATGAAGATATCATGGGACGACATGGACTGACTGGGAGAAAGGAACGAGAATGGTAAGAGATTTGCAAACCTATGTGCATTCAACAACTAGGTTGTAGGTAGCACAAACACACATAAAAAGCTACAGGGACCTCAACGGATCGCTCTACAGAGAACCAGATTGATCATATTTGCATCACTAAAGATTCAGATGGTGAATGAGGGACGTGAGAACCAAGAGAAGAGCTGACAACCACCACCTGGTGGTTGCCAGGATGAAACTGAATCTAAAGAAGCATTGGACAACTGGACAAACAGTACTTCAAAGGTTCAGTGCAGCCTTTATTCGAAGTGCTGAAAAACTCAACGAATTCAGGATGGCTCTCAACAACAGGTTCCAAGCCTTACAATATATACTCAAAGAGGAGAAAACTACTATCGTGGACAATTAGAAAGAGACGAGAGAGGCACTAACTTCAACGTGTCGGGAGGTTCTGGGTCGCAAGGAACATCATCATGAGGAGTGGATCTGCATCGAAATCCTGGGTAGGATTCATGGAAGGGAGAACAAGAAGACAGCAATTAACTACAGCCGAAGCAGAACAGAGAAAGTCAAGACACAAGCTGAATACACTGAAGCAAACAAGCAAGAGAAGAGGAGCATTAGAGCTAACAAACAGAAATATGTGGAAGAGCTAGCGGAAAAAGCTACAAGAGAACGAAATATAAAATAACTATATGAAACAACAAAGAAACTGGTTTAGAAATATTGTAAACCAGAGAGAGCAGTCAAAAAGGCGGACAAACCAGATTCATGAACGGAGGAACAGATGAATAGAATACTTCAAGGAACTCTTGGATAGACCGGCCCCACTGAACCCACCAGACATCGAAGCAACATACATAGACCTCCCTATAGATATCACTTCACCAACGATCGAAGATATCAGGATAGCCATCAGATAAATCAAGAGTGGGGGTGCAGAAGGATCTGACAATATACCATCCGAAGCAGTAACTGTAAACATGCTCCACATTTTATTCAGGAAGATTTAGGAAGAAGAACAAGTGCCGATAGACTGGGAATAAGAACATCTCATCAAGATACCAAAGAAAGAAGATCTAGGAAAATGCGAAAACTACAAACGCATCACACTACTATCACCACCGAGGAAAGTTTTCAATAGAGTGTTGCTGAGCCAGATTAAAGATTTAGTGGACGCCTAACTTTGAAATCAACAGGCTGGATTCCGTAAGGGTCGATCGTTGACAGACCGAATCGTGGCATTACGGATCACTGTTGAACAATCAATTGAGAGGGGCTGGTTACTACACATCAACTTCATTGGCTATGAGAAGGCGTTTGACAGAATGGATGAGAGAAGATTATGGAACCTTCTCTGGCACTACAACATAATACGGAATTCATACGACAGATTAATCTGCAAAGTCATGAATGGAGGATAGTTAACAGGTGCATTCCGAATCAAAACCGGAGTCAGACAAGGCTGCTTACTCTCCTGTTTTCTCTTTCTTCTGGTGGTTGACTAAATTGTGAAGACCTACATATATGAGGGAAAACATGAAATACAATGGACAGCGTAGATGCAGACGATGATCTAGCTATTATATCCCATGCACACCAAAAAGTGCAAATGAAGACGAATGGTGTAGCAGCAGTCTCTGCATCACTGCGCCTCGAAATACACAAAGGCGAAACCATTATCTCCAAATACAACACGGAGAACACCAACCAATCCAATCACACTCGATGGAAAAACTCTGGAAGAGGTGGAAACATTCACGTACTTGGTCAGCATTATCGATGAATAAGGAGGATTCGATGCAGATATGAAGGCAAGGATTGTCAATGAAAAGACATTATTCCTACGTTTGAAGAACACATAGAACTCAGAACGACTGTTAGCCGACACCAAAGCCATAATCTTCAATACAAACGTCAAGACAGCCCTACTGTACGGATCCGAAACTTAGAGAACTATCACAACCATCATCAAAAAGTACAGGCATTTATAGACTATTATCTACCCAAGATACTGACTGTCCATTGACCGGAAACCATCAGCAACAGGCTTCTGTGGGAGAGAACAAATCAGTTTCCAGTTGAAGAGAAAGTTGGGAAAAGACGATGGAAATGGATAAGACGTACATTAAGGAAATCATCAAATTGCATCATGAAGTAAGCGCTAGCTCGCAATCCTAAAGCGAAACGGAAAAGAGGAAGACCAAAGAATACACTACGTTAGAAATTGAAAGTAGATATGAAAAGGAAGAATAGCGACTGGAAACAACTGGAAAGGATTGTCAAGGACAGAGTTGAATGGAGAATACTAGTGGGCTGCCTATGCTCCTCGACGAGAGGTAACAGTCGTAAGTACGTAAGTAATAACATGCAGCATACATTTTTGTTATAATTTCATACCTTTAACTTCTAATTAGTAATCAAATGAATGTACAAATCAATGGATCAATAAGTGTATTTTTGACTAGGATGATAGTGTTTTGGAGTAATTAAATTTTCACTTGTACCAGTCTTTTGTGTGAATACTTCAACTCATGGGAATTGTTGTGGTGATTGCGAATAACTCTGTCCCTTGTTAACATTTTGTTCTATACGTTAGTTTTTGACTAGAATAAATAAACAAGTATCCAGTCGTTTTTGAGAATAGATTTTTCAAAGTAATAATATGTTTAGACTAGAACTGTTTTTTTCCTTAGGTAAGATTAATAGCTTTTTACGAGTTTCAAATGATTTAACTAGTCTCTTATGTAACATGTTTACATCAGTGACTTAATATATCAGAATTAGTTACAAAATAAACATTCAACAATGTCGTTACGTTTCTTAAACTGAGATTTCTTAGGAATGACATTCAAAACCTACTATTGCTAATACTGATCGAAATTTAGTTGAGATGATCAACAAAGGAATAATTTAAATCTTTTCTAATAATAATAATATGAATATCATATACCCGTCACACAAATGAGGGGGTATTTAAATCTAGTAGCTTAGTGGATATCGCACTGAACATTTCAAATTAAAGGTACACGGATCCAGTCTCATCCGATTGTCTGTTTGGAATGAGAAGCTCAGTTGATATTTCACTGGGATTCGAGATGAAAGGTATTGGGTTCGACTCGTGATGTGAACATTAACATTAGGATGCGGATACATTCAGCTGACAAGTTCTAGAAAGAATAAACCAGGTGTCTTAGATTCAGCTGCTAGCCACAGTCCATCTATTTTATGTTATAGAAATCGTCTGAATTCCTTGCTAAAAATAGTCCATAGTGAGAAGAAGATAATACACTTCGCATTGTTTACTTGAATTTTCCCGTTGACATTAAGGACTGCAATGAATCAATCTCTTACTGACATATGTGCATACAGTGCGTATTGCATCGATATTGTCTTAATTTACAAGCGTTATAAGCAAAGATGGATGGTGACTCACAGTGGAAACAAGGATGCGTGTTTCGTCCTATTTAGGACTCGTCAGTTGGATGTATCTGCATCTGAGTTGATGTTCACTTTGGGACTCGAACCCAGTACCATCCGCTTCAAACGCTATCACGTTATCCACTTAGCTACTGAGTCAGAACTCAGAGTGAACAACATTTCTGAGATGCAGGTACATGCAGTTGACGCGTCCCAAACAGGACGAAAGGCATGTTCTTGATCCCACTGCTAGTCACTATCCATCTCTGCTTATAAGAAGATAATAGTTTTCAATATTTCAACTAAATCCATCAGAGTTTCCTCAGAATATTAGAAAACCTGTCTGACTGGTCTATACATATACAGGAGATTATCATGATGTCAATATACTTTCCGATACAAAGACTTCCTTCTGTCTGAGTCACTTTGTTTTTAATCATCTTTGTAAGTAAAATATTTCAGTGTTTTGAATTTTTCCCATCACCGTTAGTAACCTCATTGACAATAATTGAAACGATTGGTTCGTTATGTAATTAGCAAAAGCAAATCAGTTCATATAAAATATTCGTTGGAAAATAGATGATCTAGTAATATTTGTGTTTGAGTTCTTGCAATGTTTTACAAAGATTATCAAAATCGGTTTCTAGTTTATAAATTATGGACAAATTGCGCTATCACGGTTGATTAACTTTATCAATCACAGGACAATGGTTTCAATACAAACTCTGCTAGGAGCTACTTAGTCAACAGTATAGGTTGTCATAATTTGTATAAAACTACCATTAAACATGAAATATTTCTTGAAATATTATTGTAGTAAACAAGAACTTACAGAGTTCTTTGGTAAAATGTAAAAACCATACGTTCGATACTTTATTTGCAAGTCCTCTATCATTTGTTTCAGACTTCATCGTTCCTTGATCGCCATAAAAATTACTCTCTGTTCTCGATCTCTTTGATTTGATCTTACCAACCTTCTGCTGCCAGGCATTTGACTACTGAATGATTGCTTTTATATACTACTTATGTCAACACCACAATATGACTATTAGTTGGACACCATGTCTATTATATATTCAATTAAGAGCAATTCTGACGTCTTCAATCAATGAGACTGTTGATACAGAGCGCATACTTGATTATGTATTATGTAAAAGTGATTTTTCACAAAATCCACTGATAGCTATCAAATTCCTGGTTAATGTAAACATTGTTTGTATATTAAGAATTTTACTTGTGCTTACTGAAACACTAATATGAAAGTTCCAAAATGCACTTTATTATTCAAAGTTATTACAATTTGTTGGTGTTGTGATCCCTAAACTCAGTGGTTTTGTTGTGTAACTTTCATTGTTCGTTTGAGCAAAATCATCAGCACGTACTAAGAAGCGAATTGAGCTACTAGACTTGAAGTAGTTGAAGAATATTGTTTTAAAGCCCAACTATTAAAGAATTAATTCTACATTATCACTTTTAAACCATACCCTTTTGATTTAAAATAATCAGACAAGAATGGATAATTTAAAATAAGTAATTACGTCTATATAATAAAAGGTTAATATTGCATTCTGACAAATATTAAACAGTGTATTTCTTTAGTAGAGTAACTAAAACTAGTTATGTTTTGTCTGTAAGCTTGTAAATACTTTTCGATTAGATGATAGTTATTAACTATGTATATTATATGTGATCTGAACAAGACACATTATTATTATTATCAGAAGGGGTTTTTGTGTATATTATAGTAATTTAATAATTGAATTCATTAGTCGATTGAAGCTAGACCACGATGGAAAACCTAAAAGCACTGGACGGCCTTTTCGTCCTATTGTGGTACTCCTCAGCAGTGCGCATTCACGATCTCACTGGTGCATCCAGATTTTCCAAGGTGGTCTAGCTCATGAACTTAACTATTAAATCACATTATTATTGACAATATCTGACTACTGTTGTTATTCATTGAGGATTTCATTAATATGCTGATATTTTAGTTTTGGTAGCAGTTAGCTTTTTTTATAGAATTTCATTTTGCAAATTGTTTTCGGTGAGTCTATAATTTATGGATGAACCGATCACGTATAAGATAACAGGTCTCGGATTTTGGCGCGAAATTCACTCATCCATTTGGCTAAATAGAGTTTTGGCATTATAACTGATGTCACTTCATGATGAAAACCCTAAACCTAATTTCTAACCTTAATCATCAACTGTAAGTCATAATTTGAATTCCTCACTGAGTATTGTTCTCGTTCGCAGTTAAAGTGAACTCGTGAAGCTTTCAAACATAACAGGTTTATAACCCTCATTTGGTCCTAGCTACTAGGTGGACACTCTCAAAGTCAGTCTAATGTCGCTCAAAGATCGTCCATAAATTATAGTCTCACCTTCTTTTCATCTCTAATAAATGAGATTCAGAATTTCAATAATAAAATGAATCATAGAAGTTTTGTTTCAGTTTTTGTTTCTTTTCCTTTTTTTAGAAAAAAAGAAACTTTTATACAAACTAATGCAGTTACATTTTCCAATACACCGATGGAAACAAAGTAAAAAGTATTTGAACTTACATTAAAAAAAATAGAGAAACCTTATATTGGGTGCAGTCTCAGTGGTCTAGTGGTTAAGTGCTTGCGCGCGAAACCAGTAGGTCTTGAGTTTGAATCTCGCAGTAGGCGAGGTCGTAGATGCATAGTGCTGGAGAGTCCCACAGTAGGACGAAACGGCCGTCCAGTGATTCCAGGTTTTCCATGGTGATCTAGCTTCAACTGACTCATGACCCTGACCATTGAAACTACTATAATATCCACAAAACTCATCTGATATTTTTGGATACTTAAAAACTTTTATACAAACTAATACAATGACATTTTCCAATACACCGAGAGAAACAAAGTAAAAAGTGTTTGAACTTACATCTAAAAAAAATAGTGAAACCTTATATTGAATAAGTATAATACATACAGTATAGAATAGAATATTCTATGCTTATATACATGTATATTGTTTTAATATATTGATTTATACTACATTTATTGATTAAGAGTAACAATCTAGAAAAAAAACTGTTAACATGTGAATACATGTGATTAAATTTCTTTGATTATTATTATATTACTTATAATGAATAAAATTCCTTATTTACTTCAAAGTTAATTAGGTTATAATCTATTGATTTGATTGAGTAGTTAATGGGTAAAAATGATTGATATGAATAATGTTATATATCTAATATAATTGATTGAAATCACTTAGATTTGAATTGTTTCACTGAAACATCAGAGAAGGTTTTCATTACAAATCAACGAAGATAGGAGAACATTTACACTTCCTATCAGTGAGAGCTCATTCTATAAAATTCTATGGTTGATATTCTTAAAAAACACAAATGACAAATCGATCTAATTTCTTAAGTTTCTTACTCACTTACTTACTTACGCCTGTTACTCCTCGTGAAGGAACATAGGCAGCTCACCAGCATTCTCCATCCAAACCTGTCCTGGGCAATCCTTTCTAGCTCCTTCTAGTTGTTATTCATTCTTTCCATTTTCTTTTATTTCCCGACGTAATGTGTTCTTTGGCCTTCCTCTTTTCCGCCTTCCTTCAGGATTCCAAGTTAGGGCTTGTCTCATGATGCAGTTTGACGATTTGCGTAGTGTATGTCCCATCCATTTCCATCGTCTTTTCCTAATTCCCTCTTAGCTGGAAGCGGTTTGTTCTCTCCCACAGAATTGTGTTACTGATGGTATCCGGCCAATGGATGTTGAGTGTCTTGCATAGACAGCTATTTATAAATACTTGCACCTTCTTGATGGTTGTTGTTCTCCAAGTTTCATCTCCGTACATACAGTAGAACTGTCATGACGTTCATATTGAAGATTGTGACTTTGATATTGGTTGAAAGTTGTTTTGAGTTCCATATGTCCTTCAATTGAAGGAATGCGGCCTAGCTTTACGTCCTCGCCTTTACGTCTGCATCTGAACCTCCTTGTTCATCGATGATGCTTTCCAGGTATGTGAAGAATTCTACATCTTCCAGAGTTTCGCCATCAAGAGTGATTGGATTGCTGTTCTCCGCTTTGAATTTGTGGACCTTGGTTTTCCCTTTGTGTATGTTGAGGCCTACTGATGCAGAGAATGCCGTTACACTGGCTGTCTTTATCTGCATTTGTTCATGTGTATGCGATAGGAGGGCTAGGTCATCTGCGAAGTCCACATCGTCTAATTGATTCTGAGCTGTCCATTGTATTCGTGTTTTCCTCGGATGTCGAGGTCTTCATAATGCAGTCGGCCACCAGAAGGAAGAGGAACGGAGAGAGTTAACAGCCTTGTCTGACTCCGGTCCTTACTTGTAATGCATCTGTCAGCTGTCCTCCATGCATGACCTTGCACTGTAGTCCGTCGTATGAGTTCCGGATAATGTTGACAATCTTCTGAGGAACTCCGTGGTGTCGAAGAAGTTTCCACAACGTCCTCCTATCTACACTGTCAAATGCCTTTTCATAATCAATGAAGTAGATGTACAGTGACGAGTTCCACTCAACTGATTGTTCGATGATGATCCGTAGTGTCGCAATTTGGTCTGTGCACGACCGATCCCTACGGAATCTAGGTTGTTGGTCTCGAAGTTGGGCGTCTATTGCATCTTTCATCCGGTTTATTAAGTTTCTAGTTCACCTTTTTGGTGTATGACGTAGTGTGACGGAACTCCATAGTCTTTAATCTTTACCTTATTAAAAAAAAGGAAATATCAAAGGAGTGTGGGTAAGACATTCTTAATAATTTTGAAAGTTTTAAAATGATAAAGTATTCATAGAAAAATTCTGAAGACTGAAGACAAGATTACTTCATTAATTATATTCCATGCGTACACATATTATTCATATATTTAGTTTCATCTCCATTAATTAATTAGAACAAATTTATTGAGCCCTCTATTGTAATTCAATAGTTTATCTTATTTTAGTCAATAGATAAAATGAATTTCATTTTTGTCTTTTAATACATAATTGATCATAATCACTACTTAACACAATTATATCTAATAGTTGAATACATGAGTCAATTGGAGCTAGATCACCATGGAAAACCTGGAATCACTGGACGGCCGTTTCGTTCTACTGTGGGACTCTCCAGCACTATGCATCTACGACCTCGCCTACTGCGAGATTTGAACTCAAGACCTACTGGTTTCGCGCGCAAGCACTTAACCACTAGACCACTGAGACTGCATCCAACGATATTAATATCTAACTTCAACCAATCGCGCTAGATCGATAGGTCCTCGATTCGAGTTTCGCGAGGCGGGATCGTACACGCACACTTCTGAGGAGTCCTATACTAAGATGAAATGGCCATCCATTGCTTACATGGTGGTCTAGTTTCAATTGACTCATGAATTAACCTATTAAATTACGATAATATCCACAAAACCCCTCTCTGATTAAAATTATATCTCATGAATTATGAATATGAAAAGAAAAATTTAGCGATTGATTATGATATAAGAACTAATGAAGTTAGTTGCATAAATAATTTATTTATAAAACTATAAATACATTATGCTTTTATTATCCAGGAAAGAGGCAAACAAATCTAAATGGTGGATAAAAGTTGAATGATTTTCTTTCTTTACATAAAGCAAATGAAGTAGATAATTAATTATTTATAAATTAATCAGTATTAGTAAGATTACCGATATGAGTTTAGTTATTTAGTAATAGAACATCTAAAGTCTATTTTCATGTGTTGACAAAGTTGATACTGTTGTGTTTATCTTATTTGCATAGTACTTCATGATTAGATTTCAGTAGTACACATGAATATACTGAAATTATATAGAGAAATGAAATGAATCTAATGTCGCAAGTAAGCATGACCTCCTAATATGACACACGTCAGTTGTACTATATAAATCCTTCGATCCTTATTGAAATTTATGATTGCTCCCAAATGCTCTGGTATGGCTGAGAGTGGGGAGAATCAGCTCTCCGTCTAGAAATGCTTTCACATGGCCACGCGTATACAGCCTCTGTCAGGGAAGTCATACTCATTGCCTTCTCGTGATGGGGTGTTGTTCACAAAATTGAGAGGACGAGAAGTGAATGTTCGGTGCTTTAACCATGTTGATGAACA
Organism: Schistosoma mattheei; assembly: GCA_944470405.2. Classification (NCBI taxonomy): domain Eukaryota; kingdom Metazoa; phylum Platyhelminthes; class Trematoda; order Strigeidida; family Schistosomatidae; genus Schistosoma; species Schistosoma mattheei. The sequence continues at coordinate 14,387,378 of OX103947.1, read as the reverse complement.
CGGAGGGTCGACCTAGAGGAGTTGAAAAACCGTGGTTCCAAACCAATGGTGCACATGGACTCCAGTATCCTGAATGAACAAATGACATATAGATCAATTGTTGATGACCGGTTACCACGGGACTAGATCTCCTTACGTCGCTCCACTAATTTTTAATCAGACCTTCAAGTTGAAGGACCCGAGTGTGGCCTCCTAAGAAAACCACCTGCTTCTGTCTGGGCACTAGAACAGTATCACATCCTGTACACAAATCAAGTGACTTGTGTAGCGCATATGTATTCTGTTCTCCTTTGCATCAATATTTATGCATTCAAATAAATAAATTTATGATTAAACTTGATAAATTAGTTAGACCCTATATAATATTTAGGTCCTTTAAAAGCATCTGATTTATACATAAATGTTAGTATAAATATAATACTATTATAGTGTTCATAGTTGATATTAACATTACTTAATATCACACCGTTCTCATCAATAGTCTACTTTTCTTACATTTTTAATATCTAATTGTACATTATTGAATATAGAACAAGATATATTGCTTACATCATTCTAATATTATTTATTATTTATAAATGTCTTAATGATTTACATTATTGTCTTTCACATTATAGTTCAAATGAAAGTTAATACATATGTGATCTTTGAAATCTACGTAGTTCATAATATAAAATAGGATTGTATAAGCTACATTGAATATTGTATTGTTTATTATTGTGTCCAATAAAAAAAAAGAAAAATGTTATATCTAAGGTCTTTTTTATCGGTATTATTGCAGGTATATTGTCTTGGCTCTTTTAATGCTGCCTTTTGTATCTGGTCGTCTTTGATTGTTGTGTCGGAAACGCTTATCACTTATACTCGGAACGAGGGACCTCTGCCATTCCCACGATGCGAAAGTAAGAACACAAACACTGGTGTAAGTGGTGATTTATTAACACCCAAAACACGATGACGACGATTCTAGTAGAAAATATATTCCTTTATATATTGATTGTACACCCATTTTGATTAATAATTAGGATGAAATCACATATATGAAAAATAATTAGTTATAACAAATCACATACTGACCATAGTTCATGTCAATGGAATACATGAATATCGTATGTTATACAGAATAAAATATCATACGAGAAAAGAAAACCGAATACTACATTGAGTAATCATTCCATTGAATCAAAATGGAAGTAATCTTGAACAAAACTCATAATGAGTAAATCAATCGAAAATTGACTCTTCTTTCCATCATATCAATATTAAAACTCTTACTTATTTGAACAATTTGTAATATTTAATGTACTCTCAGAATATTATGATTTGTATAATGTTGAGATTATCGTGGGCGGTGTTTAGATCTCCTGTTAAACGGGATTGAGCTGTACTGTTTGGGTTGTCACATGAAAGTCTGGATGATGTGTGGTTCTCCTGAAAACCAATGTAAATTTATCCCGACCCACAAGGGTATATTATATAACTATAACTATGTTGAGAATATAATGAACAAGAATACATAAGTAGGGACAATCTAATGTATTTGAATATAAAATTACAGAATGTCTTAGTAAAATCTGAGAATCATACAACAAAATATCAATCAATCGTCAAAGTTTTCATTATTCTTTCGTTTCTACATCAATCATTCTCTGTTCTTATTCTCTTTTCTTCGATTTTCTTAACCTACTACTGCCAGCTATTTCACTTTCGATTCAAGATACATACTACTTATATCTGTCGACATCAGTAGCACACACCACATGATGATCAAAATAAGTATAAAGTGAAAAATATAAATGAATCTAATTCCTAGTTGTTATTGCAAAAATATAGTCTGTTTTCTCAGTTAACATTATACAGTTCATTTGTTAAACTAGGATAATTTTGTCCATAGTATAGTTTGATATAAAAGCATGAAAGTTATATATATTTTGGAAAAGATTATATTTAATATATATTGCCTTAATTTAGAAGCGTTATAAGCAAAGATGGGTGGTAATCAATTGAAATCTTAAACATCAATGGTAAGATACAAACGAACAATACAAAGTGAATTTAAACTTCACCCCTTTGCACAAAAAAGTGGCTATCAGAGCTCAGTAGCTATGTGGATAACATGATGGCGTTTCAAGCGAATAGTACTGGGTTTGAGTCCCAGAGTAAACATCAACTCTGAGATTCAGGTACATCCAGTTGACGAGTCCCAAATAGGAGGAAACGAGCGTCCTGGATTCCAATGTTAATCACTATCCATCTTTGCTTATAATGCTTGTGAATTAAGGGTATATCGTGGCGATAAGCACAGTATGCACATATGCCAATAAAAGACTGATCCATTGCAGTCCTAAACATCAATGGAAAGATTCAAGTAAATAATACAAAGTGAATTTAATGACTATCTATGGTAGCTTGCTAACCGATAATTCAATTTTTTTAAATTCCTCAGCTGTTTATTCCTAGAATAGAAATATCATCAATTTCTGAATGACTATAGTTCATGATTTTGGTCCCATAGGCATTTACTTTGACAAGCATTGTATACCATTTTACAAGTTGATAACTACTATATATCCTAAGACTACATTATTAAATCGTTTATAATAATGATATCCATATGAATAAACAAACAGACAGTTTTTTTATAGTAGTGAGTGAGCTGCCCTTACGATCCTTAACCTCCGAAATTGCCACTGTGATCATGTTGATTACTGGCAAGTGACTCGCCGGCACTTTAGGCTTCGACGACTTAGGCTTCTTCACTAGGACAGCCGCTGAAGCGCTCATGACTAAACCTTCAAACCAAAATTGCCACACGGAGACGATATAGTCTTTTCATACGGTTTATTACGTGGCATATATGAGAATACAATACTATCATTTGATATATAAATATGTGTATATAGAATTTATTCCCTTTCATAAAATTCAGTTTATCAGTTCAACGTATTTACAAACGGCCTTCATAATTACTGTAATTCATTTCAAACAATGCTGACCATTAAACATGTGACAGTTTCTTCAAAAACTATATAGATTAAAATAACTGTAGTGTTTTAAATGATTAGGGTTGAAAAAAAAGTGATTTTCTAAAGATCAATGAAATTTTAATGATGAGATCATTAGAGTAGTCTAATAATCTTCATCACTAACCTACATGATCCCATTGTAAACTTTAAGAATAGAATTCAATTAACATCATAAGCTAATTAATATGGATTTAATTCATTTGGAATAATTGACAAAAATTCTTAAATTTATATGATTAAGTTCATTTGTGTTAGATTTTTCAAACTGTAATTTAGTAATTGAATTCATAAGTCAATTGAAGCTACTACACTACAGATAACCTGCAAGTACTGGACATCCATTTCATCCCAGTATGCGACTCTTCAGCAATGTGTATCCACGATCTCGCCTCGCGAGATTCGAACCTAGGATGCGAACTCTTAACCTCTATACCACTGAGCCGATCGGTATCCAACGGTGTTAATGTCTAACTTCAATTAATTATTAATTTATTACAATCTCCACAAAACCCCTCTGATTATTTTTAAACTGTATTAATACAAAAGACGAATCATTTGTTAATAGACTAAACATAGGATAATAAAGCATTAAAAATTGCAAATATATTTGCCATAAAAAAAGTGAATTAGAAGTGGAAAACACAAGAACACAATAATAGGAACGAAGGATATTCTTTTCAATAATTCCTCATAAGGTTCTACAATTATAAATGTAAATTAACAATTCATAAAATTGGCCAGGTTTAAGGCAGAGTACATCATTTACAATGGTAACATATGAATCAAGGCTTGTTTGTTATATAATATTAAATCGTTAATATTTGGGTGACAAATATGAAGTGTTAACTTGAATCAGTTTATAAGTGGAATGAAATCGGGATAAATAGTTGGAATAAATGAGTCAATTGAAGCTAGACTACCATGGAAAATGTGGAAGCACTAGATGATCGTTTCGTCCTAGTATGAGACTCCTCAGCAGTGCATATCCACGGTCTAGCTTCAAATGACTCATGAATTTAACTACTAAATTACTATAATATCCACAAAACCCCTCTCTGAGAATAAAATATGATCAACCTGAGAGAAGAGTGAGAATAATGTGATTACAAATGAGGAGTAACGTAATATGTAGAATAGTATGAATTAGGGCAGATATATTAGATAGGGTTGGGTGCTGAATACATTTTTCAAAAAGGTTAGCGAGCGTAATAATAATGATAATAGTGACAACGGTAAGATGTGTGGATAAGTTTAGGATAAAAAGAATGAACTTTAATCAAATTTCATCACCACATTATAAAATTGGTTATTAACTTATTAGGCTGGAAGTTGGTCAGGGTAAAAGAAGCGACTGAACATATTTCTTTTGGATGCAAAGCTTTGGCTTTTTGATCCGAATATCAATTAGTTCAGCCGTTTGCAGGATTCTCAGTCTGACGGAATTAGATAGACTGCTGTTAACACAAAGTATTATTGAGAAAGATTGCTCCATGTTGGCTGTATGTCACAACTGAATTAAATGAGCTAAAATGGAGCTGGTAAACGTTTTAACCAAACCTTTGGTTAATCACGCTCGAAGGTGCTCACGAGCCCGAATATACAAATTCCTAGAACATATACCAATATAACTTGCTCCACAGGAGCAGTTGAATTGATAGATACAGAAAGAAGTGGTTAGTCTAGTCAATTTTTCTTTTGACCTCGGAGTGATCATTGGACGTGTGGAAAACAATAATTGTAGTTTACCTGCATTCAAATCTCTTTTGATTGATCTGCGTAACACCAGTCTTAACATTTCACTGGGTGCATCACCTCTGAATTGCAAGCGTACAGATACATTTTTAATAGTTGAATTTATGAGTCAATTGAAGCTGGACCACCATGGAAAACCTGCAAACACTTAGCCACTAGACCACTGAGCACGCATCCAACAGCGTTAATGTCTATATATATATATATATATATATATATATATATATATATATATATATATATATATAATTGTGTTTTAATATGATGGGAACTTTCTAGCGATTAAATCACAAGAAAGTTATTCTTAAATAAAATCAAAAATCGTTTTTGTTAATCTATTAATTTAACAACAACAAAAATATTCTGTTTAATTATGAAATACAACCAATAATCAAAACCTAAACTACAATTCCATATGCATGTTTAAACAATCAAACATAAATTCACAGAGTGAACATCAACTCTGAGATGCAGGTACATCCAACTGACGAGTTCCAAATAGGACGAAACGCGCGTCCTGGATTCCACTGCTAGTTATTATCCATCTCTGCCTATAAATTCACATGATTTATATAAAATGCTAATCAAATAATACAAATAAATCGAAGCACACTTTTTTCATATTATTCTAAATGAATAAACAAACACATTTTACATTGGTTCTCTAATCAATAATAACAATTAATTACACTGAATTAAATTATATTGGTGTTATTTATTTGGTTTGTCTTTTAAAAGTTCTCTTTCATGTTAATTTTCAGTCGGTAAAAAGTTACATAATTCTTTTAGATTCACAATAATTATATACATTGATATATATTATCAATATGGTGTTGAGAATAGACTGAAATCAGTAGTGAACGAATACTTAAATCAGTTGTCTTTAGTAAAGAGCTTAGCTCCTTAATAACTAAACTGTAGAACATGACTTCTGATTCCTCTTTTCACTTTCATTACAGTACATTAAAAGTTTCTTGTAATCAAGATTTGATTGCTTGTATTTTAACATAGTGATCTCTTTTCAATTTCAACTTTTCATTCTGTCTCGACAAATATATGTAGTAACTCACTGAAGATAATGGTGGATGTTGGAGCAATTTCGTGAATTGGTTGAAGTTAGACATTAACACCGTTGGATACCGACCGGCTCAGTAGTCTAGAGGTTAAGTGTTCGCGTGAGAGACCAATAGGTCCTGGGTTAGAATCTCGTGAGGCGTGATCCTGGGTGCGCACTGCTGAGGAGTCCCATACTAGGACGAAACGGACGTCCAGTGCTTCCAGGTTTTCCCTGATGGTCAACCTTCAACTGACTCATGATCACAACTATTGAAATTACTACAATCTCTACAAATCTCATTCTGATACTAAACAAAACTTTGAAAAACAGTTACTATAAACAGAGATCATTATTAAGTTCCTTTATTTTTAATCAACTCGATAATGGATTTTATAGGGAACATTCAATATTTGAAATCGGTATCAACCATATGGATGTATTACTTTAAAAACAAACTTAACTTATTGAATTTCGGTATATAAAACCTGTCATTAAACTCATATAAAATGTTTAATGTCTAATAATATAGTTTGTTTCTTTCTAATTATTATGTTGAATTTTTAATGACCAAATACTGTATAAACGTACATTTTATGAGTTCGGTTTGGTATAATGAAATATGTACATTCATAACTAATGAAGTGAATCAAAATGACAAAATTCCTTTATCATCTTTAAAAAAAACAAAAGATAATAAAAACGTTGTTTAACAATAAAGTTACTAGAATTGATTATCTATCACTTATGACTAATTCTACATAGTACATGGAATTATATACCTGAAATTTATGTTGATGATGTTGTTCAGAAGAACGATGAAAACTCCATGATCCAATCATCTAGATTGGAGATAGAAAAATTTCATCAGAATCATATACTTAATTTCAACAGTTGAGATCATGAGTCAATTGAAGCTAGATCACGATGGAAAACCTGAAAGCACTGGACAGCCGTTTCGTCCTAGTGTGGGACTCCTCAGCAGTGCACGTCCACGAATCCGCCTCGCAGGATTCGAACCCAGGTCTACCTTCACTTGACTTATGATCTCAACTGTTCAAATGACTAGATTCTCCACTAAACCCCTTCTCATATAATTGACTTTGAATCATGCAATTTTCTTTTAGGGTTACCGACTTTATTCAACCATTCAAATTATAATAGGTAAACTGAGTTTCAAACTTTAAATCTAATGATCTCTCACCCTTTATATTATCTAAACAATACTGTTATGATCATTTTTCCCTTTGTTTATGAATACTTGAAGATTTTTTTATACTCTATCAAAATTATTGACAAATCATAGTTAACTGTTGTTATTCTGACTTTGTTTTCTTCAACTTTGGTATAATTTGATAAATTTGGTAAAAAGTTACGGAATTTAAAACATTCACATAAATTGACTGTGTGCTACTTATATTGACATAAGTAGTATATGATGTTAGTCATGAACAGAAGGTCTGGCAGCAGAGAGACAAAAGGATCGAGTAGTAAATAATCGAAGCAGAATTCAATTGGTATGAAAATGCAAGAACAATGAAGTCTGAGTCATTTTGAGACAATTGGTGGACATTTTGCAAATTAGGCATTTACTGTGTGATTGTTAGATTTTATTGAGAAGTCCTGTAATTTTGTGTTAGATACATTCGATTGTCCCCACCCGTATTCTGTCCACTACAGTACCAATGAATTAAAATGATATAGATATAGTGAAAGTAAGTATAAACTATGAATTCACTTAAGAATTATTTAGATTCAATAGTTAGATCATAGCAATCTAGATAACAGAAAGGTAACCATATCATCAATGTAACTAAGGGAATTCTGCTCACTTAAAAGAAGCCAGCAAATAACTGAATTTATGTAGGTAACAGAAATACAATTCTAATAATAAACACAAATGTATATGATGAAACCTGACTGGATGGCTAAAACTACTTTATCTCGAAGCCTATTAACATAATAATATCTTAACAATGTTGAAAACAATACTTTTAAAGCATTTCATAAAGTCCTCATCCAGCCGGATTTATTTATACGTAACCTTTTGATTTTACCTTCTATTACTTTTCTAGAATGGTTTTCTCTTGTGCCAACATTTTCCCCCTAATTGGGACGTCAAGAAATAATTTTCGATAGTCATTTTTATCTTTGATGTTTGTTTTATTTATCACTGAACATAGTAAACTGTGACTTTGATACTGAGGAAATTTCATAACGAAACATTTTTAAACTTCATAGTTCACACCACGAACCAGTCTCATTTAGACAACCAATACAAATCAGAAAGAACTAAACAGCTGTTTCATCCGAATAACTGATGACTAATTTCAACAGGCAATTTCAGGAGTCCTATTGAGAAGCTGTGAAAGATCAACGGACTACAGCCATGTGATGTGTAAGGAGATTACCTATACACGGAGTTAAAAGATGATTTGGGAATTTCTTGAATTTATTATTAACTTACACATATATTGAATTGAAATCCAAGTCTGTAGTCCAAAGACTAATTACTGGCCATAATATTTAAAAGTTCTGAATCCAATTCCCAGTGGAGTTTCTATACTAGGATTGTAGTGAACAGAACACGGGTGGGGACAACCAAATATAACTAGTACAAGGTTACAGAGTTGCTTGGCAAAATAGAAAAACAATATAGCAAATCGTTAATTTGCAAAATATCATTCCGTCATATCAAACCGGACTGTTGTTGTTGCGATCATCAATCCATTGTCTCACATTTCATTGTTCATGCGTTTTCTTACAAATTGCATTGTGTTCTTGCTCTTCCTTCCTTGATCTTCGCCCATCTTCTGCTGCCAGACATTATGTTCTTTAACTCGTGTTATATACTACTTATATCAATATAAGTAACATGCACTATAGGATGACAGAACTGTTCAATTCTTTATAGTTGTTAGTGGTTTTCTAATTAAGATTAGTCAGTGGTCTAAACTATATCATATAAACCAATCTTCACAAACTTCTCCTTTAAAGATTTCTAAATTTCTATCATAAATAATAATGTAATTAATCTCATTAAAACGATTATTATTTAAACTTCACTTATTAACTTAAGTTAATCATTATAGATTGATAAACGTGACTTTCACTACAATTCAAAATGAACAATAACCATCATGTTTATGAAAGTGTTTACCATATAATTATAATTACCTTCTTTAATAATATGTATTCAAAGTAATGGAATAGGATAATATATCAATTTCTATCTTTAATAAGGAACATATGTTATTAAGATTATAATTATTGGTATCTTAAAAAGAGTATAGATATATGATTAATATTAGATACAGTGTAAATACACAGTATGATTGTTAATTTCGTCAATATGATGAATAAAGAAAAATGGAATTCATTTTCAAAATATAGAATAAATAATTCATCTTTTTATCAGAATGGGTTTTGTGGAGATTTTTAGAAATTTCACAAGTTGAAATCATGAGCCGTTACCAGTGGAGTTCAACCAGGTCTGTTGTGAGATAGGAACCCAATGAAGACAATGGTGTACGGTGGCGCAACTTCGTGGATTGGTTGAAGTTAGACATTAACACCGTTGGGTGCCGGCCATCTCAGTGGTCTAATGGTTAAGTGCTCGCGCGCGAAGCCAGTAGGTCCTGGGTTCGAATCCCGCTGGCGCGGGTTCGTGGATACGCACTGCTGAGGAGTCCCATACTAAAACGAAACGGCCGCCCAGTGCTTCCAGGTTTTCCATGGTGGTCTAGCTTCAATTAGCTCATGATTTCAACTTGTGAAATTCATCTTTTGAAAGGCTATTAACATTTGAGTTATTGTAGTGTTTGAATGAACTAATGGTACCTTTGTACTTGTTGAATACTTGATTTCGAATTCTAAATCCAGTACATTCGTTTGTGGTTATCTAATACTTCTTGATCCTGTTACGTTATTTCTAGGATTGTTAGTTTGTACTATAATTCAAATACTTCTAATTATCATAGTTATATCTTTTTTGAATCTACATGATATTCAATTTTGAATTTACTGAAATGATCTGCCGAAGTCACTATATTCGGTTATCTCAGTTTTCCAAAATAATATATTCAATGACATTTAATCGTTGAATTCATGAATCAATTAAAGCTGAATCACTATGCAAAACCTGGAAGCACTAGATGGTCATTTTATTCTAATATGGGACTTCTGAGAAATGCGCATCCAGGATCCATCCCGCGGGATTCAAACCTGGAACTTAACAATCTCACATTATTTGACTCATGAATTCAACTATAAAATTACTAAAATCTTCATAAACTAGCCCTTCTGATAATATTCAATAAATACTTTTAAAACGACAATCTAGTAGTTACTGGAGGGTTTTATCTACGTCTTTGATTTTTAGCAGAAGAAACCCATCAATATAATATTATTTACCAAGGTTTTTAATGATCCGATAACAATATGTGAATTCTTTTTTAGATTTATGAATGTTTCAGGTAATTTATATTATTAATTGGTTTATTCAAATCCATAACAAAACAACAAAAATGAAAACTATAGAGTCATCTAAGTTGCACTAATACTAATTAATGTATAGCTAACTGGGTCAGTTTTGAAAATGTAAAATAACGACTTATGAATAAGTGTTTAAATGATTATGTGCTAGTTGTGAGAAATAAATCTGGTGAGACTATAATGTATGGACGAAACAAATCATGTATAAGATAACAGGTCTCGAATTTTGGCACGAAATTCACTCATTCATTTGGATGAATAGAGTTTTGGCATTATGGCTGATGTCAGTTCATGATGAAAACCCTAAATCCAATTTCTAACATTAATCATCAACTGTAAATCATAATTTGAATTTCTCACACTAATTTATAACCCTTATTTGGTCCTGGTTACTAACTAGATGGACACTTTCAAGGTTATTCTGGTGTCGCTCAGAGGTCATCCATAAATTACAGTCTCACCTTAAATCTTTAAGGTGTAATCATTTATTGAGTCCAAAAATCGTGCACAATCGAAGGGCATCAGTTAAAGAAGTTAACAGCTGCTTATTATTACCAGTTTCGTTTTTTGAAAATTCTGCATTTAGTATCTATCTCTGGAAGAAAATACCTACAGTTAGCTTTTATTCACAAGAAATTTTCAAAAATCTTTTGATTTTTTGAAAGCAATTCAGCAAGTTAGATATATTTGATTACATTACAAATTACCATAACTGTGTAGTGTGTGCTACTGATGTCGACAGATTTAAGTAGTATGCATCATCAATCGAAAGTGAAATGTCTGATGACGAAAGGTTAATAAGATAGAAGAAAAGAGAATGGGAACAGAGAATGATTGGTGCGGAAACGAAAGAACAATGAAATCTGAGACGATTGATCAACGTTTTGCAAATGCTGTATTTACTATATGATTCTCAGATTTCACTAAGATGTTCTGTAATTTTATATTTAAATACATATGATTGTCTCCACCTATGTGTTCTTGTTCTTTACAATCGTAGGTAACGAAAGCAGTACTAACTATGGAGCTGAAGAATGTTTACCACCTATTTCTTATTAGACATCCGCCAAGATGTCAACGTTAAGTATTAGTTTTCAAATTTTTGATATCTACAGTTTAGAAATATTACGTTACTGAAGTTAATGTTTGTCTAATGGTTAATCTTTGAATAATATTTTGATTGATTTTCGCTTGTTATCTCCCATGGAGGTGTATAGATTACTCACCAGCATTCTCCATTCAACTCTGTATTGAGCAATCTTTCCTTCATATATACTTTCAATTCCTAACACAATGTATTCTTTGATCTTGCTTTTTTTCATTTCCCTTCAGGATTTCAAGTGAACTCTTGCTTCATGATGAAATTTGATGATTCCCATCATGTTTTTTATTTATTTTATGTTATTTTAACACATGGATATTGGTACAAGGAGGCACCGAATACGTATGCTGCACACAAATCTCATTTGATATGTGTGAGGGCTGTGATACTGCCCGGGTGCCCAAACCGAAGCAAGTGGTTTTCTTAGAAGGCCACACCCCGAGCCTTCGACCTGAAGGTCTGATCCACAAGGCAGTGGAGCATCGTAAGGAGATGCAGTCCCATGGAAGACGGTGATCAACAATTGGTTCATACGCCATTTGTTTCCTCAGGATACTGGAGCCCACGTGCACCATTGGTTTGGAATCCGGTTAAAGCGCCGGACATTCACTTTTCGTTCTCTCATTTTCGTAAACAACACCGGTGCCACGAGAAAGCAGTGAGTAGGACTTCCCTGGCGGAGGCTATATACGCATGGCCATATGAGAGCATTTGAAGAAGGAGAGCGGATTATCCCCACTTTCGGCCATACCAGGGCATTTGGGGGCATTCCTATCATGTATATCTTATTCACTTTCGACATATTTTCTTAATTTCCTCTTCAACTGATAGTTAGTTTATTCTCTTTCACAATTTATATTTTCTGATAATCTGTTGGGTTTTTTTCAAAATATTTGATGTGAGTTAAATAGGAAAATTTACACAGCTGTTTTACATATGTTATTTCTCAATCATTTAACTATTAGATAAACTGTTATGGATAAATATTTACTTTGATCTATTAGTAGTGTTGTCTTGTCTACCTTATTAACAATATACACAATATTATCAACACATAAGAATATTGAATTATATTATTAGTAATTGAATTTCATTAGACCACCTATAAGGTAGATTGTAAAACTAATATTCTGTCCTTATAATAATAACAATCATAAAACATTGCGTATCTATGTGAATACAGTGATTTCGTTGATCATATCAGATCATAGTTAATTTATTTTATGATAAACAGTAAATAGAGAATATCAACTGTGAAATGATATGTCAACGCATATAGATAGATAGATAGATAGATAGATAGATAGATAGATAGATAGATAGATAGATATAGGTATAGATTAACACATGTTAGCCTAGGTGGTAACCATATGGTAACAACATAAATATTTGCTTGTGTACAACAACAACAACAACAACAACAAAATGAAACAATGAGATAATTTTGTGTATGTAAATTTCTCCATATCATACTACATTTTTTCCTATTTGTGTAAACAGGATAAATGAATCAGTATTAGAAAAACACATGGAGATATTTTAGTGAATAAAATTTTATTTGAGGTTTATTTTTTTATTATGGGGTTGTGGAGATTATTACTTTTTTTTATTAAGATCATGAATTAATTGATGTTAGACCATCATTGAAAACTTGGAAACACTAGATGGTCGTTTTGTCCTATTGTGGAACTTTTCAACAGTGAGCATCCACGACGAAATGATTGTCCAGTCCTTGCAGGTTTTCAATGGTGGTCTAACATTAATCGATTCATGATCTTAGTCGAAAAAGCGATGATCCCCACAACCTCATTACTGATAATTACCATGAGCTCACTAGTGACACTAGCTTCATGAGGGAATTCTCGGAGTTGATGCACACTCCTGAGAAGTTCCGCAATAGAATGAAATAGCTATCCAGTTCTTCCAGGTTTAAGTTTTCATTTGTTGATTCATCTAATGAAATGATGTTATGGTTTTACTAATGAAGGTTTTAATTAAAAGAATTATATTGGATGCATTGTTTGTGTTATTTTTTTCCTAGTGATAATAAAAATATATCAGTATGGGGTTTTGAAGATTATGAAGTTTTTGATGGAGATCATGAACCAGTTGATGTTAGACCATCACCGAAAACCTGGAAGCAGTAGACGGTTGTTTCGTCCTAACTTAATAATCTCCACAACCTCATTACTGATAAGTACCATGAGCTCACTAGTGACACTAGCTTTGTGAGGGAATTCTCGGAGTTCTAGTGAGAAGTCGTGACCAGTGGAGCTAATCTGTGTCGGGTAGAAACAGGTATCTACCTCAGTACAATGGAAGATGGTCGCACAATTTCGTGGGTTCGTTGTGGTTAGACATTAACACCGTTGGATGCCGGCCGGCTGAGCGGTTCAGTAGGTTAAGCGTTCGCTCACGAGACTGAGAACCATGGGTTCGAATCCTGCGAGTAGGATCGTTGATGTGTACTACTGAGGAGTCTAACGTTGGGAACAAATGTCCGTTCAGTGCTTCGAGGTATTCAATGGTGGTCTAACATCAATCGATTCATGATCTCACAGAAAAATTTATTAAATGAGTTAAATTAATTTTTCTACCATAATAGTTAGTCATAACATATCGGTTTTCTGTTATTCTACTATTTTTTATGACTAAATAACAGTTAAGTAATGTTTAAATTAATTGATTTCATGATGATAATGATGAAGATGATTCAGAGTATAATAAGCCACCGGAAGTGAGTATTTACTTATTCACTTATGAGTGTTTGAACCGATTAAATGCAACAAATGAACTGTTAGCTTTCTAGTTTGCATTTATAGTAATAAAAGAACAGGGAAAAATGGCATTTCATAGTTTAAATTATGAACTAACCTTGTTTAAAAAACTGTTAAAAATAAGAAAGCTCTCGACAGCCGTTTTGCTCTGCTATGAAACCACTACTCAATATAGAGCCACGACCGAATAAATGATAGAATTATAAAATCCATTGATCTTCGCAAATCTACCATACTAATACTAATCACATGACCATCAGGGGCTAACTATGAAAGGTAATTCACCAGATTTTGTAGAGAAGTCGTGACTAGTGGAGTTCATTTGTTGTTGCTTGTAATGAATGACAATTGTACAATATCGTGAATTGGTTAGAATTAGCAATAATAAAATCTTAAGTGATAGCTCAGTGATATAACGGTTAAGTACTTCTCACAAGACATGAAGATCATGGGTTTGACCCCTTTTGGAATCATAGATGAACATCAGTGAAAATTCCCATACTAGGATAGAATAGTTTCCAAATACTTCCTAGTTTTCAATGGATGTTTAACCTATTCCAATACTTAACTAAGTTCGTGATCCAAACGATGAGACTCAATGATATTCATACACATATCACTCCAGTATCGCAAAAACGTTAGTGAGTGACATTTGCTTTATTGGCCACCTAAGAAAAAACAAATTATTTTTGAATGTCTTATAGTGAATTCCGTGTGTGAATTAGTGAACCATTTGGTGATTAAATATTATAAATACAATTGAAGGAGGTCCGTAAGTACATATATATATATATATATATATATATATATATATATATAATCATACGGTAATGATTACTGATATGGAAAGCCACAACGACATTTACTGATAAATTTGAATGAGGTTATGTAGTCTTTCCAAAATAACCCAAGTAACTTACGATAAAATGAATTTGAAAGTACATCTTCAGCTACTTGTTAGTAGTTAACACTTTCATCTCAAAATTCCCCTCTCATCATTGTTTAGCAAATGAAAAAATACAGTAAATCATGTTCTTGTGAAAAACAATGTATTTACTTTATGTAATTTATCTCTTCAGAAATAACGAGTAGTAATGCCGCTTAAATCCTTCTTTTTGAAGATAATTCTTAAATGAGTTAGCCGATAAATCATTTCGTCTTCTATCTTCTCAGCTAATAATTAAATCTCACACATACATAGGAAGGAGCAATCGTGATCTCAACATTAGGGTGAGTGAACATGTACCCAAATGGCTGCAGAAACAAATACAATCAAGTGACCCAATAAGAGCAGAGGATAAACATCCACCATCCTCTATTGCTAAACATATAATTGAAACAGGTCACAAGATTGATCTAAACTCGGCTTTTGTGGTGTTGTATAACAGTGCAAAAGGGCGTATACTAAGGTATATTGAAGCCTTAGCCATACGAAAATTCAAACCCCCTTTGTGTGTTCAAAAACAGTTTCTTCTTACCTTAAACCTACCGCGGTAATATTGTCTTATTAGCCATAGTGATTAGGTTTTGAATTGTGTTCACATTATTATTATTACTCTTATCATTATCCTTATTTCCTCTTGCCCCATTTCCAGTCTAGTTTACCTTTTATTTATGCTCTTAACAAGTATATGTGTGATCAGATTGTTTGAAACGTATTGTGCTAATATATCACATAGTTCTGATAATCTTCGTCTTCTCATTACATCATCGAAATGCTTTGTTACTTATTAATAGTTTCATAAGTAGATTTATTTATGGTGTACGGGCATTAATTTCCAGAATATTCTTTTACTACTATCTGTCCTACGTTTACATCTTTATCAAGAGTTTTGTTTAAATGGTTAACAATTAAGTATTCTTCAATAATTTATACTTGATATTGTGTTAGACAAATGAAACTCACATCAAATCAACGAACACATGGGATTATAGTCATCTCAGTTCTGTTCTTAATTTCATTTACAATATATAGTTCTCAGGTATTTTCAATAAGTATATTAAACGTATGCCTTTATTTAATGGAATGCAGATATCTGATCAATCTTTCAGTCTATCAATCACAATCCATAGTTAATCATCACTTAGAGTATATGACAAGAATATAAGTCAATCAAACTTATGTATAAATGATGAACAAGAATAAAAGAGGCAAAGATATTGAATGATTGTTAGTGTTATACAGATCAAAACATGAATCCAGACTGTTTGTTAATTATAACCATAATTGTTATTATTATGACTGATATATAGGCAAAACAATATAAAAAATCAGTCTGCAAAATAAATTATGCATTTTTTTAAAAATATTAGTGTAAAGATAATATAATAGGTTGTAGTGTATTCTGAAGAAAATGTATAATGCCCACTGTTTATCGATGATTCATTGCATAATATGCCGTGATGATTATTAGTACTGATTGTATTTCACAAATTCATTTCATATAATCATCTACAAAAGATAAATTGAAAAGAAAAGACAACTCAAAAGCCGATTAACTTGAAGAAGGAACATCTTATTACAAGATTTGTACACTAAAAAAGAATACAGAACTGCTCATTTTTGTTAAGTTCGCTACTTGATTAACGCAAAATATGGTTTACGACTACGATACTCGAACGTTGGAACTTCACCGTCGCAAAACAGAAGAGGGAAGGAAAGCTGGAGAAGTGTTTATTTGGTAAGAATCAAAATGTACAGAAAATCACGGGTATTTATAGGTATGAGCATTTTTCCAATTAGCATTATAATTCGGCCAATCCGAAAAGACACATATTGTGTTACTGTCCAATAGTAGCATGCCACGTTGATATTCTAGAAAACTTCATCATGTTCTGACTGGCTGGAAACTCTCAGGCTCCTTTAAAGCCTCTGGAGGCTCCGTTGTAGTTCACGGAATCCCACTCAACTATTTTACAGTTTTAGAAAGTACAATATAACCTGAGAATATGTATATTAAATAAAAAAATTTATGAGTATGTTACTAACAGTCGTTTTATTAAACTAATATATATATATATAAGAAAATAAATAGAATCAAATCATAATAATGCTAGGTGATTTCAGCAACCATTTGATAGATTCTTCTTACTCCGATTAAAAGTTCACTTTTGTACCATAACTAAAGTCACTTTCACTTCCTAGATTTTCAGCCAGTACTCAAAACAAATCTCTTAATTTAACCATTATCTGGTATAATTGTATGGAATAATTTGAAAATGTTACCATACTATACACTTTCCTTTATTGGCATTATAATGTGAATCGTAAACTGTAGATACGTACATGCTTATTTATTCCAACTTTGTGAATTACATATCATAGCAACTGAAATAGTCTTTCTGTTAGCTAATCTACTTTGTGCAATATTCAAATATTCAATGTTCTAGAACACGACTCACTCTTATAATGTGCATGTAGAAATATAACTATTTAATAATATAAGTCTCTTTTTAGTTTCACCATCATATCCAATTAGATAAGTTGGTTTAGTATCACCGAAAATACAAATCTTAATGTTTTAATTTCTTATCGATTTAAGATACACAATCATTTATTATCAGGTAATTGTGTACTGGCATTGAAATTATTGTGTATTATCTGATTGAGAGAAAGTTATAAACTTGCTATAGATATCAACTGAAGAATCATCATTAACTAAGAAATACTTGAAACTAGTTGTTTTATCCTAGTTTAGAATTTTTCAGTAGTGTCTACCTGAATACTTACATAAATAAACTTTGAATAAATTTCTAACATTTAAAATAAGATTTAACATTTTCCATTAGATTTCAGTCCATTTCTTAAAGCGGGCTCGCTTGAATATAGGAGTTAACTGTCCTTGCTATCTAGATATTTCAACAAGTTATCTATTTTCGTTTGTCTTAATACATCATTATGTCTGTTGATCGCATAACCTATTCAGGTACGTTTGCTAAAAAATTTACAATCTTTAGTTGTACAAGTTACAACTAAGTATAATCAAAGACTTCATGGCGGCTGACAGTATGGATTGAAAAGAATAAACATTATTCAGATGTCGATTCCTGAAATTGCTTACATCTAATTGGTGATCACTTAACATTTAACACCAGGAACTATTAAGACAGAAGAAAAAGAAACTTATTGAAATACTTTGTACTAAAATTAGAATATTGAATAAAACGATTACTACTAATAATAATAATAAAGGCGATTGATATATCCACTGTTACTTTGTCGCATTTTTTATTAGTTAATTGTAAAACTGTATTGAAGTTTAAATATAACTTGAGTTTTCTTATAAAACCAGAAATATTTTTTATGCAGTTTTGGTAAAATTGACTTGGATTCAACAACAGAATCCAGGGGGGGGTGAATTACTCTCGATTCAGAACCAGCCATCCGAATTTACTTACACCTTACTGTTAATATACATAATAAGACTCGGACTCGATATCTTTCGATTCTAACACTGATGATTGATTTAATGAGTTACTGAATCTAGATAAATAGTGACTTGATAAACAAGTATGAACTTTTTTGATAAATGTAAGGGTTTGAGATTTCCAATTGTTGATACCAAAGAGAGTAACTGAACAGTTCTATTGGTATATACGTATTCTGAGCATATTGTCTCAATATCTCCTATCAGCAAAAGTTATAGTAAAGTTAGATCATAGTTTGCAGTGAAATCCAGGACAAGTGAAGTCATTAATAACAATAACTAGAAAACAAAAACCCTTACATATAAGTTACTAGGAAGTGTGATTTAAAAATAAAATTTTATATAAATCGAAATACCATGTTGTATTTATATAACATTGATGTTACATCTTTGAAGCTGAAGATATTTACGGAAAACTTATGTATATTACTTCAGTGTTATAATTCATTTTTGAATTGATGGTTTGAATCTTCCCATTAATATTTAGGACTGCAATTGATCAATCTCTTATTGGTATATGTTTATCCTGTACAGATTACCACGATATTGTTTGAAGTTATAAGCATTATAAGCAAAAATAGGTGGTAGCTAACAGTGAAATACAGGATGGGTGTTTTGTCCTATTTAAGATTTATCCCCAAAATGAACATCAACTTTGAGATTTAGGTTACATCCAGCTGATGAGTCATAAATAGGACGAAACATGAGTCTTGAATTCCACTACTAGTTACTATCCATTGATTACTTTTATAGTTCAATACTTGTGTATGTATAGTTTCCTTGAAAATTATTAAAACTTTATCAGCAACTAATCATTTTATGTATTTTACACTTCTTTAAAACAATTATGTCTAATTTTTTATTGATTAAAATTTTATCAATTGTACGATTAAAGTTATTTTGGTTTCTATCCACTTCTCCTAGATATATATGTGTATATTTAACAAAAAGAAATTTAAAGGATGTACTAATATAAAACTAATTCACTTAGCTATTAACTTAT
This sequence comes from Schistosoma mattheei, assembly GCA_944470405.2. Taxonomy (NCBI): domain Eukaryota; kingdom Metazoa; phylum Platyhelminthes; class Trematoda; order Strigeidida; family Schistosomatidae; genus Schistosoma; species Schistosoma mattheei. The sequence continues at coordinate 14,367,743 of OX103947.1, read as the reverse complement.
AAAGATGAAAAGGAATAAAAAAGGCTAAAATAAATTTTTAACAAATATATGAGAGAAGAATAAAACCGACTCTTGACTACAATAATATTCTCTATTTGTTTTCATTAAATCTTAAAGTAAATAGTATCTTCTGTTTAAAAGCGACATTCATTTGATTATATAAAGCAAGCATATAACTAGTTCTTTTTTGCCTGCACTGATATATATATATATATATATATCATTACTATTACCATCATTACTATTACCATCATTACCATTATTATTACTATTATTATTATAAAATATAAAGAGAAAATGAATTAAGTGAGAAAACTTTCTTTTTAAGTATTAAGCGGAACTTTATCACTTTCGGCAATAGTATTTCTATATTTCTCTTCAATCGCCTTTATTTTCTTCTTTTTCTGTTTTCTTTTTTATTTTGTCCCCCCTTCCTCCTTTCATGACAATCTTGTGTATGGATAATGTTTAAATTTAATAAACATTTATGCTTTATTGAATATTATCCGTGATTTTGTTTTATTTTTAATAAATAAATAAAGATATTTATAAAAGAATAAATGATAGAATGGAAATAGAATTGATTAGGTTACCATATATATAATCATTACGTAATTGTTTTGGTTGAAAAAAAATAATAACAAGAGCATGATAAATTCATTTATCATTTAGTTAGATTCTTGGTTTTCTCTTGTTTCTTTTTAGTTGACATAAAGTAAACAAAATGTAAAGAAAAAATTTTTTTCTTCAAATATTTTTTTTATTAAAATCAAATAGGACTCAATTAGCTAAGTAGATAAAGCGATGGAGTTTGAAGAGAACGGTATTGGGTTCAAGTCCCAGAATGAACATTAACTCTGAAATGCAGGTACATCTAGTTGACAGGTCTCAAATAGGATGAAACGCGCAACCTGGATTCCACTGCTAGCCACATCGATTGATAGAAAATATTTTAAGGTTTTATATGATTGTAATTTAAATTTTGTAGTGAATTCTTTGTTCATATGATGATAGATAATTTCATTAAAGGTAAAAATATTAAAGTTGGATAGTGATTAGTAATGGAATACAGTACGTATAACTTGTCCTAATCGTAATTTGTTGGCTGAAAGTACCTGCATCTAAGTAGTGATAGTTATACAGAGACTTAAATTCAAAACTTTTCACTTCAGGCGCCGATGAGTTATACACTGAATTACTTGGTCCAGATAGATACTAATTTGTGCAAAAGATATAAACTTCACATGTAAGGGTTTGTATTTTTTTAAAATACAACGAAACACATCCCGAGTTTCACTGCTAACCACTATCTAGCTCTAATAAATACTTGTTATTCAAAGATAATATCGAGCCTTTGGCTCGTAATGGACATATACCAACAGAAACTGATAAATTTCAGTCATTAACATGAAATTACACATTTTTGTAAATAAAAAAAGAAAAACAATTTTACTCATTACGTCTTAAACCTTCAATAACTTACATTGGTTTTCCGATTCAGGAAAATGTGTTGGAATCAATAAATATAATTTAATAACTGAATTTAAGAGTCAATTGAAGCTAGACCACCATGGAAAACCTGTAAGCATTGGACGGCTGTTTTAACCGGGTCTGTTGTGAGATAGTAACACACTGAAGACAACAGTGGATAGTGGCGCAATTTCGTAGATTGGTTGAAGTTAGACATTAACACTGTTAGATGCCGACCGGCTCAGTGGTCTAAAGGTGAGGCGTTCGCGCACGAGAGTGATAGGTCCTGGGTTGGAATCTCACGAGGTGGGATCGTTGATGCTCACTGCTGAGGAGTTCCGCTTTAGGACGAAACGGCCGTCCAGTACTTCTAGGCTTTCCATGATGGTCTAACTTCCACTGACTCATGAATTCAACTATTAGAGGTAAAACTATCAAATCAAATATTATAGTTTAGTGTTAATTTTCAGAATGTTAAAACAGACTTGATATAAGAGTTTTTCAAATAAGAAAATAACAAGGTTTTCTTTCACTACCTTTTTAATTCATATATCATTAAGAATGAAATGAATAATTCTGTATTTATTATGTTAGTTATACGTATATTTCAATTTGTCTATGCTATATATTAGAGCGATGACTTATTGGTTAAGATTCTCAACTTTCAGTCAATAAATCACAGGTTCAAAACTAACTTCACTTAATTCGATTTGAACAATCGGATAGTACCATATCTCTCATACTTGAAGCATGGTTCAAAGTCAAGTATACGAATCTGTATCTGGCAAATCAGTTAACAAATAATAAGTAAATACGTAGTATCACATAAGTATGTGTCATGTAATATCACACTAGACTAATGGATAGTTGAATTAACTGATATAAATCGTTAAAATCGATTACGATCATCTGAAATATCAAGGGAATTACTGAAAAAATATGTATAGTTTATGTATTTTGCAGGTGAAAATATATAAATTATTTCATGGACTATATGAATATTTGGTGAGACTCTAATTTATGGACGACTTTTGAACAAATCTTAAGCGATCTTGAGAAATATTAGCCAATCAGCAAACAGTCAGTATAGAGTAAAAATATGTTATACAAAACCAAGGAAATAAAGTGGATACACTTCTTATACATGGTTCAACAACTTGTCAAGGTTAGAAAGATGTTCACAGGTCCCAAAATCGTAATGCATGCAGTAGAGGAAATCATCCATACGGCTACAGAATAGTCGGCATCTCGAGCCATGGTAAAGTCTCAAATACTCTTTCAGCCTCGACCACGTAGTTTCAATATTGTTTATGTGCACTCCAGTTGTTGAGTGTACAAAATGCTACTTGTGGATAACGACACGATGCATATAACCAAGAATATGTAGGAGTCTGTACACTCTCCAAACATCCGTATATATGGTGGTACCTGACTGCAGCCAGTGTTACTGGTGCTTTTATTATCCAGTTCGCAATGATCGTCGTAATTAGGAATTATATATGAAGTTTTCATCACGAACTGACATCAGCTATAATGCCAGAAATCTATTTAGCCAAATGAATGAAAGGCTTTCGCGTTAAAATCCGAGATCATTATCTTATATCTGATCGATTCGTCAACAAATTATAGTTTCGTTGTTTTATTTGTTATAGCCGTTCAATTATCACATTTTGTACAAAACTCCTTGTGAAATCTCTAAACCGCTTCTGATTGGCTCGTCCATAAATTAGAGTCTCGCCGAATACTTTATATAATTTATCAAGTTAACCCACTTGACAAATAAGTAATACAATCTTTTAAGGAAGAAATATTTTATTTTAGAAAGAAATGAGTAAAGTTCATTTTCAGGAAACTTGTAAAACAACTAATAATTACCAACATTTGTTATACTAAATTCGAATCAGTCTTATTTGACTGTAATGTCTTAGTTAACAGGCGATAAATGTCCACAATATTCAAAAACATTTTTAAAGAGATTCACGAGAATATCTAGAACGTTATTTAAGTTCAATATGGAGTTGTTGTTTAGACCAGATAAGCAGATCGGTATCGTACTAATTAGTGATAGAATAACATCTCTTTTAAGTAGGGATGTTTAAGAAAATTTCATTAAGTGTTCTATTTTTTTTTCAATTTTTTTCATTATTTTATCAGAAAATTTATTGATTATGTTTTCAATTGGTGTATTGTGTTCTTGAATCTATGCAGTAGTTGATTTAACTACTTTAATAATAAAACGTTAATCATTAAATAAGTGTTAGGGATGCTGAGGAATATACCAATCATTATCATGTTAAGTCTAATGATGTCCTTGGACTTTAAATGGATATTCCCTATTGGCCATTATTTATTTCACTCGTTAAATATTGTACAGATGTTGTTTTCTATTTTTATGGTACGATGTGGTCTGTTTGGTTGGTATATAAACAGAGTATGTTTGAAATATAACGATACACATATCTGAGGCTGAGACTTGTATTCCGGACTCAACTGACTGTGCTAGACGTGGAAGCAGGACCAATCAGAACCCTAGGCCGTTCTTACGCGTTTTCCGTGTCAACAAAACGCTGCGCATCTAACCTGAAGTCCACACGTTACAACAATAAGAAAATTCCACGGAATGTTAGATAGAAACTAATAAATTGTGTAATCTCTAAGGTGAAGTATTGATACCATTTCAAATTAAAATAAAAAAAATAATTAATATGACCACTGAGAATTCAGCTGTTCATATTCTTGTTAAATTAATGACTTGTGATTATTCAATTTCCTTTAGCATTTATTATATGGATAATCCATGAAAAGAACTCATCAATTGAACAGTCAGGTTTACAATAACAATAATAACAGATCAGAAGGTGATGATAGTAGTTTTTATCGAGAGATTACATGAATTATCATCATTCAACATCCTCTCTAGATGATAAAAACTTATAGAATAATTTGTATATAGACAAATAATAACTCTAAGGATAATAGAAAAAACTCATTACATCGATTAAACAACTAAAATGTTAAATTCACTTGATGTTGTTTGCTTGTATCTTTCCATTGTTGTTTAGGTCTGCAAATGATCAATTTATTGTTGGCATATATGCACCCTGTACTGATCCCATCAATATTGCCCTAAGTCATAAGTTTTTTATGCAAAGATAGATAATGAATTTAAACTACACCTTATTGTACAAGTAAGTGGCTATCAAGACTCAGTAGCTAAGCGAATAACGTGATGGTGTCTAAAGCGAACGGTATCGAGTTCGAACGCTAGAGTGAACATGAACCCAGGTGCATGTGCATTCATCTGACGAGTCCCAAATAGGACGAAATGTGCGTCCTGGATTCTACTGCTAACCAATCTCCATCTTTGCTTATAAACTGTTAAATGTCTTATTATTTACTTATCCGTTTACATACTTCACTAATTCACTTTCATGATATATCTATCAAATAGATTGAATATGATAGTGAAACCTCTTTTCTTTAATTATTTTAACTTGTCCATGTCTAGTAATTTATGTTTATGAACGTGTTCATGTAAGTGTGAATGTATGTATTTGTAGTTACTTGGTCTTCAGTTTATTCCAACCAATACAGATGATTAATTCGTTTTGTATTATTTGTTTGAATCTTCCCATTGATGTTTAGGACTGAAACTGATCAGTCTTTTATTGACATATGTTCATCCTGTACGGATTGTCTAGATAATGCCTTAAGTCTGAGGCGAAAAGTACTGGGTTCGAGTCTCGGAGTGAACATTAACTCTAGTTATACCATAAGAATATATAGATAACATTAGTCCATAAGTAGATCTCAGAAGTTACTCTAATTTAATCTTCGCTAGGATATAAAAGACGAATCCCAAAATAGGATGAAATACTCATCGTGAATTTCATTCTTAGCCACTATTCATCTTTGTTTATAACACATGGGTAGTGTTTTTGAGTTTAACCGAAAAGTAGTCTATCTGTATGTGTATATTTTAAATAATGTTATTCATAAACTTGAACAAATACTAACAGGAAACCATTTCTATTAGGATTCATATTATAATTTATCCTTATAGTATACAGTTTTTTTCTGGAGTTCGGTGTTAATTCTGAGGAGTCTTTATTAATCTATCAAGGAGTAAAATTATATTTGATTGAGATCATGAATCGATTGATGTTAGACCACCATTGAATACCTCGAAGCACTGGACGGACCTTTGTTCCCATTGTTGGACTCCTCAGTAGTGTACATCAACGATCCTGCTCACAGAATTCGAACTCAGAGCCTTCAGTCTCATGCGCGAACGCTTAACCTACTAGACCGCTCAGCCGGCCAGCATCCAACGGTGTTAATGTCTAACCTCAACCAATCCACGAAATTGCGCAACCATCTTCCATTGTACTGAGGTAGATACCTGTTTCTACCCGACACAGATTAGCTCCACTGGTCAGTGACTGAATTCAAAGTAAATCCAACATTTCACTTCGCAATCTGATACAAGTTTTTTTTAATAGTTGAGATTGCAAGTCAATTCAAGCTAGACCAAAATAGTAAAACCTGAAAGTATTGAATGGCTGTTTCGTCTTATTACGAGATTCCTCAACAGGAAATATAATCAAACACCAAAATGATCAACTATAAATACATGATTCTCTAGTTAATTATAAACTAAACAAATCATTTTTCTAATAAACTATAAGACTAACTACTATGAAATGATTCTTCTAAATATAAACGAAAATTCTTATAAATCATTCTCTCTAATCATTGTAAATAACTTCAATCTTCTATGTTATATAAACAATCATTAGTAGAGATATTCCTGCATAACTGTTGTTTGCTTTTTTTTCTTCAAAAAAGTGCAGATCAGAATAAAACAGAAAGTTAGAAAATCTACTTTTAATCTTCAACATTATGAAGTAACTTGATGTCCTGTTCTAATTTTTAGTCATGTTAAGATGAGATATAATAATAGTAATAGTAATAATGATAATGATAAGGTAACATCACGTTTTTGTTCAAGATTACTTCCGTTTATAATGTTGTATGATAACTATTCAATATGATAATAATAATGGTAGTAGTAATGACATATTTATAATATCTTGATAAGTAGAAATTAGCTTTTCTATTCAACATAATATTAGTACACTTTCAATATAATAATTTGTACAGTATTGTGATCAATGCTACTGATGTCAACAGATATAAGTAGTATGTATCACCAATCAAAAGTGAAATGTTTGGCGATGAAAGGTGAAGAAGATCAAATAAAAAAGAGAATAAGAACAGAGAGATAATCGATATGAAAATGAAGGAACAGTCAAGTTTGAGACAATTGATTGACATCTTGCAAATAAAGTATTTACTGTATTGTTCTGAGATTTTACGAAGAGATTCAATAATTTTGTATTCATATATATTCGATTATCTCCACTTGTGTGTTTTCGTTCACTACAGTATGATGTTTATTTGCTATCATATTCTTTGTGTTAATTTGATGTAAACGTCGTTCATTATGACATGTATCATATGTTTTGATAGTAAGCCTTTGTGCTTTCTTTTATAATGGATTTTTTAGGAACTGATTATCAAATGTATGTACAATCGTTATGTAAATGAGTGTATATTTAAGTAAATATTGATGTATTTTAAAGTTTGAAACAAATCTTCTTCCATACCAGCTTTTAGTGTTCTTATTTACATCATGGAAATTGTGATGGTTCCCAGTATCATCTATTACAGTAGTTATTCATGATTGTAACAAGCTATTTACTTATTCATGACTTATTGATTTCCAATTAACAGAATCATTTATGTTTAATTCACTTGATATTGGTTTACTTGAATCTTCCTAATAATGTTTAGGACTGCAATTGATCAGTTTCTTGTTGGCATATGTGCATACTGTGCGTATTGTCTCGATATTGCCTTAATTCATAAGCATTAAAAGCAAAGTGACTATTAGGACTCAACAGCTACTTGGGTAACGCGATGGTGTTTGAAGCAAACGGTATTGGGTTCGAGTCCCAGAGTGAAAATCGACTCTGAGATGCAGGTACATCTAGATGATCAGTCCCAAATAGGACGAAGCGCGCGTCCTGTATTCTACTATTCATCTTTGATCATGTACATTTAATTATACTGTTTTAATTAAAGATTACTTATTCAGATGTGAAATTAGAAATTATTGTGTATTGTTGATTTATAGTCCAGTCAAAAATTGACAATTAGTTTTTGGGATAAATAATGTAATTGATTGGGTATTACAGAGTTTCTAGCTATTTTGTGACTTAAATACTTCTTGATATCAGATCTTTACTGGTTAATAACACATTGAAAACCTGAAACATCTATTTTAAGATATAAACTGAACCAAGCTATCGAATTAGGACTCTGTTCAGGAATATCAGGATAATAGAGTTTCACTATCCATTAGCTGATCTTATTAGTCAGTTATAAACAACTTAGAGACTCGCTCAGATGTAATCTACTCCAGATTACCATGTTGCAGTAATACGAGATGAAATGAAAAAGATGAATATAAATGTAGTTGGTTTAATATAGTGACAACGCTAATGAGAAAGATTGGTAGTTTAGAGCATGTTTGAGAAGTATTGAGACGGTATGTGTGGAGAAGTACTGAAACTTAAGATCTAGAGGAAGATAAAGGGTGGGTTCTTCTGCTTGTTTACTGTGTTACCCAAGACCTCCTGACATCACTCTCAGTTATCGCGCCGACTGTGACCAAGTAGTTTGCACCCACAAATATCTTTCAGATCAGGAGTTCATCACTTCATGAATTGATGTCACGTTCCGCTTTGGTTGTTTGTAGCTTCCTTCCAACCCACTAATGCACCAGATAACATCACTGGTTGTGAAACACGATTGATTGGCATACATAATACGTGTTGAGACAATACATGTTCAGGCCACCCCAGTTGACGAAGATCCACAAATCCCTCAACTAATTTCCCGTCTATCCCTTACTCCTCATTTTGGTAATGCCATTTTTGTGATCCTAACACATATCAACAGTGCTTCGAAGACACCTATGACCAAAAACATGCATCCTGGTCATGTTTTCTACTTTTGAAGACCGTTTTTCACAGAGCTGACTAGTGAGTATGACATTTGCCGTTTGTTTGGCAGGCGAACGCACCTCAAGTGGAGCATCAGAGTTCATCAGAGTTATTTGAATCTGTGAGGAGATTTCTTCAAATAAGTATCTTTCAGGGCCGGTCAAACTGCTAAAATATATGGAGTGATCAACCCATTTGACTGCCTCACTTCCAATGAGCTCTCAAGAGGATAATGCAGGTCAGGTTTGAGGAAATAAATTGATGAGGATAGTTTTACACAATCACATATCAACAGAGTTATCTGAAGGTTAAGCGTTCGCTTCAAAGCTTGTGAGTTCTGGGTTTGGTATTTGGTGGGGTCGTGGATAAACACTTTTGTTAATCCATATACTAAAACAAAAAGCCTGTCAGTACTTCCTGGTTTCTAGTTATTATCTAACTAAGGTCAATCAGTGTTGTGAAGCCAAAAATGTATATTCAGTTTTGATAAATAAACATTTGTGTCTCCGCCTGGAGTCCCTCTGGGGGCTACTGCCGGTCCCAAGCCCGGATCGAGGAGGAGGGTTGGGGATGGGGTTAGCGACCCCATTCCATCTCAAGACGTTCAATTGTTAATATTTTTTCAATTATTTTTTTTTATCCAGGATCTATTTCAAATTTGTTTATAAGAGATCGGTATTCTGACTTATTACTAGGTCATAAATGTTTACTTGATAAATCAGAATTTATTCAAAACTATTTTGAAAATTCCCAATTCCCCAAATATGTGGATTTATGTTAACTTGAAATATTCATTAATCTTATTCTGATAATATGATATAGTTCGTGACTTTTGTCGAAATCCCACTATTACAAACACAAATTGTTTTAACTTGAATAAACTAGAGGAAAACAACAACGTGTTTCTCCTGTTTCTATGCAGTAAATTTTGTTTATAATCGAAAAATTAATTTATGACTTTCATTTTAGTCACTTTTTATTTCGAAAATGTTTGGCTCCAGTTGAAGTTGTCTATTGTTTTCACATGTCCATATATATATATGCATGAATACATATATGTAGGTAATTGCTTACAAGTTTACCTTCAGAATGTCTAACTGTTCATAACACAGTATTTGTCTTATAATTAACCTGTTTTCCATATGACAATCAATAATCTTCAAGGAAGTATAAAATCTAATCAACAATCTATTCTCATATTGACTTACAGTAATGTTCTTTATACATCCATAATGATAAATGATAATTTTATTTGTTTAATACAATATCTGTTAAGTATAGAATTAGAATTTCATGTAAGCAAAGTGAAATACACAAACAAAGTGAGTTAGTTCTTCATAATAATGACTCATATTACATTGAATCGTCTGTTGTGCTCTATATTGTATTCCTATATGAAGAATAATTATAGACATTTATTGATCAACTATGATAAACTCAATAATTGTCTATAAAAAATAATGATTATCTGGAATTTTCTCACTTAATTTGTCAAGATACTTGAGGGGAATGTTTGTTTGTTTTTAGCCTTAAGGTGTTTAGATAACATTATTTGACTACTATTAATAGATGTTTATCATTATGTTTTGTCATCTTTCTAGTTGGTTACTGTTTTTTTTATATTTTGTCCCACCCCGATTTTTTTTGGAGGGAGGGTTTCTTTTAACAAAATTCTATTTTAGTTCATTTGGGATTTATTCATTGATGAAATGACAAGAAAATAAGTTTTTTTTTTACTATAGAAACAATATGAGTAACACTTCTCATTAAAAATGATTCATTGATTGAATAAATGATTGTGATTTTTTTTAACGATTTTGTTTTGTTGTTGAAGGTAAGTAAATATCCCTGAAAGCAACACAAAGAAAGTAATAAGAATAAGGTTGAATACACAAGAGAATTGATTTGTCTGATTTATTTACTGTTATATTTCCTACCAACAATATGAAAATTTATAAACTGAAACTATTCTATACACTTTAGTGTCATTAAAACGAATGAAAAACAACGCCTTAGTAGTGAATGTTATCAGTTGATTTAGTCAGAAGATAGTACTTATTAGACGGTGGTTGGAGGTAGTCAACAGGAAACCCCGGACCCGGGTTTCGTGCTACTTGGCACTCGTCAGTAACGTGTACCTGTAATCTTGAGGGAACTGGTGCTCCCTGACAGATTCGATCTCTTGTCACCCAGCTCCACAGTCAGAGACGTTACCACTGAGCTATCCGAGCCGCGACCGACCTCCTGTAGGATTGAGATGTAATCACAATTGATTGATCACTGGGTGGCTATCATGATAGCATTCGATTTGCACTAATAAGGACTAGACACGCATGACATTGATCGCCACCCAGTGATCAATCAATTGTGATAGTACTTATTCTTTTGAGCATTATTACTAATAAGAGTAATAATGATTTATGACAAAAAAAATGTAGCGTTTCATAGTAGGAAAACAAGCTATAACTTACATGTATCTCTGATTTGTATTTTATTATGAATTTGTAAAAAAGACTAATTTTGTCTGTTTAAAAATTATTACAAGAACTCATCAATGAAAAACTTCATCAAATCTATTTACTATTGAACTGTAATAGAAAACAAGAATGTTTTTAAAGCAGTGACAAGTAGATCATCTTAAACATCTTTGCATCAACGTTAGCTGTGACATATAAACTGGAATACGTAAATTAGGCCTTAGATGGTTGATTCAAAGTAATCTAAAGAAGTGATTTAAAATTGGTTGTGTGTGTGTGGGGGGGGTTGTAGCTTTGTGTATGCGTTTGTGTGGGAATATTGTGCCGTCTATAGCCATTTTGTTGAATACATATAAATTCGCGAGTCTGTTGCCATTCTCATCCCTTTATCTCAGTTCATGTCTTTCTATTACATCATCATACCTGGTGTTACGCTTTCTAATCTTGACGTTTAGGTCTTTCATCAGGATTGTCAGGTATTTTCCTGGCCACGATCAACTGCAACCTCTTATAAAACCTATCTTTATCGTTTTTTTTGCTTTCATTGGTGGGTGCATAGCACTAGATAACATTCATTTTAATCCCTTCTTCCTTTGTTTTGAAGGATGCTTTATTGATCCTAGATCCATGAGATTCATATCATATAAGTGCCTTTCGTGCTTCTTTGGACAGCATCAGTACAACTCCTTACGTATGAGAGGCATTTTCTTCTTGGTGATCAAAATACAGCCCTACCTCTCCCGAATCTAACCTTTACTGTCCAACTTGGATCTAATGGGTTTCAGTTATTCTGAGCACCGTCAAGTTGCTTCTCCTCATTTCTACAGTTATTTTGACTGGTTTTCTCAGTCTCCCGTATTGTCAGGATATTCTATGAACCTAAATTAATTACTACTCTGGTTTTTAGAAGGAGCTTAGACCTTATGGCTTCCAAAGAATCATGACTTTCAACCAAAGGTATCATAATTCTTTGCAATGAAGATCCTTCAACTCAGATAGTAGAATTTAAATAATTTAAATAATTTATTTTGGTTAATAATTTTCTAACAAGTTCATTATCTACATCATAAGGTCATTGATCTCATGTACAACCCTTTTTCCTTTGCTCAGATTTGGGACTTGCACTAATCCTAGAACGGTTAGATACAAAATAATAAGATCTGTGAGAAATTAATTTATTCAATTCAGTTTCCCATCATAAACTACTTAAATGAAAGTTGTTTTTTTCTCTGTTAACCATTCAGAAACATTTTTTATATTAGTACAAATGATAAATCTGATAATTATTTAATCCTTTTTATTATCCATTCCTATCTCTTTAATAAACCATATTATTATTATTATTATCTTTTGACTTATCTACATGATTATTGAATTGGGATAAATTTATTATTTCACTTGAGTTATTTTATAGATCCCTAACAACTACTTAGTTCCTTTATCAAGGCCATTTATATTACCTCATTATCTTTATTGCCTCACCACCACCATCACCACCCCTAAATTTTGATTGTTTATTTTTAAATGTTTAAATTTTCAGAAAATTGAAAATTCTTATAATCAATTTAGATACCATGGTAAATATTGGTGGAGTTTTGTTCTCTGAGCTGGATGGTTTGGTCGTGGAGCTTTCATCGTTCTTCTGAACGACATCATCAGCACAAACTTTAGATAGAAGTGAAGTGTTTGAATTTCTCCATATGTGTTTCAAAGCTTGTTCTGTGCACCTCGATGTTGATTGGTTTTTATTGACCTTAAGGTCAATCAGCATCGAGGTGCACAGAACAAGCTTTGAAACACATATGGAGAAATTCAAACACTTCACTTCTATCTAAAGTTTGTGCTGATGATGTCGTTCAGAAGAACGATGAAAGCTCCACGACCAAACCATCCAGCTCAGAGAACAAAACTCCACCAAAATCATCCACCTGAGCTACAAATCTTCTACACCACCATGGTAAATAATTAAGTGTACAATTCAAATGTAGTTTATAGTTGTAAAAATCTTTTCAGATAAACAATACATTGAATAAGATTTATTAAAACCTTAGCCATGCGAAAATTCAATCCCCCCTTTGTGTATTCAAAAACAGTTTGTTCTCTACCTTAAACCTACCCTTGTAATATTAGCTTATTATCTAGAGTGATGAGGTTTTAAATTGTTTTCAAATTATTTTATTTATTATCCTTGTCTTCTTTCACCTTCCATTTCTAGTCTAGTTGATCTTTTATTTCTATGCATAAATGTTCTTAACAAGCATATTGTGTGTGATCAGATTGCTCAAAATGTATTGCGTTAATATACCGGAGTGAACACCAACTCTGGGACGCAGGTACATCCACCTAAAAGGTGAATACTATTAAGTAAATTCAAATAATTATAATATTGTAGTGTCGATTGCTATGTCAAGCCCATATAACTTATTGCAGCTTCCTGACATGCCAATTTATCCATTCTTCAATAGTTGAAATCATGAACCAATTGAAGCTAGACCATCATGGAAAACTTGTATGCACTGGACGGCCATTTCAACCAGGTCTGTTGTGAGATAGTAACTCACTGAAGACAATGGTGGATGGTGGCACAACTTCGTAGATTGGTTAAAGTTAGACACTAACACCGTTAGATGCCGACCGGCTCAGTGGTCTAAAGGTGAGGCGTTCGCGCGCGAGACTGATAGGTCCTGGGTTGGAATCTCACGAGGTGGGATCGTTGATGCTCACTGCTGAGGAGCACCTCTGTAGGACGAAACGGCCGTCCAGTACTTCCAGGCTTTCCATTGTAGTCTAACTTCAATTGACTCATAACTTCCATTATTGAAATTTATAAAAATCTCCACAAAACTCCTGATTATCCATTCTTCATGAGTCACATTTTGACCTTGTTATGTATTCACTTACCAACCTTAAATGTTCTTATATGAGCGTATGTGTGTGTACATTGCTTATCTTATTCATCACATGTCTGTAACTTATTTTTATCTGGCTATAAATATTGGTTAACGCTTGATTAAATGGAGTTGACTTACACGCGTTCTCCACCGCGTGTTATTTTGCTTCTCTCTCTTCTATATGCTTCATCCCTCTGATTTCCTGTTCATATCAGTGGGTGCACAAAATATAGGTATTCAAAAATCCACTCTTGTATTTGACTTATTTAATTCCGTTATTCACTAACGCGGATTAATTCGATAACTATATACGAGGAATAACGATATATGTATTATCAATAACAATCATTCATACGATCCAACTGGAGTCCGATATAAGAGCCACTAAAATATGTCAAAGAATATTAAAATAATTTCTATGATCCATTACTTTTTATATATGATTACTAACCATTTAAAAGTGGTCTTTCATATTGTAGACACACTTAAAGAGGTCAAAATTTTCACCTTATAATATACTTGTACACTTCTAAAAATAGGTTTGAATGTGTAAATTTACAGTTTCACTAATCGCTTTTATGTAAATGATTCTAAAGAAGAAAGGACAAACTTAACAAATTATGAATTTTCCATGGTTAAGTAATATAACTAAAAAGCTTATATATTTACTTAAATACCACTTAATTACATAGAATTTTTCGATTGAGATCATGAACCGATTAATGTTAGACCACCACAAATGAAAACCTGAAAGCACTGGACGGCCGTTTCGTCCTATTGCGAGACTCCTCAGTAGTGCGCATCCACGATCCCGCCCGCGGGATTCGAACCCAGGGCCTTCGGTCTCGCATGCGAACGCTTAACCAACTGGACCACTGAGCTGGCATCCAATGGTGATAGTCTCTAACATCAACCAATCCACGAAATTGCGCGACAAGCTTCCGTTGTACTGAGGTAGATACCTGTCTCTACTCGACAAGGATTAGCTCCACTGGTCACGGCTTCTCAGTTCATGATTTCAATCAAAAACTTAATAATCTCCGCAACCCCTATACTAGTACATGGAATTTGTCAATGATTACTGTGAATAAAGAAAATATTATTTAAAAAATGAAGAATATTTGAGCGAACAATTGTTTTCAACTACTTTGCCATTAAGCTCTACAGTGATAAGTTCATAATGATGATATTTTATAAAGGTCAAAAATAAGGCATGTATGAATGAATTTGACAATGTTATATGTGAAAAATAGTGAACGTTTGGATCTGTTACAATACATATACTTTGAAATTTTGTTAACTGCAAATTAGGAAAGGTCATTGAATAATGATCTGGAATGAAGTGTCCAGTCATAATCAGTATAATAAAAATATAACAAAAATGGGAATGCAAAACAACTGAATGAATAAAATGCATAGTAGGAGAATTTAATCTTATCAACTGATATAATAATAATATTGTTATGTAGTCACAATTGATTGATCACTGGGTGGTGATCAAGGTCATGCTTATCTAGTCCTTATTAGTGCAGATCGAATGCTATCGATCATGTTGCATTTTGGCCACCAGTCTAGGTGACTCGACACTGTGGGCACTATGTATTGAGATTAGATGGTGGTTGGAGGTAGTCAAAAGGAAACCCTGGACCTGGGTTTCATGCTACTACAGAAGGTTAGTCACGGCTCGGATAGCTCAGTGGTAACGGTTCTGACTGTGAAGCTGGTTGATACCAGATCGAATCCGCCAGGGAGCACCAGTTCCCTCAAGATTACAGGTACACCTTGCTGACGAGTGCCAAGTAGCACGAAACCCGGGTCCGGGTTTCCTGTTGACTACCTCCAACCACCATCTAATATTGTTATGTGAATATAATATGTGATAAGGGGGGGGTATTATCAAAGTAATTACATATTCATTACTGTATTCATTATGTCCAGTCAATTTGATCGTGAATACAATCCACATTTACATTCAACGTTGGCAACAACAAAAAGCTAAAGCAATGGGTTTTATACTATTAGTTTAAATTAATTCAGTTATAATAAAGAAATAAAGTAAATGAAAATTAACTAAATAAATATGTCATAAGTAAAAACAATTAACTATTTATATTGATTAAATACAAAAGTGTATTATGTGATATAACGGGAAGAAAAGTTAAAATTCGATTGATTTCTTCTTTATGAGCTTTGGTTCAATATTATTTCCGTTTTAATTCAATGTGATGATTACTCAGTAGAGTACTGAAGGCCCTGTGTTCAAATCGCGCAAGCGGGATCGTGGATGCGCACTGCTGAGGAGTCCCACAATAGGACGAAACGGCCATCCAGTGCTTCCAGAATTTCAATGGTGGTCTAACATCAATCGGTTCATGATCTCAATCAAATAATCAGTAGAGTATTTGTTTTATTTTCCAGTGTGATCTTTTATTCTGCATAATATACGATATTTTTGTATTAAGTTAACATGAACTATACTCAGCATATGATTTGTGATAACTGAGTATTTTCCGTATATTTGATTTCATCCTAATTATTAATTAAAAACTGCGTTTACGAATCAATATACAAATGAGTGTATTTTGACCAGAGTCGTCGTTGTGTTTTGGAGGTTAATAAATCTTCACTTCTACGTCTTTATGTTCTTACTTTTGCTTCATCGAAATTGCAGAGGTCCCTCGTTTCGAGTATAAGTGATAAGCATTTCTGACACTACAATCAGCGACGACCAGATATAACAAGTAGCGTTCAATCAACAAGATATATTAGTGGCGACGGGGTGAAAAAAAGAACCAAGGGCAGCTAGTAATTGGACAAAAATCAGTGTAATCATATCAGATAATCAGCATATAGAATTGTCGTCGGTGTCCTTGAACGGCATGATTGTTAATTTGTCATACAGTATTTTCTGTTATCGTGCTGATTCATACAAAAACAGAAAATGGCTCTCCCTAGTGATCAATTTCAGTTGCTATTTCAGCGACAACAGCAGCGTTTTAAAAAGAATCAGTTGGAATTTATAGACAAATTACGCACACGGCTGCTGAATCATCCATGCTTTGGTGATGTAACGGGAGTTAATGAATTAATTTCTTAATTACGTACAGAGCTGGAAAATGGTTGCAGAGTGAATACATGTATCAGTGAAGGCCTCTATGAATCCTTGACAAGCAGTAATTTAAACGAAACAGTAGCAATCATACGTGGTTCTCCCAGTGGTCCAGTACTGATCACTTCAGAAACATACACTGTAGTGGGTTCAAATCCCATTATAACCGAAACAATATACAAGTAGTGATTGCTTCATCTTACAGAAAGACGGGGTCTTGTTAAATGCCAATGGATGTTGAGCATCCTGCGTAGACATCTATTTATAAATACTTGTACCTTCTTGATGGTGGTTGTTGTAGTTCTCCAAGTTTCAGCTCCATACAGTAGAACTGCTTTGACGTTGGTGTTGTAGATTCTGACTTTGATATTGGTTGAAAGTTGTTTTGAGTTCCATATGTTGTTCAATTGTAGAAATGCGACCCTTGCTTTGCCAATCCTCGACTTTACGTCTAAATCTGATCCTCCTTGTTCATCGATGATGCTTCCCACGTATGTGAAGGATTCTACATCTCCCAGAGTTTCGCTATCAAGTGTGATTTAATTGGCTCTGAATAACCAACTAATAAATGATTACATTTTAAATCTTCGATACACAGTTTCTGTATAATAAACCGTTAACAAGAAAAGGAATTCTGTGTGAAATTCCCCCCCCCATTTTAGTTCATAAATCTTTAATACATTAATCAATATCGATATAGAAATAATAATTTAGCAATATTTTTTAAAAAGTATTTCATATTAAAGAACCATTTTCTCCTCTTATGTTATAATGAAAGAATCTTAAGGAGTTTTATACTAGAACAAAACAGCAGTTCACTACTTCCAAGTTTTCCATGGTAGTCTATCTTCAATTGACTCATGAATTCAACTATTAAAATTACTAAAATCTCCACCAAACCCCCCACTTCTCATTATATTTATGTCAATTTATGGAATAGTGAATTATTGCTTTAAAAAGAAAGCACAACGGAAAAACAAACGCAAACATTCAAGTGGTTCACAAACGAGAATAATGAAAAAGAACCTTTCAAGTGAATATAAAAATAAACACAATGATTCATCATCACCATTTTCATCATCAGCACCACCACCATCTTTTCTTTTTCTCACAAAATTATCGTTATTACTTTTGTTTTCTTTTCTTTTTTCTTCAATCATTATTAATAGTCTTAAGCGATGTCACCCTTCTTTTATTTAAAAAAAAAACATAAGCGATTATAATTAGAAAACATAAATAGTTTTATATATATATATGCATATTAATAAGGTGACAAACATTAAATGGGGTTGTATATAATGGATAATAATTGATTTAACTAATCAATCAGCTGAATATAAGTATTCTAAAACTCATTAATTACCGAAATAAATAAATAAATAAATAATGTGGATCAAAGACAAAGTACAGTGGATTGAAGTAACTGGGGTTATATTTACATATATGGAAATATATTAACGGTTACATTAATTTATTTACATTATTGATTCACTGTTTATATTCCAGTGGTAAACAGATCAGTTTAAATGAATCGGTAGATGATTATTTGTTATAAGATGATTGTTGGTAGTAGTCAACAGGAAACCTTGGACTTAGGTTTCGTGCTACTTGGCACTCATCATCAAGGTATATCTGTAATCTCGAAGGAACTGATGCCCTTTGACGGATTAGATCCCGTGTCACCCAGCTTTACAGTCAGAGATGTTACCATTGAACTATACGGGCCATAGGATTGAGACGTATTTACAATTGATTGATCACTGAGTGCTGATCAATATCATGCATGACATAGTGCACGCAATTTCGAGTTACCTAGACTAGTGGCTATATTGCAACTTGGTCGATAGGATTCGATCTGAAATAAGAATGATTTGACATATATGACATTGATCCCCGCCCAGTGATCAATCAATTATTTGTCATGTTGATTTTCTTTTCTCATTATTGAATGTGATGAAGGAAACTACAGGACATTGTATATATGTATATAAGAATAAATCAATAATTCAGTAGTTACTTATTATATTTTAAACCATCAAATAATTATGCTCATTGTTTTAAAAACAAAATTACATACATAATTTGGCAAACAAAAATAAACGGATAATTATCATTAGGATAATGAAGCAATGAGACAGTCGGAAAAAGTGTTTCATTCAACAAACGGTCTTTTTTGTTTTGAATAAATGGATAGTCTTACAAGTTCTGACATAAATGTTTAACCAGTTCAAGATAGTTTTGGTATTTTTACTTTGATTAGTCCTTCTAATTTACAGTTTTGAACAAAAGTTGATTTATTAATGATACTTAGACATTAAAATAAAAAGAAATCGATAGTTTATATGGTTTACATTTGGATCATAGTAACTATCTACATTTGAAGTATAAATTAACTTACTTGTGTAATACACTTTCAAATAACAAAGATTTGAAGAAGGATTTACTTACTTTTTTTGTATTAAGTCAAACAGATCAATATCAGTGTGTTCTGTATTCTTGACTGAGATGATGTCGTCCACAGCTCATTATCGATCTAGATGTTTACCCTAAGTATTGAGCTGACAAATTATATTACAAATTATTTAAGTAATTATTAATCGAAGTCTTCAAAAGTTGACAAATAAATTCGAAGGTCACTTAAGATGAAGATTTACTTATTTGTTTCAGTTATATAATTGAGTTTGGTGTAGTTTGTTGGACAATTGTCTATTTCTGGCCAACTTTACTGAAAATATTATTGTCTCTGAATGTCAGATTAACGGAAAATAACTTTTGTCAAACATATGGACATTTGCATTAATAGCATGTGCTGTTTTGATGATGTCACGTTCTCTAATCTAAATAACTTAAAGGAGGAGCTTTCACCGTCATTTTGGACGTGAAGTATGCTCCGATGAACTTGTTCAGAACGGTAATGAATTCTGAACAATCAAACCGTCTAACTCATTAAACACAACATCATTAAAATTATCCACTTGGGTTACAAATTTCCGTTTCATATGCCTTTTACTATATATATATATATATTGCTCGCCATGTTATTTCGCTTATAGGACACCTCAGACTAACTTAAGTTTCAAACATATCACTTTCTTATGAACAGTGAATTATTTTTTCAAAATCAAAGTCACCATCTAGAATCTGGACTTCTTAGTTTTTGTGTTACTAATGAACTTGTAGCAATGTAGAAATGCCAAAGTAACCACCAGCGAACTTACATTGCCTTGATGACATCATGATATGTTAGTTTCATTTGGTACCAAAGATATCAGTAAATAGAAGCCTTTATCGCATTAAATATTAATATCAAGAATAATATGAAACAAAAATTCTTCTCATTTTGCTTATTTTTCTTGGTTCTAATGTGTAGTATCATTTATTCAAAATGCGATTTGGTCATTTATTCTTGGGTTCGATTCTTTTTCCTTGTGGGTCTTACAAATCAGTACACTGGTAATTACTCAGGGAGTTCTAATTATACACTTGAAAAAAAAATCAAATACTGATATCATCTTCAATTTGTAAAATACTTTTGTGTCTGAGAAAAGAACTCAAATAATAATTTTTTGAATATCAAATAATTCTGTTTGCTCTTAAGTGCCCTGGTACAGCCGAGGGTGGGGAGAGTCCGCTTTCCCTTCCGAAATGCTCTCACATGGCCACGCGTATACAGCCCCTGTCAAGGAAGTCACACTCATCGCCTTCTCGTGTTGGTGTGTTGTTTACGAAATTAAGAGGACGTAAAGTGAATATCTGGTGCTTTAACCGGGGTTGGTGAACACGGGAGTTAGAAACCCTGATTCCAAACCAATGGTGTACATGGACTCCAGTATACTGAGTGAACAAATAGCACATAAACCAATTGTTATTGACCGGTTACCAAGGGAATACATCTTACGTTGCTTCACTACCTTCGGATCAGACTTTAAAGTCGAAGGTTCTAGATATGATTCCCTAAGAAAGCCACCTACTTTTGTCTAGTCAGTAGATCTGTATCAAATCCCCATGCACAAATCAAGTGGTTTATGTGGCACATATCTATTTGGTGCTCTCTTGTACCAATACTTATGTGTCCAAATAAAATTCAACAAAAAAGAACTTTTTCTAATTAAAATTGATAAGTCTTGCAAATTGAACGCTATATTCGTTTCTTAAGCTATTCTTTAACCCATCAAGCTAGAACTATACAACGACCTGAACACGAGAGAGAAGACGCAAAGTATGCAAGGAGTACTCTACTCCAAGGTTCATTTCAATACAGAAAATAATAGGGTTTTTATAATATTTTAAATGTCCTTGGGTTGCTCGAAGGTTCTGGAATTCTACTAAACATAGTAGCAGTATAGCAACCAGCCAATCAGAACCTCCACATGTGACGTTTCACTTCCTTGATAGTTCTGGCTAAAACTTCAAGTGAACGCTGATTGGATGAAATGCTTCTTAGTGTTTCCTGATTCTTGCTTGTCTTTTGCGAGAACTTTTTTGGATTACCCAACAAAAATTAAGAATGATAATGAATTTTCATAATTTTCTTTAATGGATAAAATTTTTATTTATAGACAATAATCTAATTTATGATGAGATTTGTAAATGACAATCTTTATTTCTATTTTGAGAGAAAAGAAACAAAAAAAGAAGAAGAGAGTTAGTCTTCTTGAAGTTTCATAAACATGTTATGTTTTTGACAGTGAAGATAAATAATCTGATCTAATGTATACAACTAATTCACTGTTATTCTTCACATCTTTTGAAAATGATTATAGCAAAAATAAACATGAAAAAGAAAAACAAACAAACAAGCTTTTCACTTACCAAGATCAATGGTAAATGAGAACAGTGCATATTTTTTGTTGTTGTGTGATAGTCCCTTAACAAATTAAGAAAAAAAACTGTAATAAGATCAAAAGATATTACTATTTAAGGTATGTGATAATTTATGTCGAATGATTACTAGATATACTGTCAATGGAAGATATGCTGAAATGTAATATATAGAAGTGAGAAAGAACTTTGTAGAAAATACCGGTGCACATATGAGAAGGATGAGGAAATAATCTTTATTACAAATCTTACTTTCACTTTTAATTACTTACGCCTGTTACTCCCAATGGAGCATAGGCCGCTGATCAGTATTCTCCAAGCCACTCTGTCCTGGGCCTTCCTTTCTAGTTCTATTCAATTGTTGTTCATTTTTCTCATGTCTATCTCCATCTCCCGGAGTAATGTGTCTTTTGTCTTCCTCTTTTCTTTTGACCTTCAGGATTCCATGTAAGGGCTTGCCTTGTGGTGCAGCTGGGTGCTTTCCCCAATGTGTGTCCTATCCACTTTCAGCGCTTCTTCCTGATTCTTCCTCCTCTAGAATCTGGTTTGTTCTCTCTCACAATAGGTTGTTGCTGATAGTGTTTGATTAACGGATGCAAAGTATTTTAAGTAGACAACTATTAATAAACACCTGTATCATCTGGATGATGGCTTTCGTAATTCTCCGAATTTCCACGCTATACGGTAGAACTGTCTTGACATTTGTATTGAAAATTCTGACCTTGGTGTTGGTTGACAGTTGCTTTGAATTCCAGATGTTGTTCAATTGTAGATATGCTACTCTTGCTTTGCCAATTCATGCCTTCACATCTGCATCAGATTCACCGTTGTCATCAATGATGCTGCCCAGATATGTAAAGGTTTTTACACCTTCCAAATCTTCTCCGTCAATTGTGATTGGATTGGTGCATGCTGTGTTGTATCACAGCATCTTGCTTTTCCCTTTGTGTATATTGAGACCTACTGCTTCTGAGGCTGTTGCTACACTGGTTATTACAAATCTGACAATGTAAAAGTCAGAGGTTATTAGTAATCTGTTTTATCTAAAACTGGAACACATTAACTATCAGATATTGTTTAGAATCATGTAAATAATGGAAAAATAGTATAATATATATTTCATAGTTTCCATGTATAAAGTTCATGATTACATATTAAATATAGGTAATTAACTGTTATATTGAAGCGATTACGACATCACTTAGAAATCGACGAACGGAACGGAGACTCAGCGACACAATGAAAAAATAAGCTAACTATACCGATACGTTCTAGTCCCGATAACGTGATGGAGAAGTCTAGGTTCCGATAAGGGAAAATATATTCCACAAACAGCCAGAAGTACGAAGAGGAACAACAAGCACAACTCAAACGTATATATACAGCATAAAAATGTCCTTGGAAAAATGTGAGGAAGGTTCACGGGTGATCAAAAAGTTAATGAAATTTTGATGGATGCTGATTATCCTAGTGATCCACTATCTATCAATGAGATTTTCAAGAAATTTGATGAAAATGTTTCAGAAGAATCAAACCTTAATGACCTCATATCAAGTGTCGTTGATTCTTACCATCTAATCAGTTCTAGTGGACTCTCTACTCAATGCGGGAAATATGTTTTAAATAGAGTCACACTAACTGTAACTTGGGAATATGAGAACCTAGCATTATTTCGTGAGGGAGGAAAAAGTCAGAAAATTTAAGTCAGGATCTAAATTTTGAGTATTAAAAAAGAAGGGAAAGTGATATGGTGGAAAGAAAAGTCAATTTCCGATTGATTTACTCATTATGAGTTTTGGTTCAACACTACTTCCGTTTTGATTCAATGTGATGATTATTCAGTGTAGTGGTTGTTTTCTTTTCCCTTATGATATTTATTCTGTATAATATACGGTATTCTTGTATTCGACTGACATGAACTATGCTCAGTATGTCATTTATTATAACTCTAAGTATTTTTCATATATGTGATTTTATCCTAATTATTGATCAAATTGTGTGTACAATCAATATATAAATGAGTGTATTTTCTACTAGGGTCGTCGTCGTCATGTTTTGGGGGTTAATAAATCATCACTTATACCAGTCTTGTGTTCTTACTTTCGAGTCATGGGAATTGTAGAGGTCCCTCGTTTCGAGTATAAGTGATAAGCGTTTCCGAAACAACAATCTATAACAAGTATTATTTAATTGACAAGTTATAACAGAAACGTCACAAAATAACATTAAAAGAGACATTTAAAGTCTTGTCAAGTGGGAAATGTGATATGAAGGTGAAAATGGGCACCTTTGGCGCGAAAACAAGAAATTCAAATTTCCGAAATAAAATTACAAAAATAAACGTTTACCAAGTAAGTTCCGGGGATCTAGCATCCTTAACACTAACAAAATTTACTTCTTAAAAAATACACCGTTTAACCAATCGGGTATTATTTTTACGATTTCTTATTTACGCTTAAAATCATTCTGATCAAAAAATTAAGAAAATCGTGACTGAAACAGTTAGACTGTGTTAACTGAAGGATCAATCGAATTATTAAAAAATGTCAGAATTCACCTTAATGTTCAGATATAGTTGTTATAGGTTTTCCAGACTTAATTACCTGTCTGAGTGTGGCAAGGTTAGAGACGGAACCTGGGCAATTAAAAGAATGAGCAATTACGAAGATGTATTCATAAACGTTTGAAATAAAAATAGTGTGAATAATAATAATAATAATAATAGTAGTAGTAGTGGTAGTAGTAGTGGTAGTAGTAGTGGTAGTAGTAGTGGTAGTAGTAGTGGTAGTAGTAGTAGTAGTAGTAAGAACAGAATTGCGGGTAGAGATCATATTTACACTTACTTGAAGTGGTCAGAAAAGAAAGTCATTGGTTTATCTGATAAAAATCATCCAAAAGAGAGGGACTGAATAAGTAGATATCGTATTTCAAGGTTTTCTTAAGCTTTTAAAATAACTATATTGTTAGTAAGTGACTGATAATCTTGACTGAATTTTGACCAACCTTTATTTTAGCATAAGTGTATCCCATGAGAAATACCTCAGTAGAGCCATCTTGTCACAGGCTTACGGAATAGATGGGTCGTAGTTAGCCAAAAAAATCCAGGACATGTGTTTCATTCTATTTGAGAAGTGTCAACTGGATGTACCCGTATCCAACATTACCATCAGAGTACATATCTGTGAAGGCGAATCTCCTATCGATGTAATACTTGACGTTCACCAAATAAATCAATTAATGCTAAATGCACTTAACTATCCCTCTATTTAAGCAAGATATAAAATTTCCAAAAACGTTACAGAGCATTTTTTTGAGAAGTTCTACATTCTACACAATAACTTGTACGGTAGTTATACGACGCTAGGTTAAGTTGACAAGTTATCTTTTATTTATGTTGGCTTTGCATAGTAGGTATTAAAATTAATATACTGTTTTCACAAGATATTCTTGTCAATAATGTTTTGAAATTTAGCTGCTAGCTATTAAACAACGATATCTTTTTGAAGACTAACTAGGAGGAAATAGCTGGTCAATTATCCCCAGATTTTAATGTTTGTTGAACTTAGATCGGTTCATAATGTCAATAAATTGAAATTTTAACATTTCATCTTTAAAGTCTTTAAGATAGTGGTTGGAGATAATTAATAGGAAACCCTGGACTTAGGTTTCATAATACTTGGTATTCGTCAGCAAGATGTACCTGTAACCTTGAGGGAACTAATGCTCCCTGACGGATTGATAGGATTCGATCTGTACTAAGAAGGACCTGACATATATGATATTGATCACCACTCAGTGATACATCAATTGTAAGTCTTAAAGTATCATTTACTATTTACCAAAATAAACTCCACCTGGAGCTACTGCCGGTCCCAAGCCCGGATAAATGAGAAGGGTTGAGCATCGGGCTAGTCACCCCATCCTGTAGAAAACTAACTTGCTAAAAATACACTAACCAGAAAAAGTAATCTAAACCATTTACCAAATAAAAGAATGTATACCAAAAGAAGAGGAAATAAAATTATGTTGTTTAATTTCATCCATTTTGTCTCACAGTGATGTAAATTTATGAGTCACATAGTATTACTCAAAAAGTGTAAGAATGTGTGTGTGAGAGGGGGTGGGGTGGTAAGAGAAGAACATAGAAAAAGTTATAAAAAAGAAGGGAGTATTATTAAGTAATTCCTTATGGAAATTATGTATTAGGCATTTGTTTTTCATCCATTCATGTGAGTGAATTTACTTAATTCTTAAATATCTTTTGTACATATCATTTCTATTTTATTTCTTAATTATTCCTTGTTCATCTTGTATTTATTATATCAAGTTAATTCTGTATGTAATTAACAAATCAAGAAAATAGTTACATGACAAACAAGTTAGATTCTGTTGTTCTTTTGTTTTTAATACACTCAGTGGACGTTCAGTGATTTGAATTAACTTCATTCTCAAGAGAATACTATGAGAAGAGGATAACTTTTAAAATAGATAAACAAACAAATAATTTTTTTGAATAAGATCATGAAACGATTGATGCTAGAGAACCAGAAAGCGCTAGATGGCCATTTCGTTCTAGTGTGGAACTCCTCCGCAGTGCGCATCCACATTCCTGCTCGCGGATTTCAAACCCAGGACCTTTATTCTCGCATGCGAACGCTTAACATCTAGACCACTGATCCGACCGGCATCCAATAGTGTTAATGTCTAACTGTCGAGAAGTCTCATACTAGGAAGAGACGGCCGTCCAATGCTTCCAAGTTTTCAATGGTGGTCTAACATCGATCGATTAATGATCTTAATCAGAAACTTAATAATCTACACAACTCCATACTGATAATTTATTCTTGATTATTTTTTAACCGCATTTCGGTAATAGAAAAGAACTTGGGGTAAAAACAAAACTTCATTTTAAATTTAATTAAAAGTTCCTGTTTTTTCTTTTTCGTATTAGTACAGTGAGTTTATAGAGATTGTTTGTTGTACATTCTACATCATGAATTGAATTGTTTATTTCATTAAGTTAATCAATAAAAATCTATTCATCGATTGAGCGTAACTTTTAATTACTATGCAAAAAAAAGAACTCAAATGTTACATTTGTATGAATTTAACTACATAGTTAGTTGTTTTTTTTCTCTTAGTTAGTTCAATTCTGTATAGCTTCCGGCATGCATTTGATTTTATTTAGTAGATTCACAATTGACTTATCTCTATACTACTACTACTACTACTAGATGATAATAATAATAATTCGAGTGAATTGTTGACTCCCTGTTATCATTTAGAAAATGATTAAGTTCGACAATATAATTTATTAGCTATTCGTATTCTAAAGTTTCATTACATTTTAGATTCTATGTCGTTTATGCTTGACAATGACACATATGCATAATTCATCACTTAAAAAAGGCAATGAATGTCATTAAATAGAGAATTAAATTTTCTATTCAGAATGCTTTGAAACGTAAAATTGATCCTTACTTTTTGAAGCTAATCGACAATAAAACATACTGTAGTAAACATTATGAATCAAACTTAAATTGCATTAAACATATCTTCATCTTACATTAGTACTTTGATCTATATTTACATTTTCAAAAAAAGGAGGAAGAATCAAATAATGTAAATATATACACAACATAAATTACCTTGCTGTTGTTTTACTTGTATCTTCCCAATGTTATTTAGGACTGAAATTGATCAGTCTCCTATTGGCATATGTGCATCCTGTGCAGATTGCCTCGATATGGCCTTAGTTCACAAGCTTTTTTAAGCAAGAATGGATAGTGGCTAGGAGTGGAATCCAGGACGCGCGTTTCGTCCTATTTGGGACTCGTCAGGTGGATGTACCTGCATCTACTTTCAAGGCGGCCTGCTTGAGCATCTGAGCTACCTGTTCCTGCCATCTAGATATTTCAACAAGTTATCTATTTTTGTTTGTTTTAATATATCATTATGTCTATTAATCGCATAAGTTATCCTGGTGCATTTCTGAAAAGTGTACAACCTTTCGTTGTCAAAGTTACGAAAAACTCAATAAGAGACAATGTGGTTGCTGGCAATATACAACGAAAAAAATGTACATTATTCAGATGTTCATTTACTGAACTGCTAACATCTAACTGGCGATCACTCAATATTTATCGTCAGGACCGACCAAGAAGAAAGAAACGGAAACTTGTTGAAATACTTTGCGCTGAGAATTCTATATTGTACCAAAAATACAATATGGAATAAAGCTAATAGTAATAATAATAATAATAATATTTACTCTGGGAGTCAAGTCCAATACCATTCGCTTCAAACACCATCGCGTTATCCAGTTAGCTACTGAGTCTTGATATCCATCTGCTTGTGTACATAACAAATATGTTATCAGTTACTTAGCTATCTACCCTACAACAATGCCTAATACAACTATAACGAAATGTATAGAAACAGTAATCAAAAAATTAAACATTCTAATACATTTAAAAAAACAGACAATATTATAACATCAATTAATTAAGTTTAAAATTAACTTTGGAGCATAAGATTGATCGACATATATGTTTAATCACAGATTTTGGATAGCAGTTACATTATCCAAGTTTAGCATTCTATAATTACCAATTTAGTTGTTTTCTTTTTTTTAAAAGATAAGTAAATATGAATCACAATTAATTGATCACTGGGTGCTGATCAATGTCATGTATGTCAAGTCCTTCTTAGTACAGATCGAATGCTATCGATCAAGTTGGAATGCGGCCACTAGTCTAGGTGACTCAACATTGATTGCACTATGCTGAGAATAGATGATTGTTGAAGGTAGTCAACAGGAAACTCTGGACCCGGGTTTCGTGCTACTTGGCACTCGTCAGTAAGGTGTATCTGTAATCTTGAGGGAACTGGTGCTCCCTGACGGATTCGATCCCGTGTCACCCAGCTTCACAGCCCGAGACCTTACTACTAGGATATCAGTGCCGTGACCAACCTCCTGTAGGATTGAGATGTAATCACAATTGGTTGATCACTGGATGGTGATCAAATATGAATACTCTATCCATTGCCAGATAAATAAGGACTTATTCAAAAATTAAGTTACTGACAATTTGAATTATTCCTATTATTGTAGATAATAAATATTTCCTCTGTTTATGATGAAGTTTTGTTCTCTGAGCTGGATGGTTTAGTCGTGGAGCTTTCATCGTTCTTGTAGTCGACATCATCAGCACAAACTTCAGGCAGAAGAACGATGAAAGTATAGTAAGCTCACTCAACTACTGAATTATTTATCTGCTCACTGTAATTTAAACACTTAATCCACAATATAATTTCCTGTGTATGATTGAGCACATATCGATTTTTAATCTATCCTCTCTTTGGTTGTATTGCACATATATGATTAACACCCATATATATAAATGGATTTTTAACACTCAGGCATACACACTCTTGGTTTCCCTGTGTGCTTGCTTCCTGTACGCTTGCGGATTTTACCAATCTTTAACAATAAACTATCTCTATAACTGATGTTCAGACTTTTGAATAATCTCGAGTAAATCCATAATTCTACTAGGAGATTTAGCCTGCATTAAATACTCAGTTAACGGGATATTATTTATTGTAGTCAGATATAGGGGAAATTAGCCTCTACCAAATCAACTTAAAGAACAAAACTCCGTCAAAATCATCTACTTGAGCTACAAATCTTCTCCACCATTTCTTCTGTTTATCTAATATACAGATTTCCGGATATCTGTTAAGATTACATGTCATTGTAATTTACTGATATTTTATTGTCAAGAAATATGGTACTTATGATAAGTAGAAAATAACATAACAGATAAATAGATCCTTTACATTAAAGTATTCATTTGATTCTATCAATTAGTTAATGAAACAGAAAATTAGGAATGATTATTTGATAATTAAAATTATTCTAACGATTTTTCAGTGATAACATAAGAAGTATCCTTGTTATTTATCTATTTTATTAGATTCAAAGTAAATCATCTTGAATAATTTGACAGTAATAGTGGAACATCAGATTCAACTTCAAGGTCAGTGACATGTAAACTCTTTTTCTGTCAGATGAATACTGTAATCTACTATTGATGAAATGTTATTCGTTTTTTTTGTTTTGAATATGCAACAGGATGTAAACTTGAGTCTTGATAATTGATAATAAAGTGTACAGTTCACCCTATATTCTTATCATTTACAACTTGTTAATTAATATTTGATAGAATATATCAATCCATAAGTGTTTTCATGGTATACTTTCCACTTACTGTCATTTTGAATAGGCGCAATTTTAACTATGTCGAACAAATCTAGTTTAGAATAAGACAGTATTGAGTTTAGAGTTATTACTTTTGAAATTGTATGGTTTTCCTGAAGCATAATATTTCTACCTTTTATTTTCTGAATGTGACGTCGATTAAGATGAAGATATGTAGTGTTTTTCGTGAGTTCTTCAGT
Organism: Schistosoma mattheei; assembly: GCA_944470405.2. Lineage (NCBI taxonomy): Eukaryota > Metazoa > Platyhelminthes > Trematoda > Strigeidida > Schistosomatidae > Schistosoma > Schistosoma mattheei. The sequence goes on along the minus strand of OX103947.1, from coordinate 14,337,442 downwards.
TAATATGGAATAATTATAAATTACTTTATAGTTTATAACACAGACTGACACTAGTTAGACAACCATTGAATACTAGGAAACATTGAACAAATGTTTCTTCTTAAAATAGGACTCTCCAGCAATGTACGTCCACTGGTCCACTAGGAATCAATCCAAGGAACTTCATGTTTTGCGCTAAAGTTTTAAACTTTAGACTACTGAACTTGTATTCAGTGGTTTACATTTCCAAATTTAGTCATTTTGTGATATTACATTACTACCATTCATTAGTAATACTTGTCTCACACTAAACACAATTGAACTTCATTAGCCTTACCTCTCGAAGTAAGTCATTCGTAATCATATGCTTAAGTGATTCTTTGAAATAATCTAATCTATGAACATATATCATTTTAGCATAATCATAATCACACTGTAAATTATTCTCTTTTTTTCCAACACAGAATATTTACACTATTATTCATTGTACCAGGTTTGAAATTCACTAGTTATGTTTCTAGTATTCATTACATTGCACAGAATTTAAACTGACAATATGGTATATCCTACCGATGTCGACAGATATAAGTAATGTGTATCACCAATCAAAAGTGAAATGTTTGGTAACAAAAAGTGAAGAAGATCGAAGAAAACAGAATGAGAACACAAAATGATTGGTGTGAAAATGAAGGAACAATCAAGTCTGAGACAATTAATTGACATTTTGTAAACGAAGTATTTACTGTATAGTTCTCAGATTTTACTAAGAGATTCTATTGTCTATTCTATTGTCCTTACTTATATGTTCTCATTCATTACAATAGTTGTTTAACTTTCATTCATAGAAAGTAATCATTGTATTTAATATCAAAATGGTATTTACAATATATGTATCCATGATAACCTTTATACTAAATATATATCAAGTATATTTATTCAATTAGAATAGGTATATACTTTGAATTGTTTAGTTACTTCTTACTAGACATGAACTGATTCATTAATAATAAAGTATATTCGTAATTTATACTTACAAATTAAATAAGAAGTGAATAAAATGAAAGTAAATAAATTTTCCATAAAAAAAATAACCAAAGAAAAAAGTAACAATAAACAGGATAGTAACTAAAAACTAATAAAGGTTAAACGAATATAGTCTATTCTATTCTATTTAGAATCTTAATTAGAATTTATGTTTATACTTCAACTACTTATTACATTATCTACTTACATACATACAGATTTACCTATTCATATACATTAATTATAATGCTTATTTAGATTAACAGTTCTGTGAATATAATATGAATAATTTTGGAAAACTTATTTATCTACTAGTGAAATACAAACAATAGGGAGGGAGGGAAGATGGATAGTGGTTAGCAGTGGAATTCAGGACGCGTGTTTCGTCTTAATTGGGACTCATCAGCTGGATTCTTGAATTCCACTGCTAGTCACTTTCCATCCTTGCTTAAAAAGCTTGTGAATTAATATTATATCGAGGCAATCTGCACAGGATGAACATATGCCAATAAGAGACTGACCAATTGCAGTTCTAAATAACAATGGGAAGATACGAGTAAAACAACACCAAGTGAATTTAAAAGGGGGGATGTGAATGTTTGGTAAGCAACAATTTTCTTTACATATATTATTAGAAATTTTTAAAATGAGGTTGTAAAACTTGAGAGAATGATTTTCAATTGAATTGTAAGATAGAACTGAAAGAAAAACTTGAGAAATATTGATGTAAATTAATAGTTGAATTCATGAGTCAATTGAAGCTAGACAACCATGGAAAGCCTGGAAGCATTGGATGGAGCACTAGGGACGAAACGGCCGTCCAGTGCTTTCAGGTTTCCCATGATGATCTAGTTTCAATCGACTCATGAATTCGACTAATAAATTACTATAATATCCACAAAATCCCTTTCTAAATATTGTATTATATTAAATATTATTGAGCTAAAAAGTTAAATACGTACGCCCGTTACTCCTGGTGGACCATAGATCGCTAACCAGGATTCTCCAACCTTGCTAAACAAACTCTAACCAGAATCTGTCGAGTTCTTGTAAGATAAAATACTCCGGAAAACATTTCAGTCTAAAACACGTTTGCTTATGTAGACTTTTGTTTATACAGAAACAAAGATTCATAGATATGATAGATTACCTTTGAAATTGAGCTGATGGCATCTGAATCATCAATGTGTTGCTCTTCAACTCTGTGGCTTTGAATACATTAATCAATGTGACATGGTTTTATTAACCGTGCTAATGGAATAAATTAATAACAACACTATGTATTTGTATTCAACTAATCCCACTGTTTTTAATGCTTCATTTACTTTCCCTTAATACGTATAAGAGTTCACGAAGATAAAATAACTTAGACCATTACTCTTTCAAAGTTTAAATAGATTATTCCAGAGGTTTACAGTTCTCCTATTCATATGTATTCTCCTATTATTATTGTTATATAATGTAGTTAAATGTAATAAATACTACATTTTTATTATTACAACCTTTACTAACAATCAATCTTGATCAACTATACTACTATTAATAGTAAGGTTTATTTTTGTTGTGAACAGTATTTCTATTTGAAACATCATGAATCATGTGATGCATATCTAATGTCTCACTGTGTTACTTTGTTTACATCATTCAATATCAAAGGCTTTTGATTATTGTACTCCATTACTTAATAGTTCTTGAATTGTCTGTTTATTTAAAATCAATCAATTAGTTAGTATCAGAAGGGGTTTTGTGGAGCTTTTAGTAATTTCAACAGTTGAGATCATGAGTCAATTGAAGCTAGATCATCATGAAAAACCTGGAAGCACTGGACGGCCGTTTCGTCCTATTGTGGGACTCCTCAGTAATGCGCATTCCCGACCCCGCCTCGTGAGATTCGAACCCAGGACATTAACACCGTTGGATGCCGGCTCAGTGGTCTAGTTGGTTAAGCACCTGGCGCGAGACTGGTAGGCCTTGGGTTCTAATCTCGTGGGGTGTGGGATCGTGGATGCGCACTGCTGAGGAGTTCCATACTAGGACGAAACGGCCATCCAGTGCTTCCAGGTTTTCCATGATGGTCTAGCTTCAATTGACTCATGATCTCAACTATTGAAATCAATTGTTTAATGTCAGTCAACAATTTGGGGAGTTGATATACTAATCTCTTTTTTCGTCTTTTTTGATAACATAGAAACACATTATCAACATTATTCGATAATATCAAAACCTATGACAGTAAAAAAAGGGAAAAAAAGATTACAAATGAGGTAAAAAGAATTGAAGATCAACTAGGTCATTTCCTCAGAATCATTAAATTTTCCCTCTCTAAAAAAATACAATACGAATAAAGAGACTTTAGTTGTTTTTTAATTTACACAACTAACTTTTCTCTTAGTATTTTACTCATTATAAAACTGACAGAAATCCCATACATATAAATCAGTCCTCTAGCAAACAAGAACCAGCCAATGACAGTTGTCATGGTAACAATATTAATTATTAAATATTGTCAGTTTATCCATAAGACAAGTTTGAGTAGTCAGGTTAATTTGTTTTTCTATAATGTTACTAGTTTATTTCTTCACCGTTTTGTTTAAAAAAATGATATTTGAGGAAAAAAAAAGAGGGAGAATAGATGAAGCAACGTTTTTTCTATATTTAATTTCTTTTTGCCTTGTTGTTTTTTTAGTTTGTTTACTTAATGAATAGTTAGATGAATGAATAATTAAATATATCTTATTGTTTTCATTAATCAGGCAGAGATAAGACGATCCATAGTCTTACTGGTATGTATATTGTATACATCTACTATGGGATATGTATTCTAATTTGTCAAATAAACTTCTAGTTGTCAGTGTATATTGACAAAAGACAATGTAACAAATAATAATTCTGTTCTAAACTTTATTTCACATGTCCTATCTCCTTTTTTCCCCACTATTTTCTTCTTTAATAGATCACATGTAAATGAAGTCTAGACTAGATAAAACTATATGTTATTTTAATGTGGACATTGTTCATATATTCGCTTACTTACTTACGCCTGCTACTCCTAATGGAGCATGGGCCATCGACCAGCATTCTCCAACCCACTATGTACTGGGCCTTCTTTTCTAGTTCCGTCCAATTCTTGTTCATTTTTCTCATGTCTACCTCCATTTCCCGGAGTAATGTGTTCTTTGGTCCTCCTCTTTTCCTATCACCTTCAGGATTCCATGTGAGGGCTTGTCTTGTGACACAGTTGGGTGCTTTCCTCAATGTGTGTCCTATCCACTTCCAGCGCTTCTTCCTGATATGGTTTGTTCTTTCCCACAGTTGGTTGGTGCTAATAGTGTCTGACCAAGGGATCCGAAGTATTTTGAGTAGACAACTGTTTTCTACGGGATGGGGTCGCTAACCCCATGTCCAACCCTCCTCCTTTATCCGGGCTTGGGACTGGCAGGAGCCCCCATAGGGACTCCAGGCGGAGTTTTATATATTTGCATCGAATATAAATTCAGTAAGTAAATAAGAAAGTACCTTACCTTCAACTTTTACTTCCTTGACGAGGAAAAATTTGAAGGAATAAGGAGGTTTGATCTTTCTGTGATTCTAGATACATTTAGTTTAACGCTTTATAAGAGTTTTACATAAACTCTCTGGTCCAAACTTCAGGGGGGAATATAATTTAGCAAACTTAATACTTATAATTGCTGCCACAAAGATGAAATTTATAAATTTATATGACCCTACTCATTACACCTAGTGTAACTTATAGAAGGGTTTTTGATCAACAATGGTATACAGATCTGTCAATCGGATACCAGTCAAGTCGTTTAGAGGATAATCATTCACGAGCTAGAGTGATGAATTCTATTCCCGCGTGTGGTGTTGTGGATGCGCACTGCTGATAAGCCATATACTGGGACGAAACAGTCGTCTAATGCTTCCAGACTTTCAATAGTTGTCTAGCTTATGTCGACTCATGGGTTCAACTATTAAGAAAACCAGAATAAACATTAAAGAAAGATTTGAAATAATCACGTAAACGTTGCTTCAAACAGAAGCATAGTAAAAATGCTATCATGTACTTTCTTCAAAACACGAAAGCTCTCACAAACTTTCCCGTTGTGTAAATATTCCTCTCCATTCCAATCTTCAGAAATTTGACATAAGTTTCAATTTTTTTCTCGTTAATCACTTCTATTTTATCAGGAAGGTCAAACCCTAATGATAAGATAGATTAAACATACTTTTTCATAAAAACAGTTGCCTCTTTGAGGTCAAATCTATTTAATTCAGTACAGTTTGTTTTTCTTTCATCTAAACATTACTCAACATAATAAAAAGTCAAACTGATGATTGAAAGTTGACAGTAAATAAGTCTAATTTGACCTGATTATCCATTGTACTTGTTATCAATTTTAATATCAACTATATCAATAAGCATACAAAACAAAATGAAATTGCCGAAAAAATACAACTTGAATATATTAGAGATTTGAACTTGATCTTATCAGATTACCTGTTTGTTGAATGAAAATAGGATAATATTTTTGAAGCATATATTCACTGAGGAAACTATGATATTCAGTTTAATACGATTAAGCTTATATTAAATAGAACCTAACTGGATATGATCACATATACCCTTTCCTTCAGTTTCTAAGTCTCTTTCATGAATCTTGTTGTAAATCAACTATCGACAAGGAATTGTGTGATATTTAGTACTTTATTTACTTTGTGATAATATAGAGATTTTCATAACAATCAGAACTTATCAAGGAGTTATTTCATCTTATATGGTAGTACGACTGAATGTTTAATTTTGAATAGTAATTTATATGCAAAGATGGAGAGTAGCTAGTAGTGGAATACTGGATGCACGTTTCGTCCTATTTGTGACTCGTCAACTGGATGTACCTGCATCTGAAGTTAATGTTCACGCTGGGGCTCGAACCCAGTGCCATTCGCTTCAAACGCCATCGCGTTATCTACTTAGCTACTGAGTCCTATATTCCACTGTTATACACTATCCATCTTTGCTTGTGAATTAAGCAATATTGAGGCAATATGCAGTGTGCACATACGTCAATAGGAGACTGATCAACTTCATTTCTAAACATTGGTGGGAAGATTCAAGTAAACAATACCAAATAATTTATATAATACCAACTTTTGCATAACTAACAATCAGATTATCATAACATTCTAATCGGTTTAAAATATTTAGAAAAATATCTGTGTTGGGGATATTAGATCCCAGAACTTACTTGGTAAATACCTTATTTTTGTAATTTTATTTTGAAAATTTGAATACCTTGTATTCGCTATTGGTGCGTTTTATCTTTTAGTATGCTATTTTGTAGCGATTCCCAAGGACACTTTTGTGTTGTATTTATACGTTTGATTTGTACCTGTTGTTATTGCTTGTGCTTCTGGCTGCTTTCGGAATATATTTCTCCCTTTCGAACATGGACTCCTCTTTCTAGTTATTGGGGCTGAGACGCTTCAGAATAGCTAACTTATTTGTCATCTTGTCACAGAGTCTTCTTCTGTTCCCAGATTAAATGAACTCGTAATCGCTTTAAACATAGCAATCTGACATCATGATAAAAGATTTGATTCTTGTACTGGTATTACGTAATTTATTCGAATCACATTTTCTTTAAAAAGGAACTAGGAAAAAAAGTACTTTAACAGTTTGATATAAATCATTGAAAAGGAAGTAATTGATGATTATCAATAATAGAATTAATCATTATAATATATTACTTACGCCTGTTACCCCCAGTGGATCATAGGCCACTGACCAGTATTCTCCAACTCACTCTGTACTGAGCCTTCCTTTCCAGTCCTATCCAATTGCTGTTCATTCTTCTCATACCTGTCTCCATTTCTCGGTGTAGTGTGTTCTTTGATATATATATATATATATATATATATATATATATATATAAACAAGAATATTTGAAAATTAACGTTATTACAGTTATTGACATGCTTATTACATACGAGGGTGATTAAAGATTAATATATGTGTATCACGAATTAGAGAAGATTCCGATAGAGTTTAATAAAGTTATCAAAAATTGTTTGTTTCGAATAAATAAAGTTTGGGAGGGAAAGTTCCAGAACATTGAAATAGTGATTAGAACTCATGGAATAAAAAAAAATACATTAGGTGATTATGTAATGAAGTAACTGAAATTAGATTAATGGTAATAAAGATATGAATTGAAATCAGTCATTTATGAATGATGTAATTTTAAACTTCAGAAGGAGTTGGAATAATGAATGACGCAATAATAAAAAAGGGGCTTTAATGTTACCAGGGCAAATAAAGATTTATTACTGTTTATTTTTGTATACATAGATCTGGTTTTAGACGTTTGATTGCTATCGCTTCGACAAATTTCAAAAGGTTGGAGTTTGATTGTTTGTTAATCATCTTGAAGGACTTCAGTGTATCGACTTCATATCCTGTGTCAAGAAGATATCTTGCGATGACATTACTGAATGCTTTTAACCCATTTGATCTTAAACTTTTCAGAATATGTTCTTTGAATCGTATGTAGGCTCTCCTTTCTGTTCTACCGATGTAACTGCTTTGGCCGATACATGTAAATTTGCATACATAGATGGTGGTTACATGAAAGGGATACCTATCGATCTTTGATTGTGTTAAAAGACATGTTGTTTTGGACAAGACAATCAGTTTAGCTTCAGGATAAGTTCTTGTTACTGTCGTTTTTAATTTCATATTGATTGACTCCGTGACGTCATCACCTTTGAGTTTAAGTTTAATAAAAATAAGTTTTTTATTTGCTGTAGTTTATTTGGGTTTTATATTCACGTTTTCCATATTTCTCAATACATTTCTGTGGGTATCCGTTATTCTTTAAACATTTTTAAAAAACATTCATTTCTTCATCTTTTAGTGTATCGGCAGTACATGTTCCTTCTGTTTTGTGAAACAGTGTTTTATCAAGTGCCTTCACACTACAATAGTAGTGACTTGTTTAGAAGTATTTATAATTACTATGATTAACTCTTTACATTGGTGTTTTTTGAATACGATGACAATGTCTTTATGTCAATTCCATTTGAATTCTAATACATTACTTTTGTTTTCTTCTTGTATAAAATGACTTATCAAGCTTTTGTATAAAGGTTAGCTTTAAAAAGTATGTGTTAAATGGAAAATGGACAAAATTATAGTTGTAAATACTTATTATTAATTGATTAGTTGAATTTATGAGCCAATTAAAGCTAGAACACCATGGAAAACCTAGAAGTACTAGATGGCCGTTTCGTCCTAGTATGGGACTCCTCAGCACTGCGTATCCACGATACCGCTCGCGATATTCGAATTCAGGACCTATTATTACACACCTCATTATTTATAGCTAAGTTATCTTCATTCATTTTCGTGAAATAACTTGATAATCGCATATTTTATAACCATTTAAATACACCAAAACTATTAATCTATTTTAGACTAAGTAAACAGAATGGATACGTAATTTATATTCTAGTGATTAAGCTCGTGAAAGCGATTTCTATGTAAACATTCCGTATAACAATAGATTACATCACGAGGTGACACTAGTTAGACAACAAGTGAGAACCACAAACCGCTGGACAACTACTTCATCTTAGTATGAAACTCTTCAGCAGTTGATATTCATAAACCTTACAAGGATTTAGCCCGGGATCTTTAGTCCTTGTGGTGTAATTTGGCTTTGAATCTACGGAATTCGGATTCAGTGGTTCAGAGTTCTAACTTTCACAAATTCGCAGAACTTTGTGATGATCATCCATTACCGCCCATGATACCTGCTAGGTGCTCAATATTACTGAACCCCACTAGCAGCAGTTTTCCACTAAAATTTCAGGAATCGCCTGTTTAATTAAGCCATTAGTGAGCACATTGTTTTTGCTGGTAATATAGAGAGTTTTAAAGATAATTCTGTCTTTAGTTTATATTACAGACCGAAAGCAATCAGTAAAAACATTCTGTCAACATATTCTTATATTATCTAATAATATATGAGTTTGTACCCAAACCGGATATTTTGCGTACAGTTTGTTGAATTTATTCTATTAATCAAATCCTAATACATATATGTCACCAGTAGAATGCTTAAAATTAACACTTATTCATCACTTCTAATAAGTTTACGCCGTCTAAAGTAGATAAAACGATACAATGTGAAAGTTCAAGGGAATTTCTTTTAGTACGTAAACTTTTGTTTAGACTCATGTCATTTATAATTGGGCTCGCTGGAATTTACTTTAGTAACTGATTGGTTCTGAGCTCTTTGACAGGATCAATGGGGTTGAATTTGATTCTGCATATTATCATCTATGATCAGAGTTACATTCGATGTTCCTCCGATTGATTTATCTTTCAAACTGATTTCAGTACATAACCAAAACTATGTTCACACCCACTCAGCTACATTCAAAAATATGTCTCACATAAAATCACCTTTGACCCTAATATCATGATAATAGCATGATCAAACATGTTTAGGTTTATTAGATATTTGATCAGGTTTATCTTACGAACTATTTGAACTTCTAAATTCACTAAATGTTGTTTTACTCGTATCTTCCCATTGTTATTTAGGACTGCAATTGGTCAGTCACAAGCCTTTTAAGCAAATCTATGCCAACATGAGACTGATCAATTGCAGTCCTAAATAATAATGGGAAGATACAAGTAAAACAAAACATAGTGAATTTAAACTTCACCCCATTGCACAAGCAGGTGGCTATCAGGGCTCAGTAGCTAAGGGGATAATGCGGTGGCGTTTGAAACGGACGGTAGTGGATTCGAGTCCCGAAGTGAACATCAACTCTGAGATGCAGGTACATCCAGTTGACGAGTCCCAAATAGGACGGAACGCGCCTCCTGTATTCAACTGCTAGAAACTACCCATCTTTGCTTATTTAAACTTCCATTTACTTGATAATGTTGTTTATCTTATAAAAAAACGATTTACACTAAGTTGTGAGATCTCAACTATTCGGTTACCTACTAGTGGAGTTATACAGATATATTATTATTATCTTCACAGTAGTTTCTTTTTTATAACATACTGCAAGCTTGTTAGAATCTATTGAATTAACTATTCGCTTGTGTATTTACCCCACTTGCTTTTAAATCCAATTGTAAGTTCAATAAAGTTGAAATGTGACTAGTAATGGGATCCAATACACAAATCTCTTCCCACTTGTGACTCATAGACTGGATCTAACACACTAGAGTGTTGGTATTTTCACCAGGACTCTAATAAGTAACTTTCTACCTCAAATACAGTCTTTAATATCGAGAACAGGAAATCTCAAACACTGAAATATATATATATATATATCATCATGATTTCACCCGATAAACATATTTACTGCTTTTCAAATGTAAACATAAGATTTATTAAATCGTCATTGTTACAGCAAGACAGAACAACTCTTGACTTTATTCTATTAATAATATCCATAACTCAAAGGTCATTCAAATTTCTACTACTAAACTTAATTTATTATTATATATTGTAAACAATGGAGCATCTTTGTTGTTATTGTTGTTGTCATCATGACGATTATTAAATAACTCAATCGAAATTTTTATTACTAGTATACACAAGTGAAATAATCAACCAGTTAGATTCACATATACAAACATTCATATTACAAATGTGTATGATATTACAATTTTGATTTATGTATTAAAAAAAGAAAGAAACATAATGAGTTCATATATGTCACTAAATGGCGCCAATAAGTCATTTAACATTATTCTAATGTCTGTTTTAAAAACAAAACAAAAATAGTCAAGTGTTGACTTGTTACTTAAAGTCTTATGAATTCATAACCAAAAAAGAAAGAGAAAAAACCGAGAAGGAAAATATGATAAATTAATCATTATTTTTTCTTTTTTTTTAAAAAAAAGAAAAGAAAAAAGAAAAAAAGAAAACTAAATGATGATTAAAATTTGTTTTCTTTTTCTATTTTCAATGAAAAGTATAAACTAAAGAAAAATAACTAAAAAAAAAGAGAGAAATAAAGGAAATTCAAACTTTTATAAACATAATTCAAATCTATTCGACATAAATTATATTCATTTATAACCATTCTCTTTGTTGTTCTCGTTGTTGTTATGACTAAGCATTTTCTTTTTTTTATCCACGTTTTAATGTAATAAATAAAAATTAAATTCTCACGAATTTAGCCAAATGATTAGTAAACATTATTATTACTATTATTATTATTATTATTATAGCATACAGTTTATTAAAATACTTCAAATATACCTTATCCCCCTTTTAACATGGAATTCCCTCATTGTCTCCTTTTTTTTTAGATTCATTGAAAGTTTATTGTCTGTCTGAATTATTGAAATGAAATTGGTGAGAGTAACTAATACAACATACAGTTTTTTTTTCCTAATATTCTAAATTATGTTTATTTAAGAACGACAAGGAAGATTCAGTCAAAATAAATGAATTATAAGTGATTGTAAGAGTCATCAATGATCATTATGACTATACATAAAACAAAAATGAATGGATTCAATTAATTTGTCAATGTTTGTATTATTTTCATCTTATTATTAAATGAATTGGAAGATTGTTTGCCATGTAAAAATGAAGAAAAAAAAAAGAGGGGGTTTTTAGGGGGGTGGGGGTAAATATAAAAGTGAACGTACTATTGAAGATAACGAAGATAAATACTATCATTTAGATTTTGATCTTTTACTTATCTGTCATTGTGAATAATTCTTTTAGGTTTGCCAAATAATTATAAAATTTTGAGATTTACAACACGATTGAATATTAGATAAGCAACTAGTGGAATTAAAGAGATATGACTTTTCATTGAATACCAGGAAAAGTCTTCAACAGAATGTTGTTAAACAGAATGAAGGATTCCGTAGACGCCCAACTTCGAAACCAACAGGCAGGATTCCCTAAGGATCGATCGTATACTGATCAAATCGCAACACTATGGATTATTGTGGAACAATCAGTTGAATGGAATTCATCACTCTACATCAACTTCATTGACTACGAAAAGGCATTTGATAGCGTGTACAGAACAACACTATGGAAGCTTCTTCGACACATTGACGTGCCTCAGAATATAGTCAATATCATACGGAATTCCTATGATGGATTAAACTGCAAAATTGTGCATGGAGGGCAGTTAACAAACTTGGTCGAAGTAAAGACCGGTGTCAGGCAAGGTTGCTTACTCTCACCCTTTCTTTTTCTCCTAGTGATCAACTGGATCATGAAAACGTCAACATCTGGGGGAAGCACGGGATACAGTGGACATCTAGGATGCAGTTGGACGATCTAGACTTCGCAGATGATCTGACCCTTCTATCGCAAACCCAACAACAAATGCAGGAAAAGACGACCAGTGTAGTAGCAGCTTCAGCAGCAGTAGGTCTTAACATACACAAAGGGAAAAGCAAGATTCTCCGATACAGCACAGTATGCAACAATCTAATCACAATTGACGGAAAAGATTTGGAAGATGCAAAAACCTTTACATATCTGGGCAGCATCATTGATGACAACGGTGAATCTGATGCAGATGTGAAGGCATGAATTGGCAAAGCAAGAGTAGCATATCTACAATTGAACAACATCTGGAATTCAAAGCAACTGTCAACCAACACCAAGGTCAGAATTTTCAATACAAATGTCAAGACAGTTCTACCGTATGGCGTGGAAATTCGGAGAATTACGAAAGCCATCATCCAGATGATACAGGTGTTTATTAATAGTTGTCTACTTAAAATACTTTGCATCCGTTAATCAAACACTATCAGCAACAACCTATTGTGAGAGAGAACAAACCAGATTCTAGAGGAGGAAGAAATCAGGAAGAAGCGCTGGAAGTGGATAGGACACACATTGGGGAAAGCACCCAGCTGCACCACAAGGCAAGCCCCTACAAGTAATCCTGAAGGTCAAAAGAAAAGAGGAAGACAAAAAACACGTTACGACGGGAAATGGAAATAGACATGAGAAAAATGAACAACAATTGAATAGAACTAGAAAGGAAGGCCCAGTATATAGTGGCTTGGTGAATATTGATCAGCGGCCTATGCTCCATTGGAAGTAACAGGCATAAGTTAGTGAGTAACCAGTGGTAACTAGGAAGCGTTGAAATACCGTTTTGTTATAGTTTGAAAATCTTCGACAGTCAACATCCATGAACACACTGGTAGATGAAGCCTATGATTTACATTTTTCATGGCGGGCATCTAATTTTTAAACTGTTGAGTCTGCACTCAATGGTTCCAATTTCTAAATTTACTTAAAAAGTAATATTGAACAACCGTCTCCCGATTCCACTGGTTGGTAATTGTCCCATACTTGACGTGGTGAAACTTTACTGATTATGCCTTCTCATTAGGACCCCTGGAATTATCAATCAGTTGAATTTCAACATATTAAGCATTGAATATTAGCTCAGTGGTCTGAAGGTGAAGCAATCATCGTGAGATATTAAGATTTTGGGATTGATCCTCTACGAATTCGTGAGTGGATACTGTTGATGAGTCCCATACTAGAACGAAACATTAGTTCGATCCTTTATGGTCTTCCCTAATTCACTACCTTTGGTCAGTCCATGAAGTATAAAAATATGAAACCCAACAGTGTCCACAGATCACTATAGAAACTATGAGATTATTCTTGTCTATTCATACACTGAGAATATTTATCATAGAATATTATATGTGAATATATTTGTGAAGTTTTCGAAAAAAATACATAATACTAATTGAAGATGTTTGAGTAGAGTGTAAAGTTATGTTTCAACAAAATAGTTATAGTTTTTATTGCTTATTATAGTTGTAATCAGTCATTCTAACTTAACATAAGCTACAACATAAACCAAATGAGAATTAAATGAGTATCATTTCTAAAAATTTTAAAATGACTAAACATCTACACTTTCATAGTATGGGCATTGGTAGTTATGATAATTTTTCATCATATAACCTATTCTCAAACTGAATAATATATTCTTACTTGATAACAGAGGGCTACCTATAATTAAATGTAAATTAGAATGCATGTATAATCATTCGAAGATTGATACAACTGACAATCAGAAATGGTTATGCTGGATAAATACAACATAATATTTAATATCATAGATTGAAATCATGAGTCAATTGAAGCTAGGCCACCATGGAAAACCTGGAAGCACTGGATGGCCGTTTCGTCCCAGTATGGGACTTCTCAGCGGTGTGCATCCACGATCCCGCCTCGCGAAATTCGAACCCAGGACCTATCAGTCTCGCTGCAGGCGCTTAACCAACTAGACCACTAGGACGAAACGGCCGTCCAGTGGTTCCAGGTTTTCATGGTTGTCTAGCTTCAGTTGACTGATGATTTCAATCTGTGAAATTTCTAAAATCTCCACAAACCCCTTCTGATAATAATATTTGATAATTGATTGAGGAAAAGCATAATAACACTACGGAAACGTAAATGATGTATGGATATAAGTTGATCCAAGTATAATGAAAAAAAAATAATTTGATTGTTCAAAACTTTATTAGGTTATTTTATATTTTTGGACGAATATATATTTTCTCGTTCGAGATCAATCTGATCCATGTTAGCTTCCCCACTTCAAGTCAAACTTATTACATATTATTTCAAATATAAACGCATTACACACCAAGCTAACGAGGTACTATAGCCACCAACTTGTTCATTGGGTACGACTTTTATTATAACCATTGTTAAGAGTTTATGTGTTCCAGTTGTTATTGTTATAGAATAAGCTTAATCAGTAGATTCTCTCATTGAAATACTGTTGAGATAATCTTCATCTTCTTATTACACTATCGTAATTAGTATTGGCAGGACTCTTAAGATATATATATATATATATATATATATATATATATATATATATATATATATATATATATGTTAATTTTAATAGTTGAGATCATGAGTCAATTGAAGCTAGATCATCATGGAAAACCTGCAAGCACTGGACAGCCGTTTCATCCTATTGTGGGACTCCTCAGCAGTGTGTATCCACGACCCCACCTCACGGGATTCGAACCCAGGACCTATCAGTCTCGCACCAGGCGCTTAACCACTAAGACCACTGAGCTGGAATCCAACGGTGTTAATGTCTAACTTCAACTGATCCACTCAATTGGGCGATACACCTACCACTGTCATCAGTGAGTTACTACCTCACAACTGACCTGGTTGAACTCCACTGGTCACTGCTTCTCAGTAGAACTCCACGATATATCTCTTGAAGTCAGTCACTAGTGAGTATATGTTGATTAGTATCAGAAGGGGTTTTGTGGAGATTGTAGTAATTTCAATAGTTGAGATCATGAATCAATTCTTCTATCTGTTAATTTGATCATTTCATTTCACTTACATTCTCATTTTATCTATTTTTCAGATTTGACTACATCACTTACATTATGACTGAAATCTAGTTTAGTTTGAGAAAAAAAAACAATGTAAATTATATTCATATAATTTATTACCTTTCATTGTACCTACCTGTAACACAATGTGTACAAAACACATTTCTGTCTTAGTCATTATTATTACAAAAACTAACGAAATAATCACATATAATTGTCAGAAACTAGATTTTGTTACATACACTATGGTATAGATAAATTTAACAAAATAAATATTCTACACAAGTATACAAAGTACAGTTGAATAATAAAACAAAACATGGAAAGTAAGTGAGTAAAACACCTTGTAAAAAATTCTTTAATAGTTATCTAGAAAAAGGTGATTATATATTCACTAAGATGACAATGTTTATCAATTATCTGATATAATGATTGTAATTGAGATTTTAGTACCTTAGGTTTTTACACAATGCATATACATATATCTATATACTAATTAATATATATGTATGTATATGTATATAAACTATGTGGATTGAATATTGTATCAAAATTTAACTATTCAAAAGTTATTATTGATTTTCATTTAGATATAATTGTTCAAGATATTGACACTTGGCAACAAGACAAACAAACAAATAAAAATGGTATACAATAAGTGACTAGCCTGAATACTTACATACTTCTCTTTATTTTTTTGCTACACATTTGAATATTACTCACATTCTGGAAAGTTAGCAACAACAACAACAACAACAAAATTAATATCGAAAAACGGAGCAAAACTTTACAACAGCAACAAGTGATAACAATGAATTTACATTTCTTATGATTTTTATTTCGTCTTCACTAGAACAACAAAAAAAGACACACATCATTATTAATTTTCTAAAATAAAAAAAGAAGAAAAGAAATAGAATAATAAAATGTAACAAAAAACATGTCAGAATAGAATTCTGTTAGTAATATGTCATGAAAGTACGTAAAAAAAAGGTGAACTATCTTCGTAATAATTTTTTCTAAATTTTTTCCCATGATGATGATGATGATGATGATGACGATGATGATTCTATTCAATGTAAAATGATAAATGTTGTATTTGTATGTTTAATTTATGAATTTACACTTATATCTTCTTTTTAAATGATTCAATAATATTGTAATTAAAGAGAAATATGATTAGTATAGACTGATGACTTGCTTAAATATTTGGTCTACCTGTTCTTGTCATTTGGATATTTCAACAAATTATCTGTTTTCATGTTTGTTTCAATGCATCATTATACCTATTTAGTTGTATTAACCTATTCAGGTGCATTTGTGAAACACATACAAAGAGTTCAATCAGAGACAATTATAGTTGCTGGCAATATACATCGAAAAGAATATACATTAATCAGATATCGATTCCTGAATACCTAATATCTAACTGGTGACCATTCAATATTTATCGCATGGATTGATTAAGAAATAAGAAAAGGAAACTTTTGCAATACTTTGTGCTAAGAATTCGATATTGTACTAAAAATAAAATATTAAATAAAGCCATTAATATTAACAATAAACTGACTTTATTCTTCATTCCATCCTTTTTAACTATCACCTTTCTCTTGATACAATTAACTAAATTCTCATGTTCATAGAATAAATTCTCATTATTAAACTTAATTATAAAATAATTCATCATCAATCATTCAATCTAAGTGTAATTAACAGATTCTTACATAAATGTTAATTAGTAATTCTTAATGAAGAATAATAACAGATGATATTGGTACTAAAACGTTTGAATTATTATCATTATTATACATGAATGTAATAATATCCATTTACCTACATAAAGCGCTTTGTTTAACATGAAAAGTTTAAAATAATACCGACAATTAAGTCAATTCAGTGACAGTTTTTTGTGTATCTTTATATATATACCTACACCTGATCCCCCTCACGGAGGAGCATAGGAGCATGACCCGACCATACAGGACTAGAAGTTCTAATTACTCTTTTGGTCTTTGCGTCCAATATATTATCCTGTCAATAACATTTGTTCCTCAAAGTTACGTTAACTGATACTACATAGTAGGTCAGAAGAGACAATCAAAGAGACTTAGATGTAGTACCATTTAGATTACACGGTAATATCATGTCCAGTTATGTATGTTAGGGGACGTCAGTTAATTTGCTGACATAAATACTTCTGTCCATATCTAACATAATCCTTAAATAATAGATGTTAAAGCCGGTTTGACTAAACGGTACTGTTAATTATTTAATTACCTACCCCCGTTAAGCTCGTGGGGGAGCATAGGCAACCAACCAGCGTTTTCCATCCAACTCTGTCTCGGACAATCCTTTCCAGTTGTTTCCAGTTGCTATTCATCCTTTTCATATCTGCTTTCGATTCTCAACCCAACGTATTCCTTGACCTTTCTGTTTTTCCTTTCACTCCAGGATTCCAAGTTAGCGCTTGCGTCTTGATGTAGTTTGATGATTTCCTCATTGTGTGTCCTATCCACTTCCAACGTCTTTTCCTAATTTCCTCCTCAGTTGGAAGTTAGTTTGTTCCCCTCAACAGTTGGCCGTTGCTGATGGTATCCGGCTAACAGACATTCAGTATTTTATGTACACAATCGTTTATAAATACTTATACCTTTTTAATGATGGCTGTGGTAGTTCTCCAAGTTTCAGCTCCATACAGTAGAACTTACTTGACATTCTTATTGAAAATCCTGACCTTGGTGTTAGTTGACAGTTGTTTTAAATTCCAGATGTTGTCCAATTGTAGATATGCTACTCTTGCTTTGCCAATTCATGCCTTCACATCTGCATCAGATCCACCGTGCTCATACTTTGATTACATAAGTGGATATTAAATTATTGTATTAAATGTTAAATATTTACATAAAATAATTAACATTTAAGCTTACTATCTGTTCAGTTAGAGTTTGGTTTATTATTATAGTTTCAAAAAGTTTTTAATTAATTTCCAACAATCAGATATTTCATGAATCTAATGAAGAATTTAGATCACAAACAAGAAATAACCTTTAATTGTAATTTAAAATTTGTACCAGAGGGGGTTTTATGGATATTATAGTAATTTTTAATAGTTGAGATCATGAGTCAATTAAAGATAGACCACCATGGAAAACCTGCAAACACTGGACGGCCGTTTTGTCCTAGTACGGGACTTCTTAGCAGTGCGCATCCACGATCTCACCTCGTAAGAATCGAACCCAGGACCTATCAGTCTCGCGCACGAACGCTTAAAATTTAGACCACTAAGCCAACATCCAACGGTGTTAAACTGATTTGATTTATTTTAACTGAAAACATATTTAAAATCTTTTAAAAATCAATTTCACATGGAACAGCGAAGCATTTTCAGATGTGTAACCTACATTAACACTACCGCATTTATTTGCTTCAGTTTCATCCTTATCACTTTGTTTAATGTGAAGTGTACTGGGTTTGAGTCCCAGAGTGGACATAAACTCTGAGATGCAGATACATCCAGTTGGCGAGTCCTAAATAGAAGGAAACGAGCGTCCTGTATTCCACTGCTAATAACTATTCATCTTTGCTTATAATGCTTGTAAATTAAGGCAATATCGAGGCAATACGCACAGTATGCACATATACCAATAAGAGACTGATCAATTTCAGTCCTAAACATCAATGGGAAGATTAAAGTAAAACAATGCCAAGTGAATTATTTTATATAGTTCCATGTAAAGTATAAATGATTGACAATGAACATTAACAATGTTAGTTATGTAAAATATATCTGTTTTGAATAGATCACCGCAAATGGATATAGTTGACAAACATTCTATTCAAAATGTAATTTATATTTGCTTCTATGAGGTAGGTAAGTTTACGTCATCCAATTGTTTGTTTCTCTTCATTGTTTTCTACTGATGTTTCTATAAATAAATCATAATGATTACTTATGAAATGTAATAAATAATAGTTTACTTTTCCGGAATCTAATTACTTATATCAAAATACCTCAACATACAAATGTAATATTATAGTGAACGAGAACACAAGTGGAGACAATCAAATGTATTTTCATACAATAATACAGAATATTTAAGTAAAATCTGAAAATCATACAATGAATACTTCATTTGCAAAATGTTCATTAATTGTCTCAGATTTCATTGTTCCCGAATTTCCATACCAATTACATTCTGTTCCCTGTCTTTTCTTCTCGAGCTTTTCAACCTTCTGCTTCCAGACATTCTATTCCTGACTAGAGTTATATACTACTTATGTCGACATAACTAGCATACGCGACAATATTGTCACGCGCGAAATATATAACGACATAACAGAGTTAAACACTAAGGTATTTAATATGCATCCAAAAGTGAACAGGATGACCTGAAATATAGATGAAATACATATATCCTTTATATAAACACCAATAATAAATATAAAAACATTAATTACACAATTAGTAATTTGAAAAATAAAATTTAAGGCAAAAATTTTTCATTACACCAAGGAAAATATTGGCAGCTACTAGATGAAAAACATTGAAATAACAAATTTGAAGGAACAACTTCAAAAATCTAAAAAAGTGAAATTATATTAAAATATAAATTAACGTATAAAATAACTATAAAAAGCACATGAGAAGAGGAAAAAGAACTGTAAAAAAACATGAAGAGAATTCAAAGATCATTTGGAGAAAAGAAAGCAGGAGCAATATCAACACCAAGAAAATCAAAATCACAAAACGACAACGGAAGCAAGGAAAATTAAAACACAAAAAATTTAAAATTATAAATGACAGAATAACAAAAAACACAAGAGGATGAAACAAATCCACACAAAAACAGAAAAAATCATATAAAAAAAATATAAATAAACAAAGATATAATTAAAGAAATCACCAATAAAACTAATGACTTCATATGGACTAATGATGGAGAGGCAGTAGAAAGAGTGAATGTGGAGGACCGGTGAGTGTCATGAGTACGTGGAGTTGAGACGGTCGCCTACCAATAGCCAGCACGTCAGCTACCACAAGTCATTAGTGACATTGAGATCCGTGCAGTCCGACTGTTGGACTCGGCATATAGTTGAATGATGTATGCGATGGTTGAATTTTGTGTCAGATCAAAATCTCGTCGCGAGCAGGATTCGAACCTGCGCGGGGAAACCCCATTGGATTTCTAGTCCAACGCCTTAACCACTCGGCCATCGCGACACATTTTGTGCGTCATCTCAACATCCCACATCACCCTAAACACCACCGACAACAGATTCACCGTCAACAACACTCGGCTTCCAATCATCAACACTCACTCGCTTCGTCACTGTCCACAACGACGCTCACACTATCCACAACAATCGAAACACCATCTTCACCTACGACTCTCAACCGAAGTCGATCATCAACGACAAACACAAGTCAACACTGCACCAGGTTCGTGTTACTCTGAGAGCCGCACAAACGAGCAAACTCACCACTTAATGATAACTCATTCACACACACATGCATCATATACGCATGCTCATGCACAGCCACATGTGCATACGCACACATATGTAACGAACATAAGTCGATGCGTGAACGTGGCCACTTTCAAAGTGTACACAATAGTCACAGTCCGTGTAGTCAACTATCAATATACCAGACATTGTTTTCATTGAATGGATTCGGAGGTGGTGGGAGCTGATTCGGTGGTTGATTGTTCATCACTGATCTCTTCGTCGGAGAGCGGACAAGAGTTTTCCCACTTGCGATTACTGACCTGCAATCAGTAACACTTGTGAACTGTGCAGACGTGGGAGAACCATTCTCATTCAGGACAATTGATCACGTGTCATCATCCACTCACGAATAAATGATCTGAAGTTTCTCGAGGATTGGTTCCACTGGTGTCTTCACTTGTTCCTGTGTGTCTGTGACATACTGAACGAACCACACTAAGCTGCGAACACCGTTAACAGAAGGGTGACATATGGATCGAGTTGAATATCTGTACACAGGTCGCAAGATTATGTGTGTGATCATGTGTGCATAGTGTGTGCATGTTAGTTGTTTGTGTAAACATGAGTTATGAATAGATGTGACAGTGTTGTGCTTGTGTCGATGTATCCATACATTTCTGGATGCATGCGACTGTTTACTGCACATGGACACAGAGACATGCGCCTATACACATATACATATATACATACACACATATCTAGACAAACTGAATCAACTGAATTCCCACATACTCCGACCGCTTCTCATCAACATCAATCTACTTCTACCTCTCTCTCCCCCCTCTCTCTCTTCTCTCTCATTCTCCCACTCACTCGCTCGCTCGCTCGTCTCTCGTTCGTCTCTCCATCATTGAACTATACACAAGGACTGGAGATTTGATGAACTGTAATTCCGTCGAAACGCTCAAACGTGGCCTTGTCCACTTCATTCAACCCGTTCACAAAGCGATCAATTCATGTGGATTCCTGATGGAGAGGCAGTAGAAAGAGTGAATGTGGGAGACCGGTGAGTGTCATGAGTACGTGGAGTTGAGACGGTCGCCTACCAATAGCCAGCACGTCAGCTACCACAAGTCATTAGTGACATTGAGATCCGTGCAGTCCGACTGTTGGACTCGGCATATAGTTGAATGATGTATGCGATGGTTGAATTTTGTGTCAGATCAAAATCTCGTCGCGAGCAGGATTCGAACCTGCGCGGGGAAACCCCATTGGATTTCTAGTCCAACGCCTTAACCACTCGGCCATCGCGACACATTTTGTGCGTCATCTCAACATCCCACATCACCCTAAACACCACCAACAACAGATTCACCGTCAACAACACTCGGCTTCCAATCATCAACACTCACTCGCTTCGTCACTGTCCACAACGACGCTCACACTCTCCACAACAATCGAAACACCATCTTCACCTACGACTCTCAACCGAAGTCGATCATCAACGACAAACACAAGTCAACACTGCACCAGGTTCGTGTTACTCTGAGAGCCGCACAAACGAGCAAACTCACCACTTAATGATAACTCATTCACACACACATGCATCATATACGCATGCTCATGCACAGCCACATGTGCATACGCACACATATGTAACGAACATAAGTCGATGCGTGAACGTGGCCACTTTCAAAGTGTACACAATAGTCACAGTCCGTGTAGTCAACTATCAATATACCAGACATTGTTTTCATTGAATGGATTCGGAGGTGGTGGGAGCTGATTCGGTGGTTGATTGTTCATCACTGATCTCTTCGTCGGAGAGCGGACAAGAGTTTTCCCACTTGCGATTACTGACCTGCAATCAGTAACACTTGTGAACTGTGCAGACGTGGGAGAACCATTCTCATTCAGGACAATTGATCACGTGTCATCATCCACTCACGAATAAATGATCTGAAGTTTCTCGACGATTGGTTCCACTGGTGTCTTCACTTGTTCCTGTGTGTCTGTGACATACTGAACGAACCACACTAAGCTGCGAACACCGTTAACAGAAGGGTGACATATGGATCGAGTTGAATATCTGTACACAGGTCGCAAGATTATGTGTGTGATCATGTGTGCATAGTGTGTGCATGTTAGTTGTTTGTGTAAACATGAGTTATGAATAGATGTGACAGTGTTGTGCTTGTGTCGATGTATCCATACATTTCTGGATGCATGCGACTGTTTACTGCACATGGACACAGAGACATGCGCCTATACATATATACATATATACATACACACATATCTAGACAAACTGAATCAACTGAATTCCCACATACTCCGACCGCTTCTCATCAACATCAATCTACTTCTACCTCTCTCTCCCCCCTCTCTCTCTCTATCTCACACACACTCCACTCTCTCTCTCTCTCGCTCGCTCGTTCGTTCTCTCCATCATTGAACTATACACAACGACTGGAGATTTGATGAACTGTAATTCCGTCGAAACGCTCAAACGTGGCCTTGTCCACTTCATTCAACCCGTTCACAAAGCGATCAATTCATGTGGATTCCTGATGGAGAGGCAGTAGAAAGAGTGAATGTGGGAGACCGGTGAGTGTCATGAGTACGTGGAGTTGAGACGGTCGCCTACCAATAGCCAGCACGTCAGCTACCACAAGTCATTAGTGACATTGAGATCCGTGCAGTCCGACTGTTGGACTCGGCATATAGTTGAATGATGTATGCGATGGTTGAATTTTGTGTCAGATCAAAATCTCGTCGCGAGCAGGATTCGAACCTGCGCGGGGAAACCCCATTGGATTTCTAGTCCAACGCCTTAACCACTCGGCCATCGCGACACATTTTGTGCGTCATCTCAACATCCCACATCACCACAAACACCACCAACAACAGATTCACCGTCAACAACACTCGGCTTCCAATCATCAACACTCACTCGCTTCGTCACTGTCCACAACGACGCTCACACTCTCCACAACAATCGAAACACCATCTTCACCTACGACTCTCAACCGAAGTCGATCATCAACGCCAAACACAAGTCAACACTGCACCAGGTTCGTGTTACTCTGAGAGCCGCACAAACGAGCAAACTCACCACTTAATGATAACTCATTCACACACACATGCATCATATACGCATGCTCATGCACAGCCACATGTGCATACGCACACATATGTAACGAACATAAGTCGATGCGTGAACGTGGCCACTTTCAAAGTGTACACAATAGTCACAGTCCGTGTAGTCAACTATCAATATACCAGACATTGTTTTCATTGAATGGATTCGGAGGTGTTGGGAGCTGATTCGGTGGTTGATTGTTCATCACTGATCTCTTCGTCGGAGAGCGGACAAGAGTTTTCCCACTTGCGATTACTGACCTGCAATCAGTAACACTTGTGAACTGTGCAGACGTGGGAGAACCATTCTCATTCAGGACAATTGATCACGTGTCATCATCCACTCACGAATAAATGATCTGAAGTTTCTCGACGATTGGTTCCACTGGTGTCTTCACTTGTTCCTGTGTGTCTGTGACATACTGAACGAACCACCACTAAGCTGCGAACACCGTTGACAGAAGGGTGACATATGGATCGAGTTGAATATCTGTACACACGTCGCAAGATTATGTGTCTGATCATGTGTGCATGGTGTGTGCATGTTAGTTGTTTGTGTAAAGATGAGTTATGAATAGATGTGACAGTGTTGTGCTTGTGTCGATGTATCCATGCATTTCTGGATGCATGCGACTGTTTACTGCACATGGACACAGAGACATGCGCCTATACATATATACATATATACATACACACATATCTAGACAAACTGAATCAAATGCATTCCCACATACTCCGACCGCTTCTCATCAACATTAATCTACTTCTACCTCTCTCTCCTCTCTCTCTCTCTCAAACACACACACACATACACACTCTCTCTCTCTCTCGTTCTCTCGTTCGCTCTCTCCATCATTGAACTATACACAACGACTGGAGATTTGATGAACTGTAATTCCGTCGAAACGCTCAAGCGTGGCCTTGTCCACTTCATTCAACCCGTTGATCGAATAAAATAAAGGTGCGATTGGAAAATCAATTTTGTGGATATTTTTATATTTTATATTTTATGCATGGAACCTTTAAGTTTGTTAATTGATTAGTTTGTTTAACGGATATATATATTTATATTCATATTAGTAAAGTTTGGTATTATCCCCGTCAATAGTTAATGAACCGCAAATCGAATGTAACATGTGTATCTTGAATTCCACATTTAGCCACAACCTAACTATTTCAATAAAGACAACAATAAATTCCTACGTTGTTCAAGCCATTACCTTGGTTACTTAAGCTAAACCTTTTTAATCTGGCATATAAATTTCATACAAATATATTTTCGTATACATGGGATTATAAACGCAGTTGTCAAGTAGGGCCACCCTCTCTTAAAGAATCCATGATAACAGATTTCACGCAATTGGTTTAGTTTATAAAGTCTAAACAAAGCCAAAAAGCTGATATTTTTGAAGTGTAGAGGATTTATTGTATTTCGTTTATTTTCTTCGGTAACATACGGAATAACAAGTTTAATTATAAATTATAACGTATTTGAAAATCAAGAAATGAAATCTTCAGTAAATAGTACTTTTTTAATGGTTGAATTCATGATTCGATGTAGGCTAGATCGTCATGGAAAACCTGTGAGCACTGAACAGCCATTTCGTCCTAGCATGGGACTCCTCAGCAGTGCGCATCCACGATGTCGCGCGTGGGACTTGAACCCAGGACCTTCGGTCTCGCGCGCGAACACTTAATTTATGGGTCACTGAGGCGGCATCCAACGGTGTTTATGGTTAACGAAGTGGCCGTCCAATGCTTCCATTATATTATTACATTATTATTAGCTTTATTTAATGTTATATTTTTGGTACAATATAGAATTAACTCTCAGCACAAAGTATTTCAACAAATTTTCGTTCCTTACTTCTTGATCAATCTTGACGATAAATATTGATTGGTCACCAGTTACAAATTAGTAGTCCGATCAATCGACATCTAAATAATGTACATTCTTTTCGTTGAATGATCGTCTAACTTAGATTGTCTTATGAATTCAACTATTAAAATTTAATACTTGTTATTGTTTTCAATCAATAAAAAGTGTTTAATATTTAAAATTTATATTTCACTGACAACTTATTAACTTTTGTTCCTATGCCTCAATTACAAACTGTTCTTAATTCTCACATTTGAGTGATCACTTGGTGGTGACCAATGTCATGTGTGTCAAGTCCTTATTAGTGCGGATCGAATGCTATCGATCAAGTTGCAATGTGGCCACTAGTCTTGGTGACTCGACATTGCATGCAGTGTGCTGAGATTAGATGGTTGTTAGAGGTAGTCAACAGGAAACCTAATGATCAATCAATTATGACTACATCTCAGTCCTACAGGAGGTCGGTTGCGGCTCGGGTAGCTCAGTGGTAACGTCTCTGATTGTGAAGCTGGGTGACACGAGATCGAATCCATCAGGGAGCGCCAGTTCCCCCAAGATTACAGGTGCACCTTACTGACGAGTGCCAAGTAGCACGAAACCCGGGTCCGGAGTATCCTGTTGACCACCTCCAACCACCATCTGTTCTGAATTCTATTAGTGTATAGAGAATCTTATTTCATAATTTTTACATCCAAATTTATACAATTATTATAATACAGTTATTAGTTAGTAGTTCTCACATGACTAGTTTATATTATAGTAGTTTAACAATAATCATCCATTGTTATATTAGTTACTAAGGGATGGAATAAAATAATTTCCAGGTTTTTTTTAAAAAGTTTTTAATATAATTTTAAGTGTATAAAATATTTGATAATTAATGTGTCACATTAATTTTCATAATAAAATTACTATTTTTTAAAATGAAAAAACAATGCGTAACAATTAATTCAACTAATTTTTTTCTGTACAGAAAAGAAAATGACGGTGTTGCCAACGAGGAAGAGTGGAGGAGTATTAGAAGGAGAAGAAATGAGTGGGAAGATGAAATGTATCTGAATGAATAAGAGTACAGCTGAAATATAGAGATGCCACAAATATATACTCGATTGCATATATATATATATATATATATATATATATATATACATATATATATATAGAGAGAGAGAGAGGGAGGGAGGGAGGGAGGGAGGGAGAGGGAGAGGGAGGGAGGGAGATGAATAAACCTGTTTTCACATTTGTTTAAATTAATTATTAACTCTTTTGTTCAATAACTGGAATAATTAGATTTTAAATAATTAATTCTTTATCTAAATGACTATGTTAGGCTATTGACAATTAAATCTTCGCATTAACCAGATGAATAATTTCTTCTTATTTTTTTTTCATTAATACAAATATATATTGCTAATTCTTTATTCAATAATTTAGAATGAATTCACAAATCAGAATAATCAATTCAATAGAAGGATATTAACATTAGCAAATAATGATAATGTTAGTAACTAACTGGTTTCATGAATAAGAGCAAAATATGAAAAGTTTCATTGATTCATAGTTTATGAATTTATGTAAAGGAAACAAGATAATGTAGGAAAGAGAAAACCAAGTGAACAAATTTTTACAAGGTATCATTATTTCTTTTTCTTTAGATCAATATTAAAATCAATACTAGTTGAAAAGTGAACGGAAACCGACTTAGATAAAAATTTCTTTTTTAGAAAATCATATGTATTAAAATCTTTTTATGAATTCTCAGATGAATACAACTATGATAGTCAAATCAGATTGTTATTAAATCTGAATAGTAATAAGAAATGAAAAAAAGGCATGACAGTAATAACATTTCAGTAGTTGAGACCATGAGTCAATTGAAGCTAGACCATCATGGAAAACCTAGAAGTATTGGAAGACCGTTTCGTTCTAATACGGGACTCCTCAGCGGTGTGTATCCACGATCCCGCCTCGCGAGATTCAAACCTAGGACCTATCAATCTTGCACACGAGCGCCTAACCACTAAACCACTTAGCCGGCACCCGCCGGTGTTAATTTCTAACTTCAACCAATCCACGAAATTGAACGATACATCCGCGATTGTCATCAGTGAGTTACTATCTCATAAGAGACCAAGTTGAACTCCACTGGTTACTGCTTCTCACTAGAACTCTAGGAAATACCTCTTGAAGCCAGTATGTTCTTAAATTTTTCATACCTTCACTAATCTTTCTGATTAACTTCACTAGGACAAAACTACTTTTAAATTGTTTATAAGGAATTTAACCTTAAGGAAGAAAACAGGAAGTACAATCTATTTCATTCAATGTTTTTATAATCTTTAAGAAAATTCCTAATATAAAAATAATTAAAAAGTTTAATTTGATATACTGAACAAAGAACAAAATGCACTTGGTATTATTTACTTGAATCTTTTCAATGATGTTCAGGACTGCAATTATTCAGTCTCTTATTGGTATATGTGCATACGCTGCGTATTGCCTATATATTGCCTTAATTCACAAACTTAATAAGCAAAGATGAATAGTAGCCAGTAGTGGAATTCAGGACGCGCGTATCATTCTATTTGGAACTGGTCAGCGGAAGGTACTGGGTTCGAGTCATGAAGTGAAAATCAACTCTGTGATGCAGGTACACCTAGCTGACGAGTCCCAAATAGGAAGAAATGCGCGTCCTAAGTTCCACTGCTAACCGTCATCCATCTTTATTTATAGAGAATAAAATGGCTTATCAAATATTCCAGAAATGTATTTTGTACAAAAATTCAACAATGAAATAACAACAAAGATCATAGTGAAGTAGTCGTTTGTAATCGTCCCAGATACTTTATTTTTTTTAAAATATTACTTGAAACTGTGCAATAAAAGGCAAAACTACTACGAGTAAACTCGATAAAAGTATACTACACTTACGATACTTGATCTTGAGAAAATAAGACTTATTTTTAGTCGAAACAAAAGTAGGCGATGTAAATGAATAATTTTTTATACAAAAACTCAAAAATGTCTAGAAATTTTGGTAAAAATTTAGGTTTGGAATTTAAGATGAGGATCTTGGTGTGGTAGAATTAGGATTTTGTTTAAATTTAGAAATTAGAATATACTGTTACCATTTATTAGTGAAGATAAGTAAAACATACAAATACTTTGTAGCTCAATATGAACTAATACAGATGGAATTAGTTTGTTGATTTCATATAACAAAAACTTTTAAATTACCTTCAAAATATCTATAAATAATGGCCTTTATTCTTTAATCATCCTGTGTTTATCAATCTGTTATAGCTTGTAACCGCCGATTAGGGAACAGTAAATTATCGATCGAATCAATGACGCGTAAAACACGTGCGAGCAGTCTAGAATCCTGATTGGCCCTGTTTCCTGCCTATCCCAGCCAGTTAAGTTCAGAACACAAGTCTCAGCCTCTGCAATATGAATCATTATGTTTCAAACATACTGAGTTTATATACCAGTAAAACAGACCACAACGTACCAATAAAATATGAAACAACATTTGTACAAGAACTAGCCAGATGTGGCTGCAAATGAGGGAGGTAGTAATTAATATACTGGGTATAACTCAAGAATGGCAAAACGTATAATAATAGTTTATCGGTCGAAATAAAGCTTATAATAAGAGGAACATGAATATGAATAGTTTAGTTATTTAACAATTATACGTTTATTATTGATCCGTAAAAGGATCCCAAAGTTACTATTCATTATGTTTGTCGGTACATAACACAATCCTAAGCAATTTAGCAACTAAATGTTGGGTAGTATCTATTTAGCACCTATTAACATATATTATATCCATCTCTATCTTTTTAATTCTGTACAACAATTCATTAACCATTATATTAAATCTGGTTAATTCGTCAATATAACATACTTTTACCGTAAATTCAGAATGTGTTTATCTATTTGTACACTTCTGTGAAGTAGGTTATACACAAACTAGAATAGAGTATGTTAATGAAAATGACATTTCCAAATACCATTATATATTATAAAAAGACTTTAATTAAGGAGACATTATCATAAATCTTAATTAATAATATTTTATCTAATTAAGTTAGAGATAAAGCAATGATATATAGCCAACTCTATGTTTTTCATTCACAGTCTATTCTCTTTTAATGAAAGCAAGTTATTGTCCAACATTTTCATCAGAGTATTGTTTTTGTTATGTTCTTATGCCCGTCAGTATATCACGTGACAAAATCGCCAATCACAATAGTAACTTATGTGACCTTGTTCCTGTGCTAAATCAATAACACATCAAACAGCACAAGTAGCATTGCGTTAACTCTTAATCCTTATTGATCCTACTCGCCTAGCACTGCTCATTTAAGTTCAAAATACAATCTCAGCTTCTATTGTATGAATGATGTATAACAGGCATATGCAGTTTATATATAAGTAAATCAGACCGTGTCACCATTTATCAACACCGACGGGGGCGCAACTTCGTGGATTCGTTGAAGTTAGACATTAATAGCGTTGGATGCCAGCCGGCTCAGTGGCTTGGTGGTTAAGCTCTCGTGTGTGAGACTGATAGGTCCTGAGTACGAATCTCGTGAGGCGGACTCGTGGAGAAAGCACTTCTGAGGAGTCCAATACTAGGATGGAACGGCCGTTCAATAATTTCTGGTTTTCCATGATGGTCTAGCTTCAAATGACTCATAAATTTAATTATTAAATTATTATATATTTATTTTATACATTTTGATTCCATCCATGATTTGGGAGTTTTAAACAAACAAAAAAAGAAAGATTCATGTTATACTGTTCAGAAAAAAAATCATTTTAATTCGAAAAAAATTGTCACACTATCTGGCGTGGCTTTTAAAAGGAGAAAGCAAAACAACTACTAGTTCAATACAAGAGCATTTAATCAACTGTGGACACATCACTCTAAAGGAGTCTTGTTTTAAAATAATTTACACAATCAAATAAATTGAATCGAAGGGAAGTCGAATCAATATTATATGCACTGATGAGGTATTGGCAATCCATGAGCTTAAGCCCGAACTTTGAGTGCCAGAACGACTTGTTCAATCTCATCCTTTCTTGGCCCTAATTCCCTTTAGTGGTATTGTAGTGAACAAGAACACCAGTGGGGACAATCGAATGTATTTAAGACGAAATTATAGGACTTGTTAATAAAATCTAACAATCATAAAGTAAATACTTAATTTGCAAAATGTCCATCGATTGTCTCAAAATGACTCAGACTTCATTGTTTTTCCATCTTCATACAAATTGCATTCTGTTTACATTCTTTACTGTTCGATCCTTTTGTCTCTCTGCTGCCAGACCTTCTGTTCACGACTAACATCATATATTACTTATGTCACTATAAGTAGCACACACCACAGTATGTTTTGGGTTTTTTCTCCCTTTTTCTTCATTTTTATTTGATTATTATTGATTATTTAAATGATTGTTTTGTAATTTTAAACTGTAATCAGTTGTGATTATTCAGTTTTTATTATGACATTTATGTTGGTCGTTTTTTCTTTAAATCTGTCCATTGGACAATTATCTAACCCGTAAATTATTTTCATTCCTTCCTTACCACATGATTATTGCGTAACCTTATTTGATAATAATAGTCTCGAATCAATTTATGTGATGTAATCTTTCCTATCCTTCTATAGACATATATTTTCTATATAACTATAAATATAAATGTACAGCTTAAGTAAATGATCAGAGAGGGTTTTTTGTGGATATTATAGTAATTTAATAGTGGAATTCATGAGTCAATTGAAGCGAGATCACCATGGAAAACCTGGAAGCACCGGACAGCCGTTTCGTCTTAGTATGGGACACCTCAGCAGTGCGCATCCACGAAAAGAAAATTTTGTTCGCTGGATTATTTTTATTTAAAATAATCATTGTTTTGAAATTTATCCAAGTTTTATTCTACATGTTGAAATTTTGAATAACGTTACATTGAGTATACACTTATCCTTTAAAATATGTTTGAGATAGAGTCCATGTATGTCAGTATATGGTACGATTTATGCATGAAATTCTTACAACCTAGTCAAAATTAAATTACGAGTAACCTCTGAGATCTATTAATGGACTAATATTATCTATATATTCTTATAGTATAACTATTCAGTAATTAAATTATGTATATTTATAGTCCTCTTATTATAAGCTTCATTTTGACCTATAGATCATTATTATAAGATTTACTGTTCTTAAATTACACTCAGTTTATTAATTACAGTCTCCCACATTCACAGCCACTTTTTGCCTTGATCTTGCATAAATGTTATTTCTTATTTTATGGTATGATGCCGTCTGTTTAACTGATATATAAAACCAAGTACGTTTGAAATAAATGATTCGCATAGTGGAAGCTGTTATTGGCGTTCTGGACTCAACTGGACGAGCCAGGCGAAAAAAAAGACCAATAAGAACGCTAGGCTGCTCATACCGGTTGAACGTCATTGGTTTGGCACAATACTAAAATTGAATGAGTCGTGTTTCGATCGGTGGATAAATCACGTGATAATTATCAGGTTCAAAGTCACAACGAAAATACTGGATATCACTCAGCTCTCAGATATATTACCATTATCTAATTATATAAGATATGATTTAAGATAAATAATATAAACTGATTATTGAATAAATCTTAACCTAGATAATGTTTTAACAGTTAAAATAATCATCTTTCATTGCTATAAGTTGATTAGTAGATATTTTTGTAGTATCGTTTTCAGTACAAGATATTACATAGTAATCAGTTAGTACAATATCCACTAATGATAGTTGTAGAATTTCGAACTAACATTAGTCATAAATTCACTTGTTGTTTATTTGTATATTCCCACTGTTATTTAGGACTGAAATTGATCAATCTCTAATTAGTATATGTGCATCCTGTGCGGACTGCCTCGATATTGCCTTAATTCACAAGCTTTATAAGCAAAGATGGATAGTAGCTAGCAGTAAAATCCAGAATGCAGGTACTTCCACCTGACGAGTCCCAAATAAGACGAAATGCACGTCCTGGATTCCACTACTAGCCACTATCCATTGTTGCTTATAACATTAGTCATATTTATGTATTGAAATATTTATTGAGAAGCTTTAAAAATTATTAGTAATCTGTGAATAGGAAATATTGCAAGTATATACTTTGAATATTTGATTTTATTTATTTCTCGTATGGTGACACTGAAATTACATATTAAACAATTATGAAAAACCAGTATGTGAATTAGTGAAGATTATAGTATTTTGACCGTTAAATTCATGAGTCTATCTAAGCTAGATCACCGCTGAAAACGTTGAAACACTGGACGGCCGTTTCATCTGAGGTCGTGACTATGCACCGCTGAAAAGTCCCATCCTAGGATAAAACGACCATCCAATGAGAAATATCTCAATCTAATTAAATTTCAACATATAAACTATTGTATGAAAACTCAGTAGTCTAAAGTCTAAGTGGTCACTGAGAAGCCTGTAAGTCTTGGCTTCATTTCCCGATAGGGTTATAGATGCGCACTTTCAAAAAGTTCTCTAGTACAAAAAAACATCTATTCACCCCCACCCTAGTTTCCACTGATAGTCTAATTAAAATCTATCCACAATCCAAACTATTGATTTTCTACAAACCCCTATGATAATAATATCAATTATTTGTGAATAATAATAACTTCTACATTTCCTCTTGTTTCTTTTCGTATCTATTTTACTGTTGATCTTAAATTTTCATGTTTTAAACTGTCAAAAAATTCACTTTTTTTCAAAAAAAAAAGGAGAAAATCCCCTACTCAACAATAAATTGAACAACTCAACTTCATAATGTTACCGTGTGTGTGTGTGTGTATGTACGTATTCTTTTTTCAAAATAAAATGAATACATCATAGGATTAAGTCTTATCTTATTTTCTGGTAGAAATGATGTTTAAAACTTTTGTATAGTTTTCTTCCAATTTAACTTAAGTTAACTTTTATATACTTTTCTTATATGTAATACAATTCATCTATATATATATATATATATATATATATATATATATATATATATATATATTTGTGTTCATCTATTCGAAATTCGGATGAAAAGAAAATCCTCACACTTCCTCCTGTTGTTACTTCATTACTCTGTTTCTCCGTTACATCATACTTTATCTACCTTTGTATATATATATTCTATTGTATATGTCTGTGAGTTGATTATTTTTCATATTTTGTTTTATGTCAGCAATATATAAATACACACACACACACAGTGAAACCTTAGGATAAAGTAAAATTATAATAAGCACCAAGGGATATGAAAAAAGAAAAAAAAAATTCACACCTAGTGAATTCATTATTTGTTCTCAGCCAAAAAACCAACAAACATACAAACATATTCTAAGACTGTAAATTTAGAATTTAATTAAATCAATAAATTTAAGGTGATGTAACTTCGCAAAATTATTCTCAATAATTTTTTTTTTGAGATGTAACTATAAACATTGTTCAAATTAAGAGTATGTAACCAACATTGTTTCTAATCAAAAATTAGATTTTCTGACGTTTCGTGACTCAATGTAAGCTGCTTCTTTAGAGAATAAATAAC
The DNA here is from genome assembly GCA_944470405.2 of Schistosoma mattheei. Taxonomy (NCBI): domain Eukaryota; kingdom Metazoa; phylum Platyhelminthes; class Trematoda; order Strigeidida; family Schistosomatidae; genus Schistosoma; species Schistosoma mattheei. The sequence goes on along the minus strand of OX103947.1, from coordinate 14,302,945 downwards.
CAATTCAAAATTAATCCAAGTTTAGATAGTACAAAGGAACGACGTAAGAATATTATGTGCGGTTAATCAAGAAAAAAATCTGAACGAGTCAATGTCATGTCATTTCGGTCATGGTGATTTATAAGCGACATGTATGTAAGATATTAAAGAGGAAGAATATATTTGTTAAATCTCAGCGAAAGAAAATGAAGTAAATCCAACGTTTCGCGTGGCAATCTGGTCCTCGTTAATGTCTCATATGAACTCGGCGCCCAAATACTATGATACTATTCGACCAAATTTTGACGAAAGTTCTTATTGACATGTATGTAAATTTGTGTTTTTGTGTGTATATATGTGCAAGATCAGAGATGAAAAAAATATGACCTTTGTGGTGTGAAAGGATAGAGTTTAATTTGCATGTACGATAGTGATGTGAAATGTAAGTAATATCAGACATGGTAGCTTGGATAGATAATCCAAGTTGCATGTATAGTGAGGCTTTCTTTTCTACTGGGAATAGTAGGATTAAGCATCATATAGAAAGCTTCAGCTACTCTCCTTTCTTTTTTTTTAATTCGATATTTTTATCTGTCCCAACAATTTGAAATAAACCACTGAATTAATACACTTTCAGTAAAAAAAGAACTAAAATGTTGATTAATAATAAACTCTTGAAGTAATCGATCTGATGTGTACAAATGTATTGGATTCAAATGCAAAGGTTCAAATCGAACATGTCGAAGATATTCTATCTATCAAAAACTTTTTAATTGTGAAACTAGTTTCTTAATTTCTGATCATCTCAGAAACTATTAGACTGAGGTCAGAGCTTTATGAAACAAAATCAATAGACATTCCAACTTCAATATTAAAAAAACTACTTTATGTATTAGTAATAAAGTATTAGTAATAAAGTCATTTCCCTTCATATTTTATCAGTCCTTCAACAGGACTAAATGAATGACGTGTTTCGGATTGTACTTGTCTAATTTGTGAGTTAAACTATTAGTATTGTTCTGTTCTAAATGATCTGTATTGAGAGATTTGAAATTAAATCCATTTGAAACTATGATATTAGTTTTTCTATATATAAATGAATGTGAAGCCTATGTGAATCAAAAGTGTAAGTATATATTTTCCCGTTATCTTTAGTCATCTTTAGTCAACTAATATTTTAACTATTTATTACCATTGACCTTTCAATTTCTAACTCCGCCTATATCTCTTTTAGAGTTACTGCCAGTCCCAAGCCCGAGTAAAAGAGGAGGGTTGGGCATGAGGTCGGTAACCCCATCCTGTAGAACAAGTCTTGCTGAAAAACGCCAACCAGATTAAACAAATTAAACCATTCAATTTTTAGATATTTATTCCGGAGACTAATGACAGTTTAATCGTCCAGTGAACTATGCAATACTCTAATCTTGAAACGTTTACAATTTATTAAATTGAAATCTACCAGGTTATCTAATATTATTATTTACATTTTCAATATTTAATTGTTTAAAATGATTATTATAAGAGCCCAAGTGAAAAAGCATAAATTCAATCAAGTAGTCTTAAAATATATCAATATAATCATCAAAAGTTTCAATATTACAAGTGATGATGTGGTGTGAGCTACTTATATCCACATAAGTAGTATATAACGATAGTCAGGAATAGAATGTACTTCAGTAGAAGATTGAGAAGAAAAAACAACGGGAACAGAAAGCGATTGGTATGAAAATGCAGGAACAATTAAATATGAAACGACGGACTGATATTTGCAAAAGAAACAGTCAGATTTGAGATAATGGATTGATATTTTGCGAATTAAGTATTTACTGTATTGTTCTCAGATTTAGTAAAATGTTCTGTAATTTTTTTCCAACAGTTACATTCGATTGTCCCCATTTGTGTTCTTGTTCACTGCAATAAAAGTAACTTCATAGTAAAAATGATAGTTTTATTAATTGATCATGGAAATTGAATAGGCCATATAATCTTGATAATAAATAGAAAAAGAAATGAATAAGCTACAGATTTCGAAACAATATGTACTTTGAAGAAAAGCAAACAAACGTGTATAGTGTAATGCAGTTATCATATAGCAATAAACATTCGGTTATATTACTTAGCAGTAACTATGATGTATATAAATCAATTAAGAATAAATATTATAAGATGAAAGTACACTGTAAGTACTATATAGATCTATGTTTACGAGCGTTCAACAAGAAATTCATAATATAAACTATAGTGTTTCTATAATAAAAGTGCGTTAGAGATCTACTGAGTAAATTTTCATTTATACAGGTATTCACTTGTTATTCTGTGTTTTCCCTAATCCTTGCATCCTATAATAGTGAAGGAATTTAAAGAGTTTTTAATAACCGTGTATACGATTATTTAATTAAAGTTGGATAATGTCTAACAGGAAAACTAGAACATTCATTTTCTTCTATTTGGGGCATATTATTTGGATATACCTACTTCGTAGTGTTGATTTTGATACAAGGATTTCTAATTTAGTACTTTTCATTTCAAACAACTGATATATGATCCATTCAACTTCTCAGTTCCAATAGCTACTAGATTGTGTACATATCCCAAAGAAGATTGATCAGTTTGAGCTTTTTCATAAACAACCAGAAGATATAAACATTCCGCAATGATGATTTAGCTTAGATCGACTCGTGAATTCAACTGTTTAAATACTACAATCTCCATAAATCCCCATACTGATAAAAATTATATTCGTTTTAATGATATTTTGTAATGAAGGCATTTTACTGTTTTATAAATTAGCTGACTGTGAAGCTGGGTGGCACGGGATCGAATCAAACAGGGAGCACCAGTTCCCTCAAGAATGCAGGTACACCTTGCTGACGAAAGTCAAGTAGCACGGAACCCGGGTTCAGAGTTTCCTGTCGACTACCTCCAACAACCATCTGATCTCAATATATGGTTCACGCAGTGTCGAGTCACCTAGACTGGTGGCCACATTGCAACATGGTCGATAGCATTCGATCTGCACTAAATAAGGAACTGACACACATGACATTGATCACCACCCAGTGATCAGTCAATTGTGATGACGGCTTGCACTATACAATTCATTAATATAAAATCCTGACAGATACTAAACAACAGAAATATGAAAATATTCTGAATATCTAACTGCTTAGGGAAAACCAATTATTCATTTTATTCAAATTTGTTTATCATCAGTTTCAGATATAAACTATGTTGTCATAACTTCGTTCGCTCAATCAATTTCTTGGAAAGTTACTGAAATCCCAAACATATTCTTGTGTATATTTCGCCAACTTCTGATTTTCCGAAAAAAAAAACAATATTGATGGTTATTTGATTTTAAAAAATAGAAGATACCATATTAGATGTTTATTGTGGTTAGCATGCTTTTTTAGCAATGTTCTTTTTTACAGAATGTGATTGCTGACCCCAAGCCAAACCCTTCTTCTTTACGCGGGTTTAGGATCGGCAGTAACTCTGGAAGAGCTATGGAGCTAAAACTTGGAGAATTAGTACGAACATGATTTTAAAAAGTTCAAATATTTATAAACAATTTTCTACAAAAGATCATCAATATCCGTTGACCGGATAATATCAGCAACAACCTACTATGAAAGAGAACAAACTATCTTCCAGATAAAGAGGAAATTAGGAAAAGACGCTGATATTCGGTTGCAAATACATTGGGGAAATCAATAAACTACATCACGACGCAAGTACTAACTTCAAATCATAAAGGCCAAAGAGAAAGAGGAACACCAAGGAATACATTACATCGGGAATTCGAGGTAGATATCAAAAGGATAAATATCAATTGGAAACAACTGGAAAGAATTGTTTACATGTGAATGCATTTTCTAATTAAAATGTCAGTTCCGTGTCTGGTAGAGATAGGTATCTACCTCAGTACAATGGAAGATGGTCGCACAATTTCGTGGATTAGTCGAAGTTAGACACTAACACCATTGGATGCCAGCTTGCCCCCAAGTGCCCTGGTATGGCCGAGAGTGGAGTGGGCTCGCCCTCCCACTCGAAATGCTCTCACACGGCCACGCGTACACAGCCTCTGTCAGGGAAGTCCTACTCACTGCCTTCTCGCGATGTGGCTGTTGTTTAGGAAAATGAGAGGACGAAAAGCGAATGTCCGGCGCTTTAATCGGATCTCAAACCAATGGTGCACATGGGCTCCAGTACCCTGAAGGAACAAATGGCGTATGAACCAATCGTTGGTCACAGGCTACCATGGGACTGCATCTCCTCACGATGCTCCACTGCCTTGTGGATCAGACCTTCAGGTCAAAGGCTTGGGGTGTGGCCCCTAAGAAAACCACCCGCTTCGGTTTGGGCACCCGGGCAGTATCACAGCCCCCCCACACAAATATGGTGTGGCGCATATCTATTTGGTGCCCTCTTGTACCAATATTTATGTGTTCAAATAAAAATAAATAATACAAAATTGGATGCCAGCTCAGTGGTGCAGTAGGTTAACCATTCTCGCGTGAGTTTGAAAGCCCTGGATTCGAATCACTTGAGCGAGATCGTGGATACGGATTGCTAAAGTGTCCTACAATAGGACGAAATGGCCATCCAGTGCTTCCAGGTTTTCAATAATGGTCTAACATCAATCAGTTCAAGATCTTAATCAAGAACTTACACATTTCCACAACTCTTATCCTGATAATTAAAAATAAATGAAAAAAAAATAAATAATCAACCTCTTTTTTTCACTATCACAAGGTTTTATTAATTAATTTAATTGAAACTCTTCTTCATTATTCATGCATCATCATAATTTGAAAAGGACAAAAATACTGTAGTGAATTACTTTTTTTTCCCCTCATTTATGAAATAAAAATAATTTAGATTTTAATCAAATTATTAAAGAAACAAATTTTTTCCCTTATTTGTCTAGAAAAATTTATAAACTCATTATTGAGAACCATATGTTTACATATTGGAAAGTTCATATTGAACACAATCAGAATGGAGATTTGTAAAGATTATAGTGATTTGAATAGTTGAATTTGTAGCGTGGCGTCGAGTTGCGGTTGTCTATGATCATCACTACAAGAAGATTATGTACCAGATATCAGAAGGCAATTCATTGGAGGTTGTAGCGAAGTATATTTGTTGGTGACCTCGTATTATCGAAAGAATACCGAGATCGTGTCAGAGGAGTACAAGCGGATTCACTGAGCAAATGTAAGTTCGTGCAAGGTCACAATCAACGGAAGGAAGAATGGAAGAATAATGGATGTCTTTAGTACAATTAAACAAACAAGTACAGTAAAACGATCACTGGTACAATTGGTTATAATAATAATTGTTTCCATTAAACCAATTGCATTCTCTTGATAAAAGTAGGTTACTACAAATTCATGAATCGGTCTAAGATTATTTATTTACTTACTCCTTGTGGAGGAGTATAGGCCACCCAACAGCATTCTCTATCCAACCATGTGTTAGGTGTTCCTTTCCAGTTGTTTCCAGTTGTTATTCATCCTTTTCATATCTGCTTCTATTTCACGACGTAATGTGTTCTTTGGCCTGCCACTTTTCCGCTTCCCCTCTGGATTCCAAATAAGCGCTTGCCTCGCGATGCAGTTTGGTGATTTCCGTAATGTATGTTCCATCCATTTCTATAGTCTTTTCGTAGTTTCTTCTTCAGCTGGAAGCTGGTATGTTCTCTCCAACGGAAGGCTGTTGATAATGGTATCCGGCTAATAGATGTTGAGTATCTTGTGTAGACAACTATTTATGAATGTTTGTACCTTCTTGATAATGGTTTTAGTAGTTCTCCATGTTTCAGCTCCGTACAGTAGAACCATCTTGATGTTCGTATTGAAGATTCTCACTTTGATATTGGTTGATAGTTGTTTTGAGTTCTATATGTTTTCCAACTGTAGGAATGCTGTCCTTACTTTCCCAATCCTTGACTTTACGTCTTAATCTGATCCTCGTTGTTCATCGATGATGCTTCCCAGTTACATCAAGGACTCCACATATGCTAGAGTTTCACCATCAAATGTGATTGGGTTGATGTTCTCCGTATTGTATTTGAGGATTTCGCTTTTCCCCTTGTGTATGTTGAGGCCTACTGACGCAAAGGATGCTGCTACACTAGTTGTCTTCATCTGCGTTCGTTCGTGTGTATGAGATAGGAGGGCTAGGTCTTCTGCGATCAATCTAAGACAGATAACCATAAAAAATCAGGAAGCATTGAACGGCCGTTTTATCCTAGTATGAGACTCGTCTGCAATGTATATACACGACCACACACGTGGGACTCGAGCCACTGAGCCAGCACTCAACAGTGTTAATGTCTAACTGAAGGTGCTATGTTCGAGTCCCGTGTGTTGGATTGTGGATGCGCACTGCTGAAGAGTCTTATACTGGAACGAAACGGCTGTTCAGTGCCTCCATGCTTTCAATGGTAATTTAACTTAGACAGATTCATGAATTCAATTATTATCATATAGTATACCATTAGATTGAAAGAAAAAAGTTTTTTGAAGGTGTTATATTCTTTGAGCTAAATAATTCAATCATATCGCTTTCAATGTCTTTCTATGCAATCTAAATATCAGCATGTAATTAAAAAAGAAATGAGTTATTAGAATTACTCCATAACTGGCTAACATCTTCAATCATTATGTTCTGTTTATTCTGTCAATTATAGACAAACTTTAATAGCTCACTTATTTTTAAAGTATATAGTAATATTAATTTTGTCTAGAAAGACTAAACCATTTAATACAGAGAATAGAGCATATTTTAAATCCTTATTCTAACCTATATATATTCTCAATCACTTCGAAGAATACAATCAACTCATCATTGAAATGTTTGATGAAATTAAAAGATAAACTAATAACAATGACAATAATAAAGAGAACAATAACTTGGTAATAATAACCAGTAAAAAAATAATAAACATTATCCAATGTTTCTTTATAGTGATTCATTTCCGAGTAGACTGATGATAATGACGATGATAATGAGTCAAATTTAATATTTCAGTATATTTACATGTTTATGCTTCTTTTAGACAATAGAATGGTTGTTTTGTTTTTTTCTATTTTACCTTCCGTCTATGACTTTAACCTTTTCCTTATCAATAAACTGAAATGATAGATTTCATTAAAATTGTTGGACCAAGGAAGTATATAGTTGTGTAAAATAGAAAAGTGAACAACTTTTAGTGTACAGAAAGCTAGTCTATTCAAATATGCTATCAAGTAAGGGCTAATGTTTTAAAGTGGTCGATTTAAATAATCTTTTAAAAAATGGTGCTTATAAGAGATGTAACTATTTAATACTATATGGCTTTATAGAGATTGTTGATTTTCATGGTTTACTTTTAGGATAGATTTTAGGTAATTATTTCAAAAAAGGAAGCATTTGGACAGTTATTTCATCCTAGTACTGAAGTCCTCAAAAGTGATGATCGATGAATCCAAAATGGATTGAACCTAAAACCTTCAGGCTAAACAGTGAACACTTAACGTCTAGATCAATGAGTTTAATTTTAATCAACCCATGATATTGTGTAACCATTTTCGGTTACCTGAAGTACGTAACTGCCTCACAACCTATATGATTAAACTCCACTGGCCACGCACCGATTATCACTAGAACCCTTGGGGTTATCTATTGGAGTCTGTCATTAGTGAACACGTAATTATTATTTCTATACAAGTTTAAGTGTGTTGGGTACGATTCAGTTGCCCACTGAATGCAATGTCAGGTGGACATGTTATATATCACAAAGAAATGTAGTTTCTTTTCATCTTATCATCTATTCGGTTGTGAGATTTTTCATTATACACTTAAATATATTAAATGCCGTTTGAAGAACATTTATGGGATGATGTTAAGTAAACGGTATAATAGTACTATCATTTATTTCAACAACACTAACACATTTCAACAATCTCAGACTTACAAGAGGTCAGTTTCATTAGGATTAATTCACCATTAGAATCTGTGACTGTGATACAAAGTGTTAATAGTTCAAATATATCGAATAACATCAATTTCCCCCAAAAAAATGAAGGCGCTATTTATTGATGAATGCAAATCAAAACGTCACTCCGATCTAACAATGTCTTTATTTTCGACATAAAACCATATAACAATAAAACAGTACAGCTTCATGTCATATCAACAAACCTAGTATCCATATCTAAAATCTTACTGGGAAAAGTAATGGCTTTATTCAATATTATATTTTTGGTATGCTTGAATATCTGGGCTACCTGTTCCTTCGATCTAGATATTTCTTCAAGTTATCTGTTTTGTTGTTTGTTTTAGCACATCAATATGTCTATTGTGCTCACAATCTATTCGGGCGCGTTTATGAAAAGTTTACAACCTTTCGCTATACGGGATACAGAAAGGTACAATCAGCGACATCATGGTGGCTGGCAATATGCATTGAAACGAATGAACATTAATCAAATGCGGATTATCGAATTCCTAACATCTAACTGGTCATCATTCGAAATTCATCGTCACAATCGATCAAGATATAAGAAAAAGAAACTTATTGAAATACTTTATGCTGAGAATTCTATGTTGTACGAAAAGTATAATGTTGAATAAAGCTTCTAATAATAATAATAATAAAATAATAATAATATAGAATTTTCAGCGCAAAAGTATTTCAACAAGCTTCCTTTTACAAAACCAAAACAGAAAAACGAGCGATAACTACATATATACATGTACATAAATGAAATATTTTCTTTTAAGAAGATGATTAAAATCTGTACAACATTCTTTTTAAAATTAGAAACAAGCTTAAGAATACAAGTAAGAACTGAACAATACAACATTGTTTACTACTCAGTAATCGATTAGTTTGATTGTCTTTTCTATTTTGAATAAAATCCCTTCATAAATGATCTCGATCAATAAATAAATTTGTCGGTGTATGTTACTTATGTTCAGAGATATAAGTAGTATATAACATCAATTAGAAATGAAATGCTTGTCAAAAAAGGATTGAAAGGAATTGAAATAAAGAGAACCAAGAAGGGAATAGAAAAGAGTCGAAATAAAAACCGAATTGAAAGAATCATGAAGGATATGATGGACAATTGATATAAGGTGTGTAAATGAAGTATTTAATGTATAGTTTTCATAATTTACTAAGATACTCTTTAATTTCGCATTGAACAATGAATGGGTTATCCACACCTGAGTTTAAGTCCCCTACATGTCTTTGATACCTTAGTTTAAAAGTAGGCATCAAATTAAGTGAGGTTTTCGTTCCTGACTCATTTTCATCTTGGTGTTCCATGGAAGTATAACAATTTATTAAGCACTATATTTACTTCATTTTTTCGTAATTAAATACACTTGATAATTATGAAAAAAATGCAAGAAAATTGAAGTATAATTTTTACTAATATAATTATTATCAAAAGGGTTTTTTGAATTCAATCCCAAGACCTTAGATCTCGTGCGCAAACGCTTAACCTCTAGACCAGTGGGCCGGCATCTAGCATATGCTCACTAGTGACTGACTTCAAGATGAATTTTCTGGAGCTCAAATGAGAAGCAGTAACCAGTGGAGTTCAACGAGGTCTGTTGTAAGATAGTAACTCACTGAAGACAATGGTGGATGTGTCACTCAATCTCGTGGATTAGTTGAAGTTAGAAAATAACACCGTTGAATACTAGCTCAGTGGTCTAGTGGTTAAGCGTTGGTGCGCGAGACCGATAGATAATGGGTTTGAATCCGCATGTGGGACCATAGACGCGCACTGCTGAAGAGTCTTACACTAGGATGGAACGGCCATCAATTATCTTCAGGTATTCCATGATGATCTAGCTCCAATTGACAAATGATCTCAACTATTAAAATTAATATGATTATAATGAGGAAAAAAACGAGTGACTAAATTTTTTTCGGGATAAAAAACACATGTCATTCAACCAAACAGAAAGCCGGAATGAAAAAACATATTGTCGTTTTGTTTCTATCTGGCAACAAAACGGAGAGAGAATAAACCATTCTATTACTTCTAAAAAAAATGTAGTTTCAATAAACATAATTTAAGTTAAACAATTTATAAACAATGTAATATAAGATAAATAATGTTTATCACATAATAAATTAACTATTATATGACTGACAGTTTTACACATCTTTTCATATTCATACTATAAAACACAATAACTGAATGATTTCATGAGAATCATGATATTAATCATAAATAATACAATATGAATTATCTTTCTTCATATTAGCTACGTTTACATAGAATGTCTATCAAAATCAAAGATGTTTACACTAAAGATAATAGAATGAGCAAGAAATATCCGGTATGTCATAAATGAATCACACATAGAAATGTTTCAATACAAAATAGAAGTTATCTTCGAAATAAATGAAGACATCTATAAACAGATGGAGGTGGTCTATTTGTAAATTTAATTTTCTCATCAATCAGTTACAAGAATAAGAATAAAATAAGTATCTTATTTATCTCCGAGTACACATAAATAGTTTATCTGACCTTCTTCTAAATATCTTTATGATAAGAATAATATAATTTAATAGTTGAATTCATGAGCCGATTAAAGATGGACCATCATGGAAAACCTGGAAGTACTGGAAGGTCATTTCGTTCTAGTATGATACTCCTCAATAGTGCGCATGCACAAAACCCCTTTCTGAATTTAAAAGCTCATTATACGTACAACATAAAGTTTTACCATTCTCTGAATTCTTCAAATCCATTGTAAAGTAAGATAACAAAAACTATCATCTTAGTGCTCCTTATCTGAGTTAATGCTCAATAATAATTACTATAAAAGTATTTTAGGATCAATGATAATAACCGAAAAATCAATGTCTGTATAGAATATGATCATTTGGTTTCGAGCTATTTATCAACAATAAGTAAACAATGAAAAGATATAGAATTTTTATATTAAATTTTCACAATCACAATTATCTCAATCCTTCATTAAAATTAAGCTAAAGCATTTAAATAGTTTTCATATTAACCCTAAAATCAAATACAGATCTTGCCAACGAGTTTCAAACATTGACAAAACTGACTGTTTTTTATCCAGTTAACATATATGTATTGTGAGAATCGGCTTAGGACTGACTGGATTCAAAACTTAAGTATTTGAACAAAGAATATTCTTTTCAATAAATACTCATTCAGTTTCAAAGTTATAAATTCAAATTAATAATTCAATATGAATAGACGAGTTTAGTGGCAAACATATCGTTAACAATTATGGCATATGAATTCAGGATTATAAGAACAGATGGATGTTAGCTAGTAGTGGAATCCAAGACGCACTGCACAAGCTAATGACTATCTGGACTCACTAGCTAAGTGTATAAAGTGATGGCGTTTGAAGTGAACTGTACTGGGTTCCAGTCAAGAAGTAAAGGTTAAATCTAGGATACAGCCACATTCAATTGATTAGTCCCAGATAGGACTGCTAATCACCACCAATCTCTGCACATGATGCTTGTGACCCAAAGCAATATCGAAGGAATCTGCATGGGATGCGCACGTGGCAGTAATGGATCAATAAACAGCAGTCCTAAACGTCAACAGGAAGACTCAAACAACCAAATAAAAAATGTACGAATTCAGGATTGTTTGTGTCATAAAATTGCTCATGTCTAAGTAACTAGTGTTCTGTATTAGCTTGAGCAAATTTATAAATTAGATGAAGTCTTCACATTAAAAATCAGAATAAATCTAGATAATATAGAATGAGAGAAATAATAATGTAATGACAAGTCAAATCAAATGTTTACTTGAAGATTTAGCAATGTACGGTGTTATAAACCCTTTAGGAAATTATTTTTGTGTTAACAAGTTTAACCGATATCAAGTTGAAATGCTAATATTACTATCAAGAGACAAGAATGATGATAATACTTGAATAAGAGGAAGTTAATTTTTCAAACAGAAAGGGGAAAGCTGTAGGTACATTGGTCAGATTAGGTATTCTTATGATGAAGTTGTCTATTGACTTATTGAGCCTGGGGTTGATCAGGATAAAAAAACAACTAATTACTTAGACCATCTGAAGATCTTTAAATCTAACAGATTACAACAGACAAACTAAAGAAAATAATTGAGTTATTTTGATACTATAACCTTTTAGATGATATGGGTGAGTACCGACATTAAAGGTCTTGATTACACTTTTATTTAACCATACTAACAGGCGTTCACAAGCAAGAAACTGTACATTTCTAGAATATCAGCAGATGTACTTTACTTCACAGGAGCAGTTTAATTGATAACAAGTGACTAATCTAGGAATTTCATCTTTTGGTCTTGGTGTAACCATTAGACATTGAGCATTCTCTGAAATGTTCAGTGTAATCTCTGGATTAATATTCCACTAGTAATATCAGCTCTAAACTGTAGACATGTGAAAAGCGATTTCTCATTCACAGTTCAGATTTCTTCTATTCTGACTTTTGTAACAATATATTTATCGACAAAATTTTTAGGGTATGTATGTTCTCTGAGAGTATTATGCAAGGCGTTCAATCCCTCTTCAGCTGTATCCGCAGAGCATATGAGTGTTATCTTAAAAATTAATGTTTTAATTAAGTTTCTTTTATACTGTATGGTATAAAAATAAGGAATGGATAGGACATAAATTGGAGAAGTCACTTAACTGCATCACGAGGCAAGCGCTAACTTGGAATCCTGAAGGCAAATGGAAAAACGGAAGAACAAGGAACACGTTGGAAATCGGAAGCAGATATCAAAAGAATGAATAGCAACCGGAAACAACTGAAAAGGCTCGCCCAGGACAGAGTTCTATGAAGAATACTGGTGGGTTGTTTATGCTCCTTCACGAGGACTAAGTATGTATTAAAACTAGGGAGATGTTTATACAGCTCCTATTCAAATACTTTTTTCTGTTTACACTTACATTTATCCAGTTCATTGTAACCTTGAGCTTTAAACTAATCAAATTCAATGGTTGAGATCATGAGTCAATTGAAGTTAGATCATCATGGAAAACCTGGAAGCAATAAGCGGCCGTTTCATCCTGTTGCGGGACTCCTCAGCAGTGCGCACCCACGATCCCACCTCACGAGATTCAAACCCGTAACTTTTCAGTCTTGTACGCGAGCGTCTAACCACTAGACCACTGAGCCGGTCGGCATCCAACTGTGTTAATATCTAACTTTAACTAATCCACGAAATTGTGTGACACATCCACCATTGTCTTCAGTGAGTTACTCTCCCACAACAGACCTCGTTGAACTCCACTGGTTACTGCTTCTCACTAGAACTCCAGGAAATCCATCTTGAAGTCAGTCACTAGTGAGCATATGTTGATTCATATCAGAAGGGGTTTTTTGGATATTATAGTAATTTCAATGGTTGATATCATGAGTCAGTTGAAGCTAGACTACCATGGAATACCTGGAAGCATTGGACGGCCGTTGCATCGTTCCACGTTTTCCATAATGGTCTAGCTTTAATTGACTCATGATCTCAATCATTGGAATTACTACAATATCCACAAAACCCTTTTCTGATATAATCAAATTCAGTAATATAATTACAATATATGATAATTATAATTACTTTATTTCTTTTTTTGTTATTCGTTTATTTTTTAAAATTTATATCCCTTCAATCGTATCTAACTACCAACACTAGTTACCAGGGAATAAATTCAATTCTATTGCCATCTCTTTTTTTGAGAAAGAAAAAGAAAAAGAAAAGAAAAATAAACACACAAATAAAGCACAAGTTAAATTATGCAAAACAAAATGAAAAAGTGAAAATTAATATATTACACTAGTATCAAATTGAAATAATGAGATGTTAAACCATTTTGTATATCTGTCTGTTTGGCTATCGGTGTGCGTGTGTGTGAGTGAGTTCATTTTTGTTTACAAAATCTAGCTGTTTATTTTCTTACTAAATTTCAACTGTAGTAATAAGGATAAAAGTAAAACTTCATTGTTATAAGCAAACACTTTAACGAAGTGTTTTTTTTAAAAATAAAACATACTGAGAAGAATACGAACTTAAAAGGAAGAAAACTTGAGGAGGAACAACAGAAGAGTAGGAAAGTCAATGAGTATCTCCGAGGGGCGGGGGTGATCGGTGCATAATTAACAATGAAGATGGGGATGGGTGAAGTTGAATATTTTCAAAATTATGATTATTTACAAATTGTTTAAGGTGAATAAAAATAAACAGAAAATTTCCATTTATTTTTGTGAAAACAAAATGTGTGTGTGTATGTAGATGTAGTACATACGTAATATGCTGTTTTCTATTAAAATAAAGAAACTTCGTTAGTCTATAAGAACCGATTAAGGTGAGGTTGATAATTATTACAATTTAATTGAACTAACACCTACCCACCTGCTATTCTCTGTTCTTCTTGTTTAAGTAGATTTAGTCACTATGTTTCATTTTGTAATTTATTATCAAATTAGTGATTATTGAGTTATTTTAATATATACAGAGTAAAAATGGTTGATTATATTCATAAGAATGGCTGATTGGTCCAGGAAATAGGTCAAGTGATTTCTATTGTTATCGGTTGAAAATAGTTCACTCTAATTAGATTAGTCGTTCATGATTTATTTAAGCTAATCGATTTTTTATTAACAATCTAATACTAATTAGGAATTAAAGAAATATGTATATATAACAACAAAAACAGTTTCTTCAAGTTGACAGAATGTAGTTAACAGTGAAATTCAAGAAGTTCACCTCACTTTCTGTAGGATAAATCAGTTCAATTTATTTGTATCTCAGTGTTAATAATATCCACATTGAACTCGAACTCAGTAACTTTCGCTTGAAATTTCGATTTATCATGAAGTGAGCCACTTAGTTCAAATAGTCACTGGCTTGTTTAACTAATATAATCTTTACAGAATTATTATTAAGGACTTGGATTGTAAGTATTGCATCCGTTTATTAAACTTATTGTGATTGTTACTCATCATAATAATTGTCTTATTTCATTGTGGTATTTTGTGTCATATAATATCTGGAAGTACGTGGAGCTCGAACACAGGACCTCTGGTTTCTCACAAGAACGTTTAACCAGTAGACAGCTGAGACAGTATTCAACGGTGTCATTGCCTAAGCTCAACCAATCTATGATACTACACGACCGTTCTCCACTGTCTTCAGTGAGTGAATACCTCACAACAGACACAGTTGAACGCCATTGGTCACAGCTTCTCACTAGAACTTCAGGAAATCCATCTTGAAGCTAGTCACCAGTGAGCACATGATAATTATTAGTATAGAGTTATGGAGGTTGATGAGACAGTCGCTCACTGAAGATAATGGAGGACGGTCGCACAATATCGTGGATTGGTTGAAGTTAAAGACATTAACACTAATGCGTGCTGGCTCTGTGGTCTAGGTGTTAAGCGTTCGCGGGTGAGACCGAAGGTTCTGGGTTTAATTCTTGCTTACGTAGTCGTAGATACGCACTATTGAGGAGTCCCATACTAGGACGAAACGGCAGTTCAATGTTTCCAGGTTTTCAGTGGTGGTCTTACATTGATCCATTCGTGATCTAAGTCAAAGTTGAACACTCCCACAACCCTATACTGATAATATAATATTGATTTTTAATTTTAGTGTGACATTTATTCTTTATACTGATTTAATGTGAGATTCAGTCAATATGATATACAGCATAGGTATTGTAGTAATTCTGTGTAATATCCATTTTCGAATATCCCGTATATATTTGTTGATTAATCATCAAGTGTGTGGGAATCAAACTGTAAATGAATGTGTTTGACTGACGGTAGTAGTACTTTTTGGAGGAGGAGCTGTCAGGGAAAATCTTCATCTGCCACCGTTTCCGACTTCTTGTACAGTCTCCAAATCTTAGTCTACTATCCACATGCGCACACACACACATACCTCTATTCCAAGTCACGTTTTCACAGTTATAAACAGTACCCTTCATTTAGTTCAAATTGAATCTTTTAAAAGAAAATAATTTTGTTTTCTTCAAATAAATGTAAATTTTATTAGCTTCTATGTAATACATCTAAAATAAAAACAAAATACAAGGTATAACACTGTATAAACTGTACACTTGACGTATATACAACCACACACTAAAATAAAGTAATTAATCCTGATTAAATTGCCAAGAAAAAAAGAAGAGTTGAATTACACTATTTAATTACATCTTCATATGTGTACTTGCCGAATTAACGAGAATGCAATACCTGTAAGAGTAATAAGGTAAAACATCTGCTTGAGAAAAACGAATAAACAATAATGGTACAAGTTACATCATATCACCTGTTCATTAAAATATACAAAAAAAAAACCATTTGTCTTAGATTTTAAAATAATATAAGGATGATGTTAATTAAATAGGATTTGGATAGTAACATCTGTTGTAAATTTAACTTGTAGACAAGAAAGTTAAATATTGACCTAATTTTTAACCATGACAACATGAGATTTAAAATCAATGAAAAGTTAGTAAAATGAATGTAAAGTACATAACTGAACATATAAACATTGATACAAGGAGGCACCAAATAGATATGCGCCACATAAATCATTCAATTTATATGAGAGTTGGGATACTGCCCGGATGCTCAGATAGAAACAGGTGGTTTGCTGAAGGGGTCATACTCGGAGCCGTTAACCTTAAGGTCTAATCCACAAAGCAGTGTAACGTTAGGAGATGCAGTCCATCGTAACTGGTGACCAACGACTGGTTCATACGTCATTTGTTCCCTCAGGATCCTGAAGCCCATGTACACCATTGGTTTGGAATCAGGGTTTTCTAACTCCCCTAGGTGGATCCTCCGTATCCACCAACTCGGTTAAAGCGCCAGACGTTCGCATTTCGTCCTCACAGTTTCGTAAACAACAGCCCCACAGCGAGAAGGCAATAAGTAGAACTTCCCTTGCAGTGGTTGCATGCATGTGGCCATGTGAGAGCATTTCGAGGAGAGCTGGCTCTCCCCACCCTCGGTCGTACCAGGGCATTTGGGGGCACATAATTGAACCGATTATAATATTACCTAACAAATGAGAAAATATTAATTTTTTTTAAAAATAATAATAGTTTTTCTTGCGAAGTTGGATATTGACTAGAAGTGGAATTCAAAATAGGCATTTCATTCTGTTTAGGACTTCCAGTCGGATGAACCTGCATCTCATTTTGAATGTTCACTTCACTGCGCAAGCTCGTGGTGATCGGGACTCAGTAGCTAAGTGGATAATACGATAGTATTTGAGGCGAGGGGTACTGGATTCGAGTCTCGGAGTGAATATCAACTCCGTCGTCTAGGTACATTCATCTGACCAGTCCCAAGTAGGACGAAACGCGCGTCCTGAATTCCACTGCTGGCCACCATCCATCGTTGCTTCTAATGCTTGTGACTCAAGGCAATAATGGGGCGATCCGCACAGGATACACATATGTCAACAAGCGACTGATCAATTGCAGTCTTAAACACCAATGGAAACATTCCAACAACCAATGCGAAAGTGAATTAAGACTTTCGTACTTACTGATAATAATATGTATGAAACAAAATGCTTGAGTTGCATACAAGGACACTCCCTTAGTCTATGTTTTTCTAGGTAGTTTTTATTCACAGTGTCATAAATATGCCTATTACACAAGCATAAATTGATACATTGTTCTGTTTTCACTGTTATTTCTTTGTCAAATGGATACATCTTAAAAAAACCGAAATCTAATGTGTAAGAAACTCAATTGGTAATTATTTTGTGCATTTCAAGTAGGTTCTGATATACTGAGTGTTCAGTAACTGCATATCGTGATCTTATGATTTCATGTTATTTTCTAACGAAGCGTACCTACACTGAAGTACGAAACCTGAAAATCTCTAAGGGACTGCCAAACAGATAATGTGGAAAGCGGAATAATTTTATTTCTATTCTTAACTCATTGTATTTCTGAGTAAACAAGCACACGATGTATATAGGTTTGCGTCACAAACTGATCTTAATTAGATAGCGGTCGAAAAACTAAAAAGCAATCAACAGCTACTTCGTCGTAGTTAGAAAGGTGAATCACTGGATGCCGGCTCATAAGTCAAAGAGTTGTCAGCTAGTCATGAAACTTGAAGGTCCAAGGTATTAACCACATATGGGGTCGGGGATATTTACTGCCGAGAAGTCCCACTCTAGGCGGAAACAATTACTCAGTACTCCCAGTTTTGCACTACTTATCTGATTAAGATCAACCCATGATGTTGAAATATGTATTCAACAATCTGCGCAATCTCGAATACTGGAATCTAAAGAGTTTATCGATCATAGCAATAAACAAAACCCTCTTTCGGACCTATTTCTAAAAGACTCATCTCTGTATTCTAGTTTCCCTTTATCAATTAACCAAATTCTGTCAATCTACTTATATACATTTCTTTAAACGTATTTTCTGGAACTTTACTTTCATAATAATTTTGGGAATATTTTTCTTTGTGAAACCCGTTAATATCGTTTACTTCAAAATAGTTAACAACAACAACTACTACCACTAATTGTATTTTTATACTGAAATTATAAAAGACATTCGTAGCTCAAGGCATATTTATACTGTCGTTCATATTTTTTTCCATCTTAAATTCTGAGAAGCTGAACTTTACGAAGAAATCATCTAGAATTTTATTAATGAAATTATCTAACCTGTTTGTTTATCTAAACGCTAGAAAATAAAGATAATTACCGAATAATTTGTCGAATGTAAGAGGGGAAACGAAATTATGTTATATTTTAATAGTTGACACCCCGAACTAACTATATTTAAATAATCACTGAAGGCTAAGAAGAGTTAGAAAGATACTTCGTCCCCTTATGGGATTCCTCAATAGTATGAATTCATGCCCCCACTAGAAATCAATCCTAAAACTTTCAGGTTTTTTTTTGGCAATTACTTAACGTTCAATCTAATAAGCCAAAATCCAATGGTTTACTTTCCTGTTTTCGATTAACTCATGGCGTTAATTAATTACCTTTCTCTGTCGTTGTTGAGTAACTGCTTCACATCTGACATCAGTGAATTTCACTGGTCATGACTTCTTATCAAAACTCTTGGAATTATCAATCAAAATTAATCACTTACGAGCATGTAATTATTATCAACATAAATGGATTTTGAAAATTGTTGAGTTATGCAGTTATCTAACAAAGTTAAGTTCATTATATGAACTACGAAATTCAACCATGTCCATAAACCCTTAACAGTAATAATTATTTATAAAAATTCAATTTACCAATTCTGAAACTATAAAATATAGTATAATTTCCATTGACTATTTTATCCTTTATCTTCCAGTTGATCTCAATCCGATTGTTTTTCTTTTTTTTGGGGGGGGGGAGGATGGATGGTGAAATACTGAACAGAGTAATTTGAGAAACTGGAAAGTACAACAAACATCATGATTTGACAGATGTCATCATGTCTAGAAAAACAAAAAGCACATACTAAATTATTATTTATTCATAAAAATTTAAGATTATGAAAATGTGCATTATGTGGTAAATCATATTGTTTTTATGATATATAACAATCTTTTCATCAAAAAGGGGGGTTTGTGGAGACTGTAGTAATTTTAATGGTTGAATTCATGAGTCGACTTAAGCTAGACCATCATTGAAAACCTGGAAGTATTGAATGATCCTTTCATCTAAATATGAGACTCTTCAGCAGACCATCAATCACACATGTGAGCTCTTCATCCCTAGACCACTGAGCCGCCATACAACGGTGTTAATGTCTAACTTCAGTTGATCCATGATTTTGCGCAACAGTCGTCCAGTGCTTCCAGGTTTTCAATGGTGGTCTAGCTTAGATCGACTCATGAATTTAATAATTTAAATCTTTTTATCAACTGAAGTAGTTTCTTATTTTTATCGATCATAAAGTTACTGTTTACATACATCGATGTTTGGTTTCATCGAGATTTGCTGTATGAGTTCTATAACTTTTCCTTATAAAAACATCATTTTTACCAATGCTAAGTCTTCAAAATAAAAGAGAAATCAATGGAACTACGTGTAACTATCAATCCATTATATTAACTAATTCGTATCATCCACAGAAATCAATAACTCACTGCAAAGTCAAGTATCACAGGTAATTGAAAAGACTTACATGTGTTTAGTGTTACTCTTTATGATATCTGAATTAATGTAACCGACCATACTAAAAAAAGATAGTTCATAGGAGAAAATTATCATTTCGACAATACTATCTATGTACACTGTACAGTCGTATTTATAGCTAGGTTGACGTATGGTATTTTACTACAACTAGAGATAGGAGTCTATTCTCAGCCATCATCTAAATGTATCGTAGTCAGTAGTTGCGGTTATGTATTGGTTTATTTTGTTACTCAATTGTAGATATTCGAAAACAATTTGTATCACAGAATTAATTGGTGGTATGACTTTTTCTGTGTTGTAATTTTTCTTCCATCATGACTGACCGTGCTACACTTGGTACTTCCATCGCATGACGGAGTAATATTTTCGTCGTAGGAAAATTTATATTTTTCACATAAGCCAACAAAAGCGACCGAGAACGAAACACGCCGTCTATCATAAATTACGATGGTACAATTAATAATTCCCGCTTCATTTTGGTTGATTCCCCGGTGCAAAGTCAAAACCGTGAACGAGATTGGAGTTCATCCCCACAGTTTTTCTTTAACTTCTAAATCACTACACAAGCTTCTTGTAATACTTGGAAACTCTGAACACCTTATGATGAAAATTAAATGATAACTAGTCGATACGCACCTTCCTCGAAAGATCCACTGCCTTGTGGATCAGACCTTCAGGTCGAAGGCTCGGGGCGTGGCCCCCTAGGAAAACCACCTGGTTCGGTTTGGGCACCCGGGCAGTATCACAGCCCTCACACATATCGAATGAGATTTGTGTGGCGCATATGTATTTGGTGCCTCACTGTACCAATATCTATGTGTTGAAATAAATAAATAAAATCTTGATCATGTTAAACATCATCATCCACTTTATAAAATTTTAATTTAAAAGAGCAAGTTTTATTAGTGAATACACATGAGAAAAAGTTATTCTTTAGTTTGTATTTTTCCGTTGTTGGTATCAAGCACTAAAACTGATCAATGTATATCATAGTCCTCCACGAAAGTCAATACGTTGCGTAATAAAGAAATAATCTACCACACAGTTAACCATAATAGAAACTTTAAGCTAAACGCTTATATCTAAACAATCTGCTCAGGATATACGCATACAAACAGTGAAAAATCAATCACAGTTCTTTAATATAAACAATAAGGAAATACAAACACTCACAAATGAAGCCTATACCCACTGCATGAGCCAATGGCTATCTGTACCCAGTGATTCAGTGGATAAGACTTTATCTTTAGAAAGTGAAAAATTTGAATCTCAGTTACAACATCAACAACAGGATTCAAGTACATCTAATCGATGACCCTTAAAGAGGTGTAACATGCTTCCTGAATTCCGTTACTAGCCACCATACAACTATAGTAAAATTAATCTTCTGTTTGAATGTTTTTAAGAAAAAATACAATTTATTAGCAATTTTTTCCGATATACATCTAAAATAGATAGACATACTTAATTCGTATATGCATCATACATTATTTGATCTATTCGTAATGAACAAAACTGAAAGTCTTTCATTTTTCCCTAAACTTAGGTTAAGTCAAGAATGTACATTATTAGTGTACCTCTCAAAAAGCTTAAAAATTATGGTTTTAAACATTATATTCGTAAATTATCTATTGCTTAGTCTGCTGAAAAAGTTAACCAGTTTTTTAATTCTCAATATTGAGTAGATCTAGAGTATTCCTTGAGAAAAACCCAAAGGGGCTCTGAAAACGCTGGGAAACATTTTATCCAATCAGTATAGAGTAGAAGTTTCTTAAAAACATTTTGAAAGTAAAGATTCACGTGCCATATTTTTAATTTAATGGCTACCTATCCTACTTGCTATGTTTAATAGGGTTCCAGAACCTTCCAGAGGTTCAATACTATCTGAAACGCTATAAATATTCTCGATTTTCTATACACAAACTAATCTTGGAGTAAAACGCTCTTTTCCATATTTCGCAAGTTTTCTCTCATGTTCACGTTGTCGTATAGATTTTAGCCTGTGGGTAATTAGAAGAGCTTAAGAAATCAATTCAAAAGTTTAATCAGAATATTTATCACTCATAAAAGCTTAATAATGAAGAAATATTTTCTTTTTTTCATTATTACATAATGATACTAAAATCATTCAACTTGAATTTGAAGACTTCGGGATAGTATGAGAATTATCTCAATGTTTAATATATTCATTACTTCTTATTAGTCATATTTAATTAATTAGCATAGAATTTATCAATGCAACTTACTTATAAGCAAAGATGAATGATAGCTAGTAGTGGAATTCAAAACGGTACGCTTCGTTCTATTTGGGACTTGTCAAATGAATGTACATGGACCCCGGAGTTGATGTTCACTCTGAGACTCGAACCCAGTGCCTCTCACTTTAAATACCATCTCATTATGCACTTAGCTACTGAGTTCTGATAGTCAATTGCATGTATAATAGGGTGAAGTATAAATTCATTCAGGACTCCATAGATAAGTAAATAACGCTACGGCATTTGGAGGGAACAGTACTGGATTGAAGTTTCAGAGTGAACATCAACTTTGGAATGCAGGTACATCTCTAGCTGACGAGTCCCAAATAAGACGAAACGCATATCCTGTATTCCACTACTAGCCATTAATCATGTTTGCTTTCCAGAGTACAATATCAATTGAATTTAAAATGTATTCATCACTAACATCAAATACATACAATTTATGATTAATATACTAATTTCTTATTTGATTTTAACAGCAATAACTATTGAAAATCTCTTGTTTGTTTGTTTGTTATATCGTGACTTTCTTCTCTAAACAAACCCAAGTTTAGATCTAGACAAATAAGAATATAATTTTTTATAAAATGAAACTAATTTAATGTCATTATAATGTACATAGAATTAGTTAATAAGTAAATTTAATAAAGTTTCAATATATGATCTGATAATGATATAATGATATAAGAATATTATAGAGTACAGTAATTTCATTCAGTATTTTGTGTGTGTGTTTTTTTAGCCGATACAAATAGTTCTAATGGAGAATGAACGCAACAAATTCATAAATTTTCTCAAATCTATTTTTCTGATTACTGATTTTATGAAATTTTTGTTAATACTTACTTACTTACTTACGCCTGTTACCCCCCCCCTGCCTCCGGCGATGGAGCATAGACTGCCGACCAATATTCTCCAATTCACTCTGTCTTGGGCCTTCGTTTCTAATTCTATCCAATTAATGTTTATTCGTCTCATTTCTGTCTACATTTCTTAGCGTAATATGTTCTTTGGTCTTTGTTGTTTCTTCTTTGGCCTTGCTGATTCCAAGTGAGAGGTTGCCTTGTGAGTCACTAGGGTGCTTTCCTAAATATGTATTCTATCCACTTCCAGCGCTTCTTCTTGATTTCCTCCTCCACTGGAGTCTGGTTTGTTCTCTCCCACCATAGGTTTGACCAAAGGATCCGAAGTATTTTGCGTTGACAACTGTTAATAAACACTTGTATCTTCTGGATGATGACTTTCGTAGTTCTCCAAATTTTCGTCCCATACAAAAGAACTGTCTTGACATTTATTGATACCTTGAAATTGTTTACATAATTAACTTGATGAATTCATGGAATACATTATGAACCGGTTTCTATGATTTCTCACTATAGGACCAGATTTAAACTATGTACTTGGGGTAGTAAACACATAGAGAGGATTTTAAAAATGGTTTCTACTATAGGATCTGAAGGTGATTTCGAAAATTTATATTTGAAAGACAGTCTTCAAAGTTTGGTCACTAGGTATGAGACTCTGTCTAGAACGAAACGGCCGTCCAGTGCTTCCAGGTTTCTCAAGGTGTTCTTGCTTTAATTGACTCATACATTCAACTATTAAACCTCAGTTTACCATAATGAATAAACTTGAAACCAAATGATTTTATTTACTACACGATGTATTTGATACTCATATATTGATTTGATTTTGGTGCTAATTATATCAGGTAATCGTGTAATCGTTTATTACATTCATTATGATTATGTAATTCCTTATTTTTTACTATGATTATTAATAGCTATAAACGTCTCCTTTACTTTGCATGACTATCTATTCAACATATAAATAGAGTGTGACCCCTGGAATTTAACCGTGTTGAATGTGTGGAAGTTACAGACCAAGTACAACAATGCGAAGTGACCGAAGTTAGAAATGTAAATCATTGGATGCCAAATCAATGATCTAAGGGTTAGGAGCCAATAGCTAGATCTGAAGGATTTGATTCTAGATGAAAAAAATGGATGCCTACTTCTGAGGAGTTCCATATTCAGAGAAACCGTTGTCCAGTGCTCTATAGTTTTAAATAGTCAGGTCAGTCAGTGATGTTAAATATAAAATATAAATGCACATCAACCTTAACAACGGTTGATCTCATTTCGTGTCTTTCTCCTCTTATTATGATTATCGGTTTCGTTAGCATTCATCACATCTTCAGTAACTAAAGTATGTTTAACCCACACTTCTAATTATAATACTCCTTGTGGTTTGAAACTATTTGCAGCCGATAGGAAGCTTAGAAATAGAACAAACTGATTCTGTTCTTAAGTTTTTTTCCTCTTTCTATGTTTACATTTACCAAAGGACCAAGTTGTATGACATAATCTTGATAATTTTACTATCCGAATTGATTAATCTGTAACTGATCACATTCTTTTCTATTGTACATAGTCCTATAGCCAACTACGTCAAATCCCGTCAGTAGCTTATCGAGATATTCGTCACAGTATGTCACAATATTACATCACCAATGTTGCATTCCTTAACTTACAAACTTCACATTATGCTATCTCCTAAATAATGTAAGAAATTACTGTTGATAATATAGTGTCTAGTACTATGTTGGGCCAACATGGGTTATTCTAGCTTCCGAACAGACCAGTTTGTCCATTCTTCTTGAGTTACATTTTGATCTTGTCAATTATTCGTTTATTAACCTTGACTAATTAAATATGATCGCTTATGTGTGTATTACTTACCCTATTCATTACCGACATGTCGCTTATTTTTGTCATGCTTTGTCGAAACAAGTTGTCTTACATTCTCCTCTTCTCTTTTCTAATTCTTATTCTAAATGTCTATCTAAATAAACAAGTTCTTGAAATAAATCCATTCAACTCAACTTATATTCAGTATCTTTTTATCACACAAACAGATTAGCCTAAATAATATACATAGTTAAATAAAAGATTTATACGTTCATTCATATTCGAATCAGATTAACAGGGTCACTAAAATCAAATAAATTTACCATCTTTATTCTTCCAATCATTGTATCTAGTTAACATGTGCTCTGACTTTATTTACAATAAATAAAAACTTCCCAAATAGGTTTACAATTATGACTTAATACACATCTATTTAAAATGGTCAATGAAGTTAAGATTGTTTACAGATGAGTTCAACAATAGTAAATAAATAATGGAAAAGAAGATACTTTCTTTTTATGATTTCTTTTTTATAGTTCACTTGTATAATAATAAACATACTACTTAATAGATTCTAATTGTAACTTAGAGAAAAATAAAAAGACCAACTTTGATTTTTTTTTCAATGTTCAAATTCATTTTACAATAGTAATTAAAACATTTTAAATTATATAGTCCTTTTAAATATTTATACATTGTCTTTCTTTCATCTAATCATCTTGGCAATTAGAATGTGTGCAGAGCAATGTATATATGTTTGTGTGTGTGTGTATGTGTGTGCGGGTGGGTGTGTGGGTGTGGATGTGCGTGAGGGGGTGCATAGGGGTTTATTTAAACAACACGATTCATGAAAGAATCTTAATTTAGGAAACTGTTTAATATTCTTATTTAAAACGAAAAAGAAAAAAAAGTAGAAAATTAACAGGTATTTATACAATTAAAAATAATAGTGAATGGATGGAAACTAATTTCTGTTTACATTTTGTACTTTTAATGTAATAAGGTATGAAAGAAAAAATTCATTTTTTTGTAATTTTTATAATAATTCATTTAATCTACCACAGAAAACGACAAAGGAATTCCAACCAGCAGTTCAATTGAATATAAATTGATCTAATGTATTTAGTTAGTCTATATATGAATCCTTCACATACCTGGGAAGCATCATCGATGAACAAGGAGGTTCAGATGCAGACGTAAATGTGAGGATTGGCAAAGCAAGAGCCTCATTCCTACAATTGAAGAACATATGGAACTCAAAACAACTTTCAACCAATATCAAAGTCAGAATCTTCAACACCAACGTCAAGGCAGTTCTACTGTATGGAGCTGAAACTTGGAGAACTACAACAACCACCATCAAGAAGGTTCAAGTATTTATAAGTAGCTATCTACGCAACATACTAAACATCTATTAGCCGGATACCATCAGTAACAGCCTTCTGTTGGAGAGAACAAACCAGGTTCCAGCTGAAGAGGAAATTAGGAAAAGACGGTGGAAATGGATCGGACATACATTACTCAAATCACCAAACTACATCACGAGGCAATCCCTGACTTGGAATTCTGAAGAGAAGTGGAAAAGAGAAAGAGTCAAGAACACATTTCGTCGAGAAATAGAATCAGATATGAAAAGGATGAATAGCAACTGGAAAGAGCTGGAAAGGAATGCCCAGGACAGGGTTGGATTTAGAATGCTGGTGAGCGGCCTATGCTCCTTCACGAGGAGTAACTGGCGTAAGTAAGTTAGTAATATATGAATAAATGAAAAGTTTCATAACTACTAGTTACTAGATATCTAAGCTTAAATGATCTATCACAAACCAGTTTATGTAAGACGTTATCTTCATGAATATGAGCATAAAAGTTCAAAAATAGAGCATACAGATGTAATTTATTATTAAGAAATTGGAATAAATTCCTAGATAGCCTTAATCGGTGAGACTATGAATTTATGGACGACCTTTGAGCGACTCCGAAGTGACCTTGAGAATGTTTACCTACTGACTAGGACTATATTAGGGATTTAAAGCAGTTTGAAGAATGAGGATTACGATTTACAGTTGATGGTTAGGGTTAAGAATTAGATTTAGGGTTTCCATCACGAACTGACATCAGCTATAATACCAAGACTCTATTTAATCAAATGAATGAATGAATTTTGCACCGAAATCCAAGATCTGTTATCATAAATCTGATTGGTTCGTCCATAAATTATAGTCTCGCCCTTTAATCTTTTGACTGTAGGCCATGATTAGTAAAGCTTCTTATCTGGTACCTTAAAAAAATCGAAATTACATGTGGTGTAAATCAAAGCTCATTAATTTAAATTCAGATTCCTGTCAAGAGATTAGATTGTTAGGACGATAGTTGTCAAAAAAGAAATCATAGAAAAAAATTGGGATTCATAAATAGAACCGTTTACCTATCCTATTCACTTGAATTAACTTAGCAACAAAAATGGTAGCTTATAATACTTACATATAAAAATCATATCTGTTTCAGGAACTAGTGGCTACCTAGACTCACTAGTTCAGTTGACATTTGCAGTGAAACATATCGGATTCAAGTCCTGATATAAATTTCGACACTAGGAGATGTAGGTACATTCAACCAGAGTCTTAAATAGGATAAATTATTCATGCCTCAACGAATGTAGTGGTGAAATACTATTGATAATTACATAAGAAAGTACTTAACTAATTATATATATAAAACATTGAATCGAGATACCAAAGTAATCATTGTAGTCTATCTTAAATTATATCACAGGTTAGTAATTATGTACTCACAATGTGGTGTATGCCGTTTGTGTTTGTAGATATAAGCTGTATGTAACACAAGTCGGAAGTGGAATGTCTACAATCAAAAAGTTGAGAAGAAAGAAGAAAACTGAAATCAGTCAAGATAACAGGAATGAAACAACAATGTAGCTCATAAAAGCCAATTCAAACAGGATGTACAAATGATGTATTTGATGTATGATTTACACATTTTACTAAACCACTGTGTGATTGTGCATTAAACAATAAATTGATCACCCCCACCTAAATTCTCGTTCACTATAATATTACAATATCATTGTCGGGGACGTTATATCCCTAAAACTCATATTTTGTAGTTTTATTTTTGCGGAGCTTCTATGCAGATGTATGCTTAGGCATTTCTTACCACCCACGAACATAGTCGATTAACGAACTTATCGATTAAATGTTTAAAAAACTTCCATGGCAATATCTATTATATATATCTTGTATAAATACGCTTGATTTGTGTGCTTGATGGACCTGGTATCTTCTGCTTGTCTGTAGAATACACTTTCTACATCTTACCAAGACTTCTGGATCGAGTTAGCTGAGTCGGGGACAACGGACCAGTATAGCCTATCGAGTCTCTGAATCCTTGATTCTTCGTTCCGTTTTGAGTAAGACGAATCAGCAATAGCATTCAAGTTAACGAACATAACAATCACTGACACTATTTTTCAAGCAATTTTTTAATTTTATCATTCCCATTAATTTTTATATTGCTTTTCCATTCTTTAATCAGTTCAATTCAGCAATGACTTCATTCTTTAAACTAGTTAAGATAAATACAACAGTTACTAATGTTAAAGTGATTTATGGGAGAAGAAGAAAAAGAAAAAGAACGAGTTCAATGAATAGATGATAAATTTAAACGAAACATTCAAAAAATATATTTCTTTTTCCCCTTAAAATATTCCTATATTAAAATTAACTAAAAAGATTTATTACACGTACTTTTATCATTGTTCAATCTGTTTTCACTTCATTTCTATTAAGCACATGTAGATTGATATCAGAAAGGTCTTGTGGATATTATAGTAATTTCAGTAGTTGAGATCATGAGTCGAATCTCATGAGGCAAGATTGTGGATGCACACTGCTGAGGAGTCCTACAATAGAAAGAAATGGCCATCCAATGCTTCCATGTTTTCCATGGTGGTCTAGTTTCATGATCTCAACCATAGAGATTTGTTTAATACCATTTGTTTATCCACTGTGAACTTGCATACTAGCTCAGCAATATGAATTAAGAATGATCCTAACAGAAACTTTATACTGGCTTGTGACGATAACAACAACAGCAACAAAAGGTTTTATAAACTGAATATATTTTGTCGCTTTTTTTTAGAAAAAAGAAAAGAATGAAAAAAGTTTTAGTCTCGATATGTAAATTGAAAACGGGAAAAATGAGAAAAGAGATTTACTTCTTGTTTTTTTTGTGTTTTCTCTCACTGAAACTTTTAAATTCAAATATGTAACTGTGGCAAACTTCACGTTTCTTTGTTTGTTTTTCTTTTGCAAAATGGCAAGGGAAACGAAAAGTAAATTCTTGACAAATTAGTTTATTAATATCTATGCTAATTAATGGAGGTTAACTATGAATAACAAATATATATATATATATATATATATATATATATATATATATATATATAGAAGAGACATCAATTTCTGGAAGATATTAATAGGCTCTTATTATACTAAAATATTTAATGTATAGAAAGATAAATATACCTCAAGTTTGTTAGGAGACATTGATGAGAAAAGGACATACACAAATTAGGTACATTCTTGAACTAAGCTAGATTAGTAGTGAATTTCATTGGATTGTAGTGTCAGTTACTATCTTAAGTCTACATAGGTCATTCCAGCCTCTGAACAGATCAATCTATTCATTCTACTCAAGCTACATTTTGGTCTTGTCTATTATTCAGTTATTAAACCTGACTGTTTTTATATGATCATATGTACGTGTATTACTTACCCTATTCACCGCATATCTGTAATTTATTTTGAATCTGATTATGAAAGTTTTTAAAAGAAAAAAAATGCACTGTTTTTTATAATCGTTGCAAACTATGACGTAATAGCTGTCCACTACTTAATTTTTAATACTTTTGAGGTTGATATCAGTCATATGATACAAAAATACTATGGTCGAGAACCGATCAGTGTTAGACCACCATGGAAAACCGGCAAGAACTGGACGACCCTTTCGTCCTACTGTGGGACTCCTCAGCAGTGTGCATCCACGATCCAACCTCGTGAGATTCAAACCCGTAACTTATCAGTCTCGTACGCGAGCGTCTAACCACTAGACCACTGAGCCGGTCAGCATTCAATGGTGTTGATAACTAACTCCAACTAAGCCAAGAAATTTAACCAACGTCCACCATTGTTTTTAGTGAGTTACTATCTCACAACAGACCTGGTTGAACTCCAGTGCTCATTACTTCTCACTAGAACTCCAGGATATACCTCTAGAAGTATGAAATGTCTAGATATGTTTTTATTGATCCATTTCACAATGGTTATATTTAATGGTTCATTAGGAAAAAATATTACAGTTAAGCATATATCACTCATCATTTTGTGATAAAAGTTTTAACAACTATAAACAGGAATTAAACAAAAGTATATATATTTATCTCTACTAAGATTTTAAGTGAACTTAAGCATTGAATGGTAATTATAGTAAAGTTAAAACTAGAACTTTTCGGATCAGATCACTCATAAATGGTTAAAATACATTATCATGCTAAGTCATTTAGTTTCAAAGGTCACACTACATGAATTCATATTATTACTTAAGCCTGTTACTCCTAATGGAGCATAGGCCGCCGACCAACATTCTCCAACCCACTCTGTTCTGGGCCTTCCTTTCTAATTCCATACAATTCTTGTTCATTCTTCTCATGTCTATCTCCACTTCTCGGCGTAATGTGTTCTTTGGTCTTCCTCCTTTCCTTTGGCCTTGAGGATTCCATGTGAGGGCTTGCTTTGTGGCGCAGTTCGATGCTCTCGTCAATCGGTGTCCTATCCACTTTCAGCGCTTCCTCCTAATTTCTTCCTCCGCTGGGATCTGGTTTGTTCTTTCCCACAGTTGGTTGTTGCTAATAGTGTCTGCCCAACGGATGTGAAGTATTTTGCGTGGACAGCTGTTAATAAGCACCTGTATTTTCTGGATGATTGCTTTCGTAGTTCTCCAAGTTTCCGCCCCATACAGTAGAACTGTCTTGACATTTGTATTGAAAATCCTGACCTTGAATTCATATTATACATTTTGATCAATAGTATATATTAGAATACAATATTTGTTTATGCAAATGTGGAATAATTTCAAATGTAGAAAGGAGATCAGATTTCTTACATCATATTTAGATATTTATGAAAGTAAAAAAACTTAATTCAAGAAATCTAATCTATATTTCAGATTACTTGCGCTTGAGATCTAAATTCTCGATTATGTGATGGGTACAAAGTCATGAAAGCAATTTGTTCACTTTCATTATGTGTATGCGATTAAAATTGTGTATGCGCACTGCTGAGGAGTCCCACAATAGAATAAAACGGCCGTCCAATGCTTCCAGGTTTTCCAGGGTGGTCTAACTTCGATTGACTCATGAATCCAACTATTAAATAGATAATAGTTGATGGTTCATGATATTTTTTAAATAAAATTCTAACCGTATAGTTCAAAATCAGATAAAATACATCTACACATTAGTTATTTGTTGATGAAGCTTATCGATTAATATTAAGTAACTTTACATCTAGGGTTATACATTCCTTATTATTCTCTGGAAGAAATTGAATTTAGTCATGGAAAAGTACACAATTCTAAAGAGTTCTAACATTGTCTTCTATTAACTCTGGTATATTTGTAATAATAACAGTAGAGGTATGAAAAGTTTGGTGCTGTGAATTGAAAGTAATACAAATGTTTACTAGCAGAGGAATTCATAAATGGCCCTAATCATCATACACAACCTTCGTACCTTAAGGGAGGTTCCTCGGGATATATGGAAATTTTATCCTGCACTATGTCACATACCTTACTGTTATATATTTGTCAGGAAAAAGGTTTATCAGTTATTGTGTCTTTCCTTTCATAGGAGGAATAGTGACAGAACTGATTACCTCTTAAGATGACAGGTTCTGCAACTTGCTGATCGAACTTGATCACAATATAAACCATAATACAATTCACTAAATGAAAGAAATTAACCATGATGGACAAATATATTAAATAACATTTAATCATACCTCTATCTTCATGAGTATAGTATTAAGGTAATGATACACAGTCACATGAGTAAATAAAATGTCTTCAGTATATCCAGCAATGTATAACCATTTTAAGTGCTTCAATCTAAAGCTTAACTGCATGAGTAAAGCTATGTATGTGAGTTTTTGTCTACATCAAAATCTTTTGATTGAATTGTTTATTTTAATCTCCCTGTCATTCAAATCTAACTAGTTTGTTCAAAAGTGGAACTAAACAGGTTTGGATCTTCCTATTGATGTTTAAGAATGAGATTGATCAATCTTTCTTTTTGTTTACATGCTATATTCAAAATAATTAGCATTACAAGTTGATTCTTGTTTTAAAGGCCTTTTTTAACTTAACAAATGCTATATCATTTCAAATAAAATACTTTTACCATTATAAGCAATTATAAGTGCAGTTATGATATTCAATTAAAATGTACAACAGTCATTAGTTGAGATCATGAGTCAGTTGAAGCTAGACTATCATGGAAAGCCTGAAAGCACTGGACTGATAGGACCTGGGTTCGAATCTCACGTGGATACGCACTGCTGAGAAGTCCCACGATAGGACAAAACGGCTATTCAATGCTTGTAGGTTTTCCATGGTGTTCTATCTTACACTGACTCATGATCTCAACTATTGAAATTACAATAACATCCACAAAAACCACTTCTGATGTTAGGCAATAGATTATTGTATCTTCAGGTTACAATATTCTATTCTTGTCTAATTAAGTCTATGGAAACCATATGACTGAATAATTTACCAGTTTAGTTTTTACTATCACTGATATTCAATTTACAAACTTTTCAGACAAGTACAATAAAGTGGAAAGTTTAAAAAACAATAACAGTAATAAAAGTGAGAC
Organism: Schistosoma mattheei; assembly: GCA_944470405.2. Lineage (NCBI taxonomy): Eukaryota > Metazoa > Platyhelminthes > Trematoda > Strigeidida > Schistosomatidae > Schistosoma > Schistosoma mattheei. Next base: position 14,269,878 of record OX103947.1, on the reverse strand, counting down.
TGATAGGTCCTGGGTTCGAATCTCGCGGGGTGCGGGACCGCGGATGCTCACTGCTGAGGAGTCCCATACTAGGACGAAACGGCCGTCCAGTACTTCCAGGTTTTCCATGGTGGTCTAGCTTCAATTGATTCATGATTTCAATCTGTGAAATTTCTAAAATCTCCACAAACCCCCTTCTGATAAAAGTGGATAAACATAAAATTATTAATCAATTACGTAATCTAGTTCATAATTATTGATTTATTCTTCATTAACTTATCTACACTTGACCTTTAATTACCATAAATCAATCATTGAAATTGATTATTATTATGATTATTACGGTCAATAAATTAATTGCAAATCTATATCTAAATGTCAAATTAGAATTTATACTTTAATTAAATAATTAGAAGAAACTATACAATCTGATAGAAGGGTAAGTCGTAAAAAGATTATTAAAGATAATTAAACAATCCATAAGATTATACGTTCAAAAAGTTTATTCACACACTGAATCTATCATGGTAATATTGATTTATTATCCACATTGGTTTATTTTTTTCATTATCTCTGTTTCTTATTATCCCCAATTTAGTCAGTTGACAACTTATTTTGCAAATATAAATGTATCAGAAGAGGTTTTTGTTGATATTATGAAAAATTCAATAGTTGAGATCATGAGTCAATTGAAGCTAGACTATTGTGGAAAACCTGGAAGCACTGAATGGCCATTTTGTCCTATCATGGGACTCCTCATCCACAATCTCACCTCATGAGATTCAAACCCAGGTCTGTTGTGAGATAGTAACTCACTGAAGACACTGGTGGATGTGTCGCTCAGTTTCGTGGATTAGGTGAAGTTAGACATGAATACCGTTGGATGCTGGCTCAGTCGTATAGTGATCAAGTGCTGGCGCGTGACTGATAGGTCCTGGGTTCGAATCTCGTGGACTGGGATCGTGGATGCGCACTGCTGAGGAGGCTTACATCAGGACGAAACGGTCGTCCAGTGCTTGCAGGTTTTCCATGGTGGTCTAGCTTAGATCGACTCATGATCTCAACTATTGATATATAAATGACTTTATATATATTTGATCAGATTGTTCAAAATGCATTACGCTAATATGGTACATGGTTCTGGTGAACTTTGTCTTTGTGATTCACTATCCAAACATATCAACAGTGTGATAAAAAAATTAGTTTCTAATGTGTAGTAGATTGTTCAATTATGCGACATAAAGAATTGACCACAATAATGACTTAAACATTTAGCTTAAATTACCAGTAATTACTTCTTCAATCATCTTATGTGATATTAAGTTATTCATTTTCTAGTTTGTCTATTACGCTCTATATCTGTAAACATGATAAACTACATGTTTAGTGGAATGATGAAAATTTATTCCATGTTTGGATTAGCTGTCAACTACTTATAATCAGAAATAAACATCAGAATATGGGAAGACGATGAATGAAACTATCAGACAGAAATTTCGATTATGATGTAAATGAACTTAAGACTTGGTTGGAAATTAGGTGTCGTAGCTTATTCATAATGCTCTCCCTTAGTTACCTAAATGTTTTTGGTTCAAATTCTATCATAATCCAGGTTTTTATTCAACTTTTCACATACAATAATCATTGTTCTAACTAATACTATCTCACATAGTTCGATTAATCACAGTTCGTCTATTTGTTATTCGAATTAAGCCATTTGGTGTTCAACTTTTAATCTATCGAAAAAATCACTTATCATAAACATAATAAGAACTACTGAATTACTGATTTTATGCAACACTCCCTGAATAACCATTTATGATTTCAAATTATGGTAGCTGAAAAGTTACTTCATGATTACCTATATGGATCAGTGATACTGTAAGTTGAATGAACTTAGTTCCAGTACACCTTACAGCTTTGATCCGAGATTATAGTCACAAATGTCTTACTTCAAAGAATTGAAATATACAAAATGTTAGCAATTTTTTATACAAGATTTCAATATTCTAATTTATCAATTTAGGCTTAATGTAACTAAATTTGTTTCAATCTTGGATTACTACATCTTTAGTAAATGCCTATTCTGAAAAGTTATGAATGTTCCTGAACACTAAATAGTTTGTTCTAATGTATAAACATTTTAATTCTTGATAAATGACTCAGTATATGATTAAATTAAAATATTTGTTTTATTAATATAGACAAACATAAGATTGTTTGTTACTTGGCTTTTCCCGTCTATTTAAATCTATACTGTAATAAGTAAATTCTATGGATAAGTATTTGAATATAATACCCATCACATTAGATAGTTAAAATTAATCAATCAAGTATTTTTAATAGAAGTTATCAAATTGTTATCACTGACTGATTGAAAACATGTTAGCTATTATTATGATGATGACAAGCTCTACCAAGTTACTGTATCCGTTGAGATATAAAGGTATGTAATCTGTTAAATGTACGACAGTATTAAACAATTTATTTCTTGACATCTTATGATGTACAACTTGAAGAAAATGTTCAACCTTTTCAACTTTTAATATTCATATAGTTCTTAAGATAACTTTCTCAATACAGTATTTCGCATATGAACTCATATAAATCATTTTTCGTTAAGCGTTGTAAATAAATGTCAATGTCTTGAAATGTAACCAAGTACACCAAATAAGAATTCATAAATGCTCAAGAAAGACTATTTATTATATATCTTCAGTAGATTAATATCAGAACTAACCACAGAGAGTTAATAGTAACTATTTATTTGATATTCACTTGATATTTGAGGAAACTTGTTGACGTACAGATATCCAAACCTTCATGGTTTTGTGTTTTGGTTTTTACTTTCAGGATTAAGTCATTTAATCTTCTGTACTTATGAATTTTTACATAAATCTCAACTAGTGGATTAATTTAAAGGTAAGGAACATTATTATTATATCACTCCTATTTGCGTAAATAAGAATATTCTATGTATTTTTTTATGCAGCTATTTATCATTTATGATTTTCAATCTAATAAACCAGTAAGCGTCTCAAAGTCCTTGGAGATATTGTATTTCATTCAGCTGGAACTTCTTCATATGGTAAAATCTGGATAAAAAGTAGGGTAATTTATTGGACACTATAACATATCTTTAAAATTCTGATCACATAGGTTACTGAATAAATGATCAAAAAGGAAAGAACGAATACCTCTATGTGTGTTTATTATCTTATAATATGAAAGCGTCTACTTGACAGTAACTAATAAAAACTTAAGAAGACAAATGAACCTTATATTTTGTCTAAGGATAAAATTATCAATCACATAATCAAACAAATATAACTTTATCTGATTGAACTAAAGTGGTACTTAGATTTCCTTTTTGACTAATCTGTAAGGTTATCTCAAAACATACATCAATAGATAACTTTTCTGCTTTGATTTCTCCCTTTCTTATGGGATTGAGAAGAAATTTTCAGCATACCAGTCATCACATCTGAATCGGCTAGAGAATTACCAAAAACCATGGATAAATCTCCGTTTATTTCGTCTTAGTTAAAAGCTCTTCATCTCTAAGCGTGTACAATTACATTTAAGGTTGAACTCTGAACCATTAGATCTCGCATCAAGCAAGATACCTTTAGACCATGTAATGGAAAGCCGACGTTTCATATATGCCAACTTCATCTCAGTTTACTATAGTTTGCGATGGTTCTCCAGCTATTATTAGTCAATAAAAATTGCCTTTTTCCAAAATGCAAACATAGATACTACTTATTCACATTCACGAACAGTAATTCATTGGTAGAATACAGAGTCTTAACCGAATAATCCGAACAATAAGATCTCACTTGATTTAAATCACACTATGACTAGACTTGGAAATCATTACCAGAAACTTGAAGTCAATAGTAGAATCAATACATCAGAATGATACCGTTTAAAGTAGATGATGGACAGTCGCTCGATTTCATGGATTGGTTGAAGTTATACATTAACCCCCTTGGATACCGGCTCAGTAGTTTGGAGTTTAAGCGTTCGCACACGAAACTGATAAATCCTGGGTTCAAATCTCGTGAGGTGGTAGCATGGATGAGTACAGCTGAGGAGTCCCACACTAGGAATTAACGGCCGTCAAGTGCTCCTAGGTTCTCCACGGTAGTCTAGCTTCAATTGACTCCTGAGTTTAACTATAAAATTACTAAAATCTCCACCTAACTACTTCTGATAATAATGTAGAATTACTCACTTTTTTTCTTCACTTTATTTAGACTTTTCAAATCTCTGTTTCTAGTCACTTCGTTTTACTTTTCTTAATTGTTAATCCTTATAGTTTTGACAATAAAATATTTCTATTATACCAAATAAACCATAAATATTTTGTCAAATGAAACTGTATTATTGTTAAATTAAAACAAAACAAAAAGGAAGAACAGTCCTAAAATTTCTATATTCATTATGAAATGCTATGAATTAATCATTAGCCAAAAACCTTTAGGCATCTATTTGTAATGTAAAGGTATTATTTGTTTTGTTCTTTTCTTTTTTATTACAAACTAATGAAAAATACCATATGACTATGGGCAAAATTCTGAACAAATTCTATTTGAAAATATAATCTATGGAGGTAACATTAATGAAAGTAAAATTATTAAAATGTACCGTAGTAGTTAAACTCTGTAATCCTAGCCAAATATTTATAATTTCAATGGTTAAAATCATGAGTCAGTTGAAGCTAGACCATCATGGAAAACCTAGAAGCACTGGATGGCCGTTTCGTCCCATTGTAGGACACCTCAACAGTGCACATCCACGACCTCGTCCCCTGCGAGATTCGAACCCAGGACCTTAGATCTCGTGCGCAAACGCTTAAACTCTAGACCAGTGGGACGGCATCTAACATATGCTCACTAGTGACTGACTTCAAGAGGTATTTCCTGGAGTTCTAGTGAGAAGTAGTGAACGGTGGAATTCAACCAGGTCTGTTGTGAGATAGTAACTCACTAAAAACAATGGTGGATGTGTCGCTCAATTTCGTGGGTTAGTTGAAGTTAGACATTAACACCGTTGAATGCCGGCTCAATGGTCTAGTGGTTAAATGCTCGCGCGCGACTGATAGGTCCTAGGTCCGAATCTCGCAGGGGGCGAGGTCGTGGATAGGCACTACTGAGGAGTCCCACAAAAGGACGAAACGGCCGCCCAATGTACCCAGGTTTTTCATGGTGGTCTAACTTCCACTGACTCATGATCTCAACTATTGAAATTACTAATAATATCAACAAAACCCATTAAATATTAAATATTTATAATTTTAAATAAGAATATATTTCAGAGTTTATCTTGTCCATAAAACTGTGGTTTTGTTAGAACTTATGGTCTTGTTTCCCTGTCAATACTAGGACAAAATGGCCCTCCAGTGCTTTCACGTTTTCTATGATAGTCTAACTTTAGTCGAGTGATGAATTCAACTATAAGATTTTTAGTTTACTTTTCTATTAAAAATTTGTTATAAGTCTTAAATCGTATAAACTGACCGAAAAAAATTGACTGATTAAATCTAAACACTATACTACTACTACTAACTAACTAACTAGACAGTACTCAAGAATGTCATTTCTGAGATAGAAAAAGAATATTGATGGAAAACTTTGATTTGAAATTAATAACATAATCATTTAATTCCTGTTTCTAATCTGTCTATACTTTTATTATCAGAAGGGGTTTTGTGGAGATTGTAGTAATTTCAACAGTTAAGTCATGAGTCAATTGAAGCTAGACCACCATGGAAAACCTGGAAATAGTGGACGGCGTTCCATCCTATTGTGGGACTCCGCAGCAGTGCACATCCACGCCCCCTCCTGGCGGGATTCGAACCCAGGACCTATCGGTCGAGCGCCAGGCGCTTAACCAACTAGACCACTGAGCCGGTCGGCATCCAACGGTATTCATGTCTAACTTCAACCAATCAAGAAATTGAGCAACGCATCGAATCCCGCGAAGCGGGGTTGTGGATGTGAGCTGCTGAGGAGTCCCACAATAGGACGAAACGGCCGTCCAGTGCTTGCAGGTTTTCCATGGTGGTCTAGCTTCAATTGACTTACAATCTCATCTGTTGAAATATACTTTTATTGTTGGTAAAATGAAATGATGAATAAGTGACAAATCTATACACCTAATAAATTCTAATTTGACTATATTCAACTTATAGAAACTTAATTTACACCTATACAACTAAAAATAATATGATTCTAATATTCTTTTATTTTTTCTAAGCATTTATTATATCTCATTAATCAATTCATCATTGAGAAGGATGGTTCTTGATATGAAAACATTATAAGAGGGGAAATGTAGATAATATTTATGTCTGTTAACTGATGCTTATCTACTTTAAGTAAACTGAATAATTCAACGAGAGAAAAAACACAACAGGAAATCACACTTTAATCAAAATTATTGGTGATAACAAGCAAATAATGACTGATTGAATAAAAAATCTGGAACGGATTATAATCCGACTATTATCCCTATTATTATTTTTATTATTACTAATATTTTTATCATTATTATCACTACCACTTTTATATAAACTACATATGTGTGAAATGTATTATTCCTATAGCGGAGTCTGATATTGTGTTCCGGACTCAACGGACAGGACTAGATGAGAAGATATCATGTCGAGGACGAATGAGGGTTCAGAATTGATGTAAGGCTTCTCGTATCGGTTGACATGTCATTAGTTTAGCGCAGGAACAGGGTCACATAAGTTAGTATTTTACTTACTTACGCCTGTTACTTTCAATGAAGCATAGGCCGCCGACCAACATTCTCCAACCCACTCTGTTCTGGGCCTTCCTTTCTAATTCCATACAATTCTTGTTCATTTTTCTCATGTCTATCTCCACTTCCCGGCGTAATGTGTTCTTTGGTCTTCCTCCTTTCCTTTGGCCTTGAGGATTCCATGTGAGGGCTTGTCTTTGTGACGCAGTTGGGTGCTCTCGTCAATGTGTGTCCTATCCACTTTCAGCGCTTCCTCCTAATTTCTTCCTCTGCTGGGATCTGGTTTGTTCTTTCCCACAGTTAGGTTGTTGCTAATAGTGTCCTGCCCAACGGATGTCGAAGTATTTTGCGTGGACAGCTGTTAATAAACACCTGTATTTTCTGGATGATTGCTTTCGTAGTTCTCCAAGTTTCCGCCGCATACAGTAGAACTGTCTTGACATTTGTAATGAAAATCCTGAAAGTTAGTATTTTGACTGGTGATTTTGTTGTATGATACTTGATAGGGGAAAAATTCATAAAAGTGACAATACGTTTCTAAATCATTCATAAACTTATTTATATCCACCAAGTTATTTAAATAATTGTCTCCATTGTCTATCTTGTTATAATCCATGGTTGTCTTTCATGAAGAAATGTGTAATTGTTGATTTGTACCTCCAAAATAAATCTTATTATGAGTCTTATATTAATAAAAACATTAAGGATCTTTCTTCTTACTTATCTTCATATATCATCTTCAGGTTAATATCCTTGTTTATTTGCGATATTTTAGGCTATGAAATACTTTTTTTGATTACTTAACCTGTAAACTAAAATCTCATTGTAATATTGTATGACGGTGTGACTGATAATACTGAACTAGGAATGAATACGTTGATGTATTGGAATGAAATTATAACAGTAATTGAGACTATTATATACTGGCTAGTGTGAGTATAAGATTAACTATTTGATAACTTAATACTTTGATGACATTAGTAACCATATCAGACAATTCATAAGAATTATCAAATTATGTAGTTTGTTGTTCAATCAAATTGAATGTTTTCAATAGATCATTGGTTACAGATTATTTTTGAAAGGGAAAAAACAGTTCAGAAATGATTGCATCGCAAATATTCAAGTTAATTCACCAAACATATTACCAACGTATGATATAGACAAATCAAACTAGTAATCAGCTTCATACTTTAATGGTTGATTGATAATATAATAGTAACATTGAAAGTTACAGCTTGTCTAATCGTCGTTTCTGACACTATTTGATTAATTATTAAACTGTAGTCAATTCGCGAAATACTTTATGTCTATAATTCAGTAAAGAAATATATGGTGTAATGTACGGTGTAAGAAATTCATTGAACTGTTCACTACAGAAAAACTAACTTCATATTAACTAATCTCCTAGTATGAAGCATCTCATTAGTGAGTATACACAACCCTACAAGGGACAAAATTAAAAACCTACACGGCTCGCATGGAAAACTTAACAAGAGAATTCAACAAACTCCACAAAACCCCTACACTAGTCATAATCAGTCACTCACTAGTGATTAAGTTTAATAGATTGCCCCAGGAATTTTAGTGATGAGCTGTAACCAGTAGAGCTCAATCATATCAAATGTGAGATCATCGTTTATCAACGGCATAAGAAGATGACTGCTTAATATTAAGCATAAAATTGGCCCAGTTACCGTATAAAGGTATGAATATATTAACCAACACTCTTTAACCTCAGACACACATTCTTAAATTGTTCAATAATACGTTAAATCATTTGATGAGCAATTGAATTTTACAACATATAAATCATATGGCTGACTGAGAATATATTTTTATAACATTTAAATCAGGATTAATCTACAGGCATATGACAGACGTACAACTGTAGGAAGTCAGTATATACATAACCTGACTAGAAACATAACCAGGATTCTTTAATGATTTTCTCTTGAAGTTCTTGAAGTTCATTAAATGATATAGTGATTTCCTTTAAATTCTATTACAAATAGTTATTCATTCATCACATTGAATACTAATAATCAAATTTTTACAAACTGAATCATTTATATGGTTTTGAAAGTGCATTAACTGCAATGAAGCTATGAAAGGTACTAAATGAATCAAAACAAAGAATAGTAAACACTTAACGTGTGTTTTGTCCTTGCTGACACTCATCAGAAATAATTATTTAAACTTTGAAAAAATTGTAACTTATTAGAAATGAAACCACATATAAGTTAGTTAAACGAACATACTAGTTATCATCAAATCATTCATTCCATAACTAAATTCCTTTTTTTTTGTTTTAAGGAACGAATAGTTTATACCTTTTATTATCAATAAACTTTGCATAATAAAAATTATATTTTTTCGACAACTATTATTGAAAATCCTAACAATTATGTAAACATATTGGCACTTAGATAAATGAACTGTATCATTTATAATTTTATGAGCTCTTGTTCGGTATATATAAATGTCGAAGATAAATTTTGTTAAACCAAATAACTAGATACTACACAGTCACTAAATATTGATTATGAAAATCGTATTTTTTTTCTTAATGTAGGTATTTTCGCAGATAAACTTTTTTTGTTTTAATCCCGCCTAACTAAGTAAAGGAAGCCTGAAGGGCTGTCTGGAAAGGAAAAGGACAAAGATCTCAAGACTGGAGCACTGGAGGAACTATAACAAACGGACATATTACAGTTTACTATGCTGGTTTTTTTGTGTAAGTAGGAAAATCGATTTGTGCAGTGAAAACGGATACATTACAGTCTACACATTCCAACCACTTTCGTAAACTTTGTATCAACACGAAGGCCTTTAAAGTAATAATGAATACGCCAGTATAAGACGTGAAACTACCACAGTTATATATGGAATGCACACGTCGAGGACATAAACACTAAACAGTACACACATAAGCATAGATGCAGGTGGACACTAGTATACGTTACATGCTTAGATATAATGCATAAAACGAGATCTATACATCCATATTACACACATACATATAAATGCTTCTGCTTGCAAGTACACGTTACGTGCATATATAGAATGCACAGACGAGGCCTGCACACTCCGTGGTATGCTCATAGGTACAGATACGATCCACTCTAAGACATGCCCTGAGGTTGCCAAACACTAAATGAATCACAAGTTATTAAACCGGTTCGGTTATAATTCGTCATTTGACTACTCGCTCTCATCTCACTCATATCACAAGCGCGTTTCGTATAGGGCTCTGAGCACTGGCTACAGTACAGTTTGTGGTCTCCGTTCTGATCTGCGCCTACCAGACCTGATGGATCTTTCCAGAGTGAGTCAGACCACGCACCAAAAAAAAATTTCCCCTAATACTAAATTACTCGCCTCTCAATACAAAGAATACGTTCTTCTCTATTGATTATAATTTGAGACGGAGTAGAGGATTTTCTTGACCTCCACCGATTTAGGCATAGTAGATCTCTGCTTAGCCGCCTGTGTTATCTCATGAACAGGTTTCACTAACTCCTGAGCACTACGAAGAAGTGCAGGTTGGTCTTTGCCTTGGACAAATGAACTTACATCGTGAAACAAATATTTCTTCTTAGAGTTTCAAATCTACCGATTCCTACAAAAGACACTTTTCACTTATTGAAAAGTATGCTATATCAACAAAAATGGTTAATTTAGAGGACAAAGTAATCTTACTCATACTTGTATCCCATTATATTCATAAAACTACTGGTGACTTAAAACATAATCACTGGAAGTGAAAATTGTCTACAGTTATGTATTAATAACATAATTTTTAGAAATGTTTCAGAAAAAATACACAAATGGAAGTGAAATATTTAAATATTGTTGAAGAGTCTTAATTTAATGAATGATAGTTGTTAAGACTTGATATGATGGAAAGAAAAGTCTAAATTCGATTGATTTACTCATTACGAGTTTTGGTTCAACATTACATCCGTTTCGATTCAACATGAGTATCATTCAGTGTAGTATTTGATTGTTTTTTCCAGTATGATATTTTCTTCTGTATAATAAACCATATCCTTGTATTCACTTGACATGAACTATGCTCATTAAGTGATTTGTTATAACTGAATATGTGATTTAATCCTAATTATTAACCAATATTGTGTTCTTACTTTCTCATCGTGGGGATTGCCGAGGTCCCTCGTTCCAAGTATAAGTGATCAGCGTTTTTTTCCGGCACAGCAATCTGCAACGACCGAATATAACAAGAATATACTGATCACTTCTAATAATCTGAATATTCTCAGATTTTGAATTTTTCTATATCTTGTTCATAAAATTCTAGTTAATAGAATTTTATCGCTTTCAGTTATTAAGTAACAGTCATTGTATAATTTCAATAAATTACTAGTTAAATATGTGTATTATGTCGGCAAGCAAGATAGAAAATCTCACTCTCAGTCTGTAAAATAAACCTACTTCTGATCTAGAAATTATTTGATTGGCACAACTGTAACTGTTAGATATAAAGATCACTTTGAAGGCTTGATCAGGTTTGGGATCTGCAGATTTGATTTTCACAATATTTCTCTTCAAAATAATAATAATATTAATTAGTTGTGCTATTCAAGATGGCTTCTATGGACAAACTTACTCCTGTCGAACAAAGAAAGTACTGAAACTGAGAAAAAATATTAATTACCACAGGATCCAACTAGAAATCTTTCAAGATTCATCTGAGAACTATGTCTTCTTTTAAATTCAGTTACTGAATGTATTTTTCATTCCAGTGTCCTACAAATAAATAAGATACATAATGCATACATAATGCCCGCAAAAAGTTGAAAATTTTTCTTAAATCATCAATGAACAGAAGTATCTTAGAGACAACTGGAAAAATGAAGGATTATGTGTCACATTTTGATTGAATCATTACTCATAATATTACCATATTTAGTATGATACCACAAAATTATAGATCAATGTCATTTGAAACCTTATCAATAAACATGACTTTCTTTACATAGACTAATCTTGAGCCAAAAGTTTTATTGATATTTTGCATCTTGTCTCTGTTGTTCCAGTTTAAGTGTAGAAAAATTCTAAAATTCTAGGAAATTGATAGGATGTTAGTAGCAAGCTTTGAAAGACCGAACTGATTTAAATAAGATAATGAACAAACTCAAACCGCAGTCATTTTTGAGGAAACTAAAATAGTGAATACATCATATCTTTTAAACAATTATTTCTGTTTAAACTTTGCTAACTTTTTGCACAACTAATTCTAATATTATAATGAGCTAGAATTCAGGTGGGGATAACTAATTTATATTTCATGAAAAATTACAATGATGAATAGTGGCTAGCAGTGGAATCCAGGACGTGCGTTTCGTCCTACTTGGGACTCTTTAGCCAGATGTACCTGCATCTCAGAGTTTATGTTCACTCTGGGACTCGAACCCAGTACCATTCGCTTCAAACGCCATCACGTTATCCACTCAGCTACTGAGTCCTGTTAGCCACTTGCTTGTGCAGTGGGGTGAATTTAAATTCACTTGGTATTGTTTTGCTTGTATATTCTAATTGAAGTTTATGACTACAACTGATCAGTCTGTTATTAGCATATATCTTAAACCTCGATGGGAAGATACAAGCCACACAATGCCAAGTGAATTACAAATTATCTTCGTAAAATATGAGAACAATACACTGAATACTTCATTTACAAACCTTCCATCAATTGTCCTTTACTTTCTGTATATCCTCTCAAGTCATAATTCCTTTATATTTCTTTAATTCGACCTTCTTAGCCTTCGGCTACTAGTCATCCAACTTTTTTTGGTGTAACATAGTACTTATGTCGACATACACAATATCTTGGTAAAATATAGGAACTATACATTAAATACATCATCTTCAAATCTCAGTTATTTGTCTTCCATATTTTGTATGCTTCTCCCGATTCACAATTTCTTTCTCATTTCGTTCCTATTCTTTTCAGGTTAACCTTCATAGCCTACTGCCAGGTTTTCCCATTTTCGATTGGCATTGCATACTACTTATGTCTGTCGATATAAGTAGTAGTACACAACACAACGGAACATGTAGAATGGTGAGAAAAGAAAAACAGTAACATTTTGTTTAACGAATTAAAAACAGAAGAAAAAAATACATTCTACCCCCCCCCAAAAAAAATAATCACTATCGTCATCATCGATATCTTCAAAGGAAAAAAACAAATAAATTTGAAAGGGAAGAAATATTAATTATTACAATTTTTTAAAATATTTCTAAACAATATGTTGATTATCATAGTTTTATGACTTCTGTGCTTGTTTTTAACAAAGTTACTCAATTAGTAAACGGAATAAAAAATAAATCAAAAGAGTTTTGTACGTTGTAAAAAGAAATAGAACCGAAATTTTAAGTGTAAATTTATTATTGTTTAAGTTGTAACATTTTTATTTATTCTTTCTTTTTTTTCTTTCTTTCTTTCATTCTTTTAATGTAGGATATTCTCGTTAATTTTATACTTGCTACCTAATTCTTTCCCATTTTAAATTAGCATTTTGTTTTTCTTCAGTTGTTGGCACAATTCATTTATCTATCTATGTATATGTGTGTGTGTGCGCGTGCATGGGTAGTTGGGTGGTTGCATGTTCTTCGGCAGTATGTTATCTATTATATAACATTAAAAAGAAATCCTGTTGAATTGATTAAGGCTTAGGGAATTTGATTGTATTAATATAAAAAAACTCACCTTCACCCCAGATACAAATGTAACTGCTAATGAATGTATGTATATATTTTTACAATGCTTTACGTTACAAATTTTTAGTTTACGATAAATATTTCTACCTTGAAACAATGTTGTTTAATAAATCTGCTATGACTTGTGATCTGTTAATTAGAACATATGACCGAAATGCCAGTTACAACATCGACTTATATGAACTTGATATTGTACCAAATCAAAGACGCCCAAACTAGAGCCAACTCTAAGTCCTGAGCGGTCTTTCCGATTAGTTTTGCCTGTTTGAGTTCAGAACACAAATATCAGTCTCCGTTAAATGAATTGTATATTTCAGATATACGTAGTTTATATACAAGCAGACCAGACTACATCAAGCCAGGAGTGTCTGTAAGGGGCTGTAACTAATAAATTGGGACTAGTAAATCGTATGATAGTGTTCAATAGGTCAAATGGAAGCTCATAATAAAAAATATATATACATATATATAACTAATAATTATATAGTAAGAATATATATACAACAACAGTCCATAAATAGTTCCTAGCAGTTATCATTTATCTACTCTTCATCTTGATATGACAAAATTAAAAATTCAAACTATACCCCCATTTACATTGATTTGAAAAGTAAAAAAGTACGGCTATCAATTAGACGAATGAATCTCATTGAATGAATATAATTTCTTTTGATTAGTACTTCATAAACTATGAGTAAGCAATGTATAAAAATCATACCATCTAATGTATATATACATGGTTACAAAATTTCTAGAAATGCTAGTGAATGAAATTTTAAAAATTACACAATTATTTTTGGTGTTGTTTAGCCAAATTATTGCATCCTTGTCACATATTCATATTTAAAAGGTTAAGACCATGAATTATTTGATAGTTAAGATTCATCAGACAATATTTCTTCATGTTAAATGGAAAATGCACACAATATACAAGGCATTCAGAATCCTTAACAAAGTATAAGCGCCAATTTTACTCAGCTTTGAAACGATAATTGCTATAAACACTTATAAAATTGTTTATATACACAGAAAGGAATCGTTATAAGCCTCATTTTACCATAATGAATAAACTTGAAATCAAATAATTTTACTCATTACACATTGTATTTGATAATCACGTATAATCAGAGAGAGGTTTTGTGGATATTATAATAATTTAATAGTTGAATTCATGAGTACATTGAAGCTAGACCATCATTCAAAACCTGAAAGCACCGGATGGCCGTTTCGTCCTAGTGTGGGACTTCTCAGCTGTGCGCATCCATGACCCCGCCTCGTGAGACTTGAGCCCAGAGCCTATCGGTCTCGCGCGCGAGAGCTTAACCTCTAGACCACTGAGCCGTACAAACTTGATTTTGGTGCCAACTATGTCAAATAATTACCTGATCATTCATTACCTTTACTATAATCGTGCAATTCCTCATTTTTTATTATACTTATTAATAGCTATAACTTCATCACCTGTACTCTGCATGAGCATATTTTCAACGTACTAATATGCATCAAACACAAATGTGTTTAAGATCTTAACTTTTGCCATACTCTTCTCATTATGACTTTTTGTTCAGTTTCCAATATTCATTAATTTGCCATTTCAAGTATGTCAAAATTTGTATTTCTTTTAATATTATTAGTTTTAGACTGTTTGTAGCTGACAGGAAGCTGTGAATTAGAACGATCAATTCATTTTGTTCTAAAAATACTGTTGTAATTGCTTGATCTAAATTTATCAATGGAACAATATGTATAAAATAAAGAGATTTTTTTCAAATAGGAAGGTTTAATGGTGAGACTATAATTTATGGACGGTCTTTGAGTGACGCTAAACTGACCTTGAGAGTGTCCACCTAAAAACCAGGACTAAATGAGGGTTATAAACCAGTGTGAGAAAATAGAATTATGATTTACAGTTGATGGTTAAGGTTATAAATTAGATTTAGGGTTTTCATCACGAACTGACATCAGCTATAATGCCAAAACGTTATTTAGACAAATGTATGGATGAATTTCGCGCCAAAATCAGAGACCTGTTATCTTATACGTGATTGGTTCGTCCATAAGTTATAGTCTCATCAGTTTTTATTGTCTAAAGCTAAAGGAGAGAGAAACCCGTAGCACAACAACAAAACCTACAGAAGACAGGAATACGATAAAAATTTCACAATTAAAGCATTAAAACATGAAAACTGATCAATGTCAAACAAGAATGGATTTAACTTTTACCAGAATTAATCAACATCCTGTGTTTTGTACCACTGATGTCGACAGATATAAATAGTATGTGTCATCAATCGAAAGTGAAATGTCTGGTTGCAGAAGGTTAAGAAGATCGACGAAAAGAGAAGAGAATGAGAACAAAGAGTGATTAGTGTGGAAACGAAAGAACAGTCATTGACATGTTACAAATGAAGTATTTACTGTATGGTTCTTAGATTTTATTAA
This sequence comes from Schistosoma mattheei, assembly GCA_944470405.2. Lineage (NCBI taxonomy): Eukaryota > Metazoa > Platyhelminthes > Trematoda > Strigeidida > Schistosomatidae > Schistosoma > Schistosoma mattheei. The sequence continues at coordinate 14,253,939 of OX103947.1, read as the reverse complement.
GATATTCTATAATTGTGTGTTCAAATACATTCGGTTGTTCCCACTTGTGTGTTCTCGTTCATTATAATACAATATAGAGGAAATAGCGTGAAAATTCGTAAAACAGATTGTAAACAATAAATTTCATTGTTTCAAAAGGAATCACGCTATCAGTTGAATATTTTTTGTTCTAAATAGCTCCTTTAATTTTAAATATTATTGTACCTTTATCATTTCGTTTATATTGCATCAAATTAATAATATGATAGACTATGCAGAAGCTTTTCAGATATTTAAAATTGCCAATCACTAATGTTTTAATTTAAGCAAAATCGATCTATAATATATATTCAATAAACTTCATACGAAGTTTAATTATTTTCTGACTAGTAACTAATTTGAAGAAGTAACCTAAAGAAATCTCATGAGAAATTGTAACTGGCAGAGTTCACTTGTGCGAGAATAGAAACAGTTGTCACAGATGGTAGTATATATTAACCGTACCATATAGTCAACTGATTTTAGTTGGGATTGTTCCACTGAACACCAACTCAGTAGTTCCATTTTTCATCTATGATACGATTATGGATGTCTAAGGTTGAGTATTTGCATGCAAACATGAGACTGTTGTCCAGTGTGTTTTTTTCGGGTTTTGAATGTCTGTCTAAGTGAATTTAGCCCGTACTGTAAACTATCAACTTCATCAATCTCCATAAACACTCTTTAGTAATCAAATCAAATAGTTACTCATTAACTTGGTCCAAATTTTGTGTACATTATATCATACTAATGGTAATCTGTGAACATTTCCATAAAATTAAACTTTAACAATTCTCTTGTAAATTTAGGGAACAAACAATATGATTAACTTGAATAATTCTCTAAGCCGATTAATTTATTTCAACTCTTGAAGTGTCTCCAAGACTATTAAATGCAATCCGTTAGATAATGCAATAAGATTTACGACACTATAACAGTATTATTTTAAAGTAAATTAAATAGACAGAAAAATAATATAATTCAGTCGTATGTTTGTAATGGATCTTCATACTAATCACTGATCTTAGTAGAAATATCAAACTATAATTAATAATAACTTATCAAGTAATTATAAAGAAATTAATAAATGGATCATTGCTCATCTACGATCCCGCCCTGTAAGATTCGAACCCATGACCTAGCGGTCTCGTGCGCGAACGCTTAACCCTTTAATTTTTTTTATTCAAATGAAATAAATTCACGAAATTTTGTGGTTTTAGAAACTATTTGCTTTTACAAGAATCTAGTCATAATTCTGACTCAAATTAAAAAAATATGGAATTTTAAAAAGAATAAGAATTTTATAAAACCTTACATAAAAAGTATGGTATCATTTGGATCTATAATGTAATTCATTTACGCATAAGATACAGATTAGTTTTAAAATAGTTTTAATTAACCCCTACCATATATTACTTGGATAGTCTCTGAATAAAGTCATTCATCGGACAAATATTTTATTGTCTTGAAGGAATACTCGGTGTTAACCAACTTGAAATACATCCCCTTTCATATCTTGTATCTGTAACGCTTAACCATTATCCCGTTGAATAGAACGACTCCACATATTGTTAAATGGTGATGCTGATAACATTAAGTCACTAGAATCACAATCCTCGATCGATGACGGATTTACCACAATGCCTAAATTCATAGATTCATTATCATACAGTATCAAGAATCTATACTTCAAAATGTCACTTATTAAGATAAAATATTTTGGTCATTCTAACTTTGTTTATCAACAATTAACCATAAGTTTATCGAAGTAATCTAAAACTTATTTCAAAAGTAAATATCAAATAATTTACAAAAATAAAATATAAAAGTAATGCTAACAAATTGTATTCGCCCCCAAATGCCCTGGTACGTCCGAAATGCTCTCACATGGCCACGCGTACACAGCCTCTGCCAGGGAAGTCCTAATCACTGCCTTCTCGGATCACGGGTGTTGTTTACGAAAATGAGAGGACGAAAAGCGAATGTCCGGCGCTTTAACCGGATCCCAAACCAATGGTGCACATGGACTCTAGTATCCTGCGGGAACAGATGGCGAATGAACCAATCGTTGGTCACCAGCTTCCATGGCACTGCATTTCCTTACGATGCTCTATTGCTTTGTGGACCAGACCTTCAGGTCGAAGGCTCGGGGTGTGCCTCCTTGTACCAATATCTATGTGTTAAAATAATAATTATTATTATTTTATTTCAATTTTAAATGAATATAACCTTAATAGCTTCTTTCAGGTACTGAATTAGTAAATTGTCTGTACAGTCAGTAACTTATCGGTTTCTAGATTTTCTTCAAAATATGGCTTTAGAATATGTATCTCTTTTTTAAATATCAATTAATTATGTGGTGTTTTAAAAAAATAATAATAAACGAGGGGGGATGGAAGAAGAGATTGGAAAATGTGCCTGTATCTATAGTGATGCACATAGTTAAGAGCAATAAAGAAATATTTTTCAAACACATAATCAATTCAAATTATTTGTAGAGTATTTTTAAAGTATTTTTTGTTACCATAAATCATACTATGAGTTCTTTGAATAAATTCAGAAAATCTAAAAATTTTATTTATTTAATGAAATATGAAATCTAATTTAAAAAGTTGGAATGATTTAAAAAGAATCATCTAACAATAGTTTAAGCTTTATCATCAGAGAGAGGTTTTGTGGAGATTGTAGTAATTAAATAATTGAATTTATGAGTCAGTTGAAGCTAGACCATCATGGAAAACCTAGAAGTATTGGACGGGCGTCTTATCCTAGTATGGAACCCCTCAGTGGTGCGCATCCATAATCCCGTCTCGCTAGACTCGAACCCAGGACCTATCGGACTCACACGTGAGCGCCCAACTTTTAGACCATTGAGCTAGCATCAACGCAGTTGGATGCCGGCTCAGTGGTTTAGAGTTTAAGCGTTCGCGCGCGAGACTTTTAGGTGCAGGGTTTTAATATCGCGAGCGGAATCGCAGGTGCGCATATATGAGGAGTTCCATACTAGGATGAAACGGCCGTCTAGTGCTTTTAGGTTTTCCATGATGGTCTAGCTTCAACTGACTCATAAATTCAGCTATTAAATTTTAAGCTTTTTTTTCGAATTATTTTGAAACTTAATTGAAAATTCCAATTTTGACCAGTGAGTACTGTAATATGCAGTAGGAAATCTACTAAAGATTTGAATTAAGAACAGTAATTCATTGAACTGTAATATTGATACTTTTGTAAGCTGAAAAGATATGTTTACTTTCATCAGCAGATTACAGTGACTTATTTTGGTAGCAAACTCCTCTATTTCACTTTAACTATTACCGATCAGTCATCTTGAAAAAAAAGAATGTTCACCATCTTTTATTAGTCAGATTCTGTTAGATATGTGATTTTTATATTGAAACTGTTTGAAAATAAATGTAACCAGTATTTTCTTGAAAGCTTGATCAAAAGTAATTCAAATACAACCAAATTGGAAGCATAATGTCTTGTGACAAAAGTTATCTACATTAATCTACAGAACACACTATAAAATGAATTATTTATTTAATTAGGAATTTTATGAAGAGATTTGAATGGTTCGAAAATACTATTTTTCATAAACTGTTATCTATTGGAAAACAATCAAAAACCAGGTATCACAGTCAAACAAATCGGCAATCAGACAATAATTCACTGATGAAAATAATTGAGGATCATACTACATCACAAAGTAACCAAGTTTAGAAAAAATTATCAATTGATACCAATTTAGTAGTTTGGAGATATCATAATAATTTCTAAGATCGATACTATATGGGTTAGTGAGTTCGTACAAATAGGAAATCATGAATTTGAATGATGGTTCTGCAGCTGATCTCAGTTGGTGATAAAAATTAATCTTAAATAATCCGAATAAAAACTAATACTTTTTATCGATAATAAATTAGTATGACCGAAATTCAACAATTTGGAATGTTCAAGTTTTGTTTAGTTTTATTAATCGTTAGAAGATAATTAGCATCAGATGTTACAATCTTCAGTTATGGTGATTTCACTTAACTTTGATTGAAGTGATGGCTAAAGTAGATATATTTACACTGTGATGACTTAATCTCGTATTTGACAACTGAAAATACTAAACGGTAATTCATGAACATTAGTGTCATGTTTGTTGACTCCGTTCTATAAGACGTTAACAAAATACTTTAGAGTGCAATGATACAAGACATTATCATTGATTGTAGCAATGACCACCCATTTGTCTATAATGATTTGACAGTAAATGTGATTCGTCAATTGACTAAAAGTGATTGATACATTTTAGTCAATACTAATTACCGAACAATATAAAATCATAACATATGTTCCCCCTGTTCTGATCCTCTAACTATATATATATTCAAGTTTAATGATGTAATATTCACAATCTAGTCAGTGGGATGTGATCAAAATCAAACAACAAAATAATCCAACAAATACATGGTTTTCCATCCATTTAAATGATACTTTCTTCAACGTAAACCTAATCGATAAAAGATAATTTAAAGTGCGGAAATTATTATTTTATTCTGGTAAAAATTATAATCTTTTTTTGTGGCCCGAGATCTGACACCAATTAGATCGTATGTTGAACGCTATTGAAATATACATATCGTCAATCCTCGTATATAATTATCGACTTAACTCGCTTTGGTGAATAACTGAATAAAATAAGTCAAATGCGAGAATGAATGTTTGAATACGTATAATTTGTACAATCATTGATCGAAACAGACAATCAGAGAGTCGCAGTGAATGAAACCAAGAAGAGAAAGCGAAGCGAAGCAAAACGATGCGCAGTGGAGATAGAGTGTGAGATAACTCAATTTAATTAAGGGTGAATCAATATTAATAATCACACAAAAATAAGTTACAGATATGTGATGAATAGGATAAGATACGCTCATATAAAAACTGTCACGGTTGATAAGTGAACAATTAAGAAAGTCTAAACGTGACTGAAGAAGAATGGATAAATTGGCCTGTCCAGAAGCTAGAATAAGGTATATGGGCTTCACATAGTAACCGACACTACAATTTCCAAACGAAAAAAAATGAATGGCAAATTAGTGGGATATTCATTTTAAATTTAATGGATGTAAATAAAAAAAATCTATGGCTGTTTCTGCTAAATCACGTTTCAAGTTTTCCGTAGTATAACTTAACTTTCCAACAAAGTGTACTAGGATAGAATAAAACAGAAGATCACGTTTCAATCCAACATATCATTCGTTTTATTTTGAATTCAATGTGAAACTTGTATGAAATCTGCTCAGCGCAATATTCGTTTGCAATTCGGTGTGATATTTGTTCAAGGTAGGATACAGTGTAAAATTCAGTTTTTTTTATATTTCCGCTCATTTTTATTTTGTATAATGTTCATTTACTTATCATTGTGTGCCAGAAAAATCTGTATGCAAATGCATTTAGTTGATATGTTATCTCGTTATTTGCATCGTACAAATTTCAGTTTCTTTCTGTTCCAAGTTGTATTAGCGGTTATAACAAGTTAATTACCTCCTTCTACCGATAGTTTTAAACAAAGACAACCGAAGAGTAGAATTCAATAAATTATCATCCATATTGTAGAGTTAGTAAGCTGAAATTTGATCTGACGTGGATTATGTGTTTACGAAAAAGGAAGAGTGAACACTAGTTTTCATAAAATTGAGCGTGGTGTACTTCGGTATAATCAAAACATTTCATGTTAAAATTCAAGATCAGTTATCATTATGATAGAAATGATATTATTGCAGATAAAAAAAGTAATAAACATAATTATTTTTAAACAACTCAACGGAGCTATAAGAATTGATGTACTACGGGACAGACTGGCTAAAGCAGTGATGACCTTTTATGCAGCTGACACGTTTATCGTTCTCTAACTGACCTGTAGTGGTTCTTCAACTAAAGCAAAAGCAGCCTGGTTTTGCCACATCCATGTGTATCCACGAAATAAGCTACTTCTATGGAAAAAGCTATATCAGGTGTACAACCGGACAACTTAGCTGATGCGTTAGTGAACACTACTCTTCTTGGTTTGGAAACGATATGACCAAAACAATATGTTGCCCCGTCCCATCAAACTTGATTATATAGAAGTTCAAACGAATTCTTTAGAGTAGTTTATCGCATAGCTGTTAGCTTTCTTTATGAAATTTGATCTCATCTGTTACACACAGCAGAAACCATTGGGGATTCGAGCAAACAACCTAAGTGTTTATATTCTTTGACTGATTAGTATTAACAAACGATTTCACTCATTATTCTTTTCCATACTATTTGTTCGTTTATTTCCCTATATTCCATTTTTTCAAATAAATACTTCACTGTTCCTATTATCTGAATACTTTTTTATTATTGAAGCGTTTATTATTCACATCATAATAAATATACACCTTCCACCGCACTATCAATTTGTACTTTTTGTTCATTATGTTTCCTTGTGTAATTTACTTCGTTGTTATCAGTGCCTAATAAGCTCCGTTGATTAGTCTAATATTTATATACATGCAAATAAATAATACCGTATGTCAGAGTAAAGCTTGATGAGGATCTAATTGAAAAACAATGCCTTTTGCTTAAGTATATCGATCTAATCTCAAAATACACTATATTTATCTTAGGGTTTTCGAATGTCGTGTCATTCAAGTTACAAATAAACTGAAATAAGTCTTATATTTAAAATAATAATGTCTTCATTAACTAGTGCTCACTAGTGACCAGCTTCGAGAAGCAATTCTCAGAGTTCTGGTGGGAAGCCGTGACCAGTGGGGTTCGATCATGTTAGGTATGAGACATTTACCCAATAAAGATAACGGAAAATGGTCGTACAATATCGTGGGTTGGTTGAAGTTAGATATTAACGCCGTTGGATGTCGTCTTGGTGGTCTAGAGATTAAGCTTCCGCGCTCTAAACTGACGATCCTTGGTTCGAACCCTACATGCGGAGTCGTAGATGTGAGCTACTGAGGAGTCCCATCTTGGGACGAAACTGTCATCTAATGCTTCTAGGTTATCAATGTTGGTGTAGCATTGAACGGTTCATGATCTCAATAAAAACTTGACAATCTCCACAACCATATACTGATAATAATTTTATATAGTTATAAAGTGACATTTCAGAGTATAATAACAATCAGAATCCATTGAAAACAAGTTGTAACAATCGATCAGTTGTGTACTATTTAAGTTACTTTTATGTGTCAAATTATTGACCAATTACTATATTTATAGATAATAGTAAATAGAGACATAGAAATCTATTGTTATTCAACTGATCACCATTTCTTTGATATTCATTTTATATAATTTATATATGTGAAACTATGATGAAGAGGAGTATTTGAATTATAGTGCAAGTTAAGAATCCCAGAAATAACGTAATTAGGTCAAGAAGTACTAGATAAGCACGAACGAATGTACTGTATTTGGAATTCGAAATCAAGCATTTAACAAGTACAAATGAATCATTAGTTCATTCAAACACCACAGAAACCTGTGAATCGATGTAGAACCATAATAAAAATTTACTTAAAAATAACTATTTTTCCACGCAGTCATTTTTACTCAGTCAGTTAATTGACAATAGTTTAGCATTTAAATTGCTAAGAGTTATCTTTTTCGTACCACTTTAGTATCAGTAACATATTGAGAGATTAATACATCTAACTTATAAGTTCAGTAATAAGAATAAATATGTATCCACAATATAACAATCGAATTTCTCTAATCGACCCGACCGTTGTTGCTACCTTGACGTGGTAGCCGGGTTTGCCTATCGTGATGAAGCAACCGAGCTATACTGGCTGGAACAACCGTTCCTCAAGGTCCTACCATGTCAGACAGGTCGGTTGAAGAGCGGTAAGACTAAAAGCAACAAACCCAAGGTCCGAAGATGAAGTCGTACTGCTGACTGTACAGAGGTGTGACAGCGGTAAGGTGTTTCCTTCAGACAACCAGAATGACAGCGATGCTGCCTTCCCACAAGGAGGGGTGGGGTTAAAAAAGGTCGACCCTAAAAATGCACACCTCGCCTTATCCCACGGATATCCGTCTCCGGCCGCAAGGTCTCAACAAGTACGGAGCTAACACAAAAATTGCCCATAAAAAGGTCGTGTGTGACCGACCTCAAGCAGTTGTCCCTTGGGCACTGCGGTCATGCTCCCAGGTCACCAAGACCACCTCTAATCCAATTTCTTTTTCAGGCACCTCCAGAACAACCCTTCCACGGTGTGGGCGACCGGGAAGTGATAACAGCCCTCATACCTCTAACAGCACTCAAGACCACTTTCTGTAATCGATATTTAAACTACTTTCACTCAAATAATATCATTGAAAAGTGTAGCACAATCATAATATCAATAGACTGATGATAAATATAAACCACAAGATTAGTACATTGTTGTTGCCGTCGTCGTCACCTTGACCAAATATTCAAACAAACTGCAGAATAAATAAATGCTAAATCAATAATATCAACAGTTACTTTTAGGAAAAATCAATCTATCCCGCTAGAAAAAAATTAAATTGGCGAAATAAGTAATCTCAGTTAGATGAGATTCGTAAGAGAGGAAAAAGACACAACAACTTTCTATTCTAATTCCACTGATATCAGAACGAGTTAGTGATTAGTGTTATTATTATCATTGTTGTTGTTGTTGCCGTACACTCAATACTCCATCATTAATCAAACTACATAAAAAAAACGATAATAAAATGATTAATTTCAATACTTTCTTCAATAAGAAAAAAAATTAAACGTATAACATTTTGTTAAATAACATTATCAAACTAACAAACAGGCAAAACTAATCACTAGTGAAAGTTGAAAACACGCTCCCTTGATTTTTCTCTATGTAATTGTTACCCTTAAATGTTGTTGCGAAAGTAGTAGTAGTAGTAGTAGTAGTAGTAGTAGTAGTAGTAGTAGCAGTAGTAGTAGCAGTAGTAGTAGTAGTAGTAGTAGTAGTAGTAGTTTAGTGAACATAAAATCAGGTTGGGAAAACCGATTTATTATTTAATGCAGAATTACACAGACTCTGAGTAAAATATCAAAATCGCACATTAAATATATCATTTGCACATCTTCTTCGCGTTATCCTTTACATACTACATTATTCCTCCAATTCTGTTGTTATTTTGACTGCTCTCCGATTCCTTCCTATTTTCTTTATTTCAATCATCTGCCGCCAGGCATTCCACTTCTGATTAGTGTTACTTATTAACAAACACTATAGTAATACTGACTGTTGGCCTAACAGCTTGATAGCTTGAAATATTTCCCAATTAACTGAGTCTATTCTTCTGATTAGTCAATCAATCAAGTGAATAGAATATCGTATTATCCATATAGTTGGCCATGTAATTTAGTAATATTAAAAATCGTATGATTTTTATTTCGTATGTCTACTCAATGTATGTCTATTATAACTACCATACTTACTTACACCTGTTACCCCGCATGGAGAAGCATAGGCTGCCCAAAATCATTCTACATCTCACTCTGTCCTGGACAATTCTTCCCTGTTGTTTCCAGATGCTATTCATTCTTTTCATGTCTGCTTCCGATTCTTAATGCAGTGTGTTTTTTAGTCTTTCCTCTTTCCTCTTCCCTTCAGGATTCCAAGTAAGCGCTTGCCTCGTGATACGGTTTGCTGATGTCCGCAATCTTCATCCTATCCAACTCGATCGTCTTTTCCTAATATCCTCTTCAACTGGAAGCTGATTTATTCTGTCCATAGTAGGTTGTTGTTGGTGGTATCCGGCAAATGGATATTGAATATTTTGTGTAGATAATTGTTGATAATTACTTGTAACTTTATGATGATGGTTGTAGTGGTTCTCCAAGTTTCAACTCCGTGCTATAGAACTAACTGTTTTAATGTTCGTAATGAAGATTCTCAATTTGATGTTGGCTGCCAGTTGTTTTGAGTTCCATATGTTCTTCAACTGTAGGAATGCTGTCCTTGCCTTGCCAGACCTCGTCTTTAAGTCTGCATCGGATCCTCCTTGCTCATCGATGACGTTAACCAGGTACACGAATATTTTCACCTCTTCCAGAGCGATTGTGTTGGTGTTCTCCGTGTTGTATTTGAAGATCTTGCTTTTTGATTTGTGTATGCTGAGGCCTACTGATGCAGAGAATGATGCTACACTAGTTGTTTTGATCTGCATTTATTCGTGTGTATGTGATAGAAGGGCTAGGTCATCTGCGAAGTCCAAATCGTCTAATTGATTTTGAGCTGTCCATTGTATTCCGTGTTTTCCTTCAGATGTCGAGGTCCTCATAATCCAGTCGACCACCAGAAGAAAGAGGAAGGGAGAGAGTAGACAGCCTTGTCTGACTCCGGTCCTTACTTGGAATGCATCTGTCAGCTGTCCTCCATGCACGACTTTGCATTGTAGTCCGTCGTATGAGTTCCGGATAATACTGACAATCTTCTCAGGAACTCCATAGTGTCGAAAAAGTTTCTATAATGTTCTTCTATCTACACTGTCAAACGCCTTTTCGTAATCAATGAAGTTGATGTATAGTGACGAGTTCCACTCAACTGATTGTTCGACGGTGATCCTCAGTGTCACAATTCGGTCTGTGCACGACCGATCCTTACGGAATCCAGCTTTTTAATCTCGAAGTTGGGCGTCTACTGAATCTTTCATTCAGTTCAGCAACACTTTGTTGAAAACCTTTCCTAGTACTGATAGTAATGTAAATGCTTTGTAGTCCTCACACTTTCACAGATCTTCTTTCTTTGGAATTTTGATGAGGTCTCCTTCTTTCCAGTCCATCGACACTTGTTCCTCCTCCCAAATCTTCTTGAATAGAAGGTGAAGCATGTTTGTAGTTACTTCGATGTCTGACTTCAGTGCTTCAGCTGGTATGTTGTCGGGTCCTGCTGCTTTCCCGCTCTTGATTTTTCTGATGATGGGCCATTCTGATTTGTTACGTCGTTGGTGGATTGACATCTATAGGAAGATCTGTGTGTGCTGCTTCGTTTTCCGGTGGATTCGTTGGAGCCGGCCTATTCAGTAGTTCCTCGAAGTACTCTACACATCTGTTCCGCTGTTGAATTTCAGTGATTGGCCTGCCTTGTTTGTCCTTGACCGGTCTCTGTGGTTTACTATATTTCCCTGCCAGTTTCTTCATTGTATCGTAAAGCTGTTTCCTTCTCTTGCAGCTTTTTCCGCCGTCGTTGCTAGTTCTTCTACGTATTTCTGCTTGTTGGCTCTAATGCTCTTCTTCACTTGCTTGTTTGCTTCTATGTACTCAGCTTGTGTTTGGACCTTCTCTGTTCGTGTCTGGCTGTTATTAATTACTATCTTCTTGTTCTTCCTTTCTTTGATCCTGCCCAGTGTTTCTATAGAGATCCATTCCTTATGATGATGCTTCTTGAGACCCAGAACCTCTTGACACATTGAAGTTAATGCTTCTTTGATACCTTTCCAGTTGTCCTCCCTAGTAGTTTCTTCTTCCTTCAGTAGATCCTGTAAGGCTTGGAACCCGTTGTTGGGAGTTATCTTGAATTCGTTGAGTTTGCTAGTATCTCGAAGGAAGGCTGTATTGAACATTTGTAGTGCTGTTTGTCCACTTGTCCAGTTCTTCTTTAGCTTCAGTTTTAAATTGGCTACAACTAGGTGGTGACCTGAAGCTATGTCAGCTCCTCTCCTGGTTCTCACATCTTCCATTGACCATCGGAACTTTTTGTTGATACAAATGTGATCTATCTGGTTCTCCGTGGTGTGGTCCGGTTAGGCCTATGTAGCTTTGTGTATACGCTTGTGTGGAAATATTGTGCCCTCTATGACCAATTTGTTGAATGCACATAGATTTGCAAATCTTTCTCCATTTTCGTTTCTCTCACCCAGTCCATGTCGTCCCATGATATCTTCATATCTGGTGTTGTCTATTCCGACTTAGATCTCCCATCAGAATGGTGAGGTCGTTTCTCGGGCACTTCGCTATGATTGATTGCAGCCGCTCGTAGAACTGATCTTTATCGTTGCCGTTACCATCATTGGTGGGTGCATAACATTGGATAATATTCATTGTGATCCCCTCCGTCTTTGTTTTGATCGATGCTTTGATGATTCTGGATCCATGAGATTCCCATCCTACAAGTGCATTTCGTGCTACTTTGGACAGCATTAGAGCAACTCCCTGAGTGTGTGGGGTATTTTCCTCTTCGTGACCGGAGTATAGCAGCATCTCTCCCGTATTTAGCCTTTGGTGTCCAGCTTGGGTCCAATGGGTTTCGCTGATTCCCAGTACTGCCAATTTGTTTCTCATCATTTCTGTCGCTACATAACTGGTCCTTCCGGTCTTCCACATTGTCTGGACTTTACATGTACCTATGTTAATTGTTGCTCTGGTTGTTAGAAAAGGCATCGGCCTCGTAATTTCTAAATAATCTCGGCTTTTATTATGAGCCGTCATAATTCTTCTTTCAACTCCCAGGGCAGAGTTTAAATGGTTTAATATGGTTAGGATTTTTTTAAGCAAGATTTTTTTCTGTGATGGAGTTTCCGACCGCACGCCCAACCTTCCTCCTGTACCCGGCCTTGGGATTAGCAATAACTCTAAAAGAGCTACACTCATATTCAGTAGTAATTATAGTATGTGTGATAATCATTAGATTTAAGAAATGCTCTTTTTTGATAGGTTCCATTAACAATAGTATAAAGTTGACTATTGCTAACATTACTAGTAGTATTATTGTTGCTATTCATGAAAAATTGGTGATTTTCGTTGCAATTATTAGTCGTTATGTGAAATATGTCTAGATAGTTTGTTTGAAAGAGATAACTTACAATTTATCATGATGTTAGTGATTACATGTTAAGTAGTATTCAATTCATGTTTGACAAGACATAACTAAGTGCATATATGAGTTGTTTTTTTTAATGGATTAGCATAACGCAAATAAAAATCAAACTTAGTTGTTACTGTAGAAAAAAAATAGAGAAAGAGAGAGAGAGGGGGGAGGAAGTAACTGTAAACCACCAATCATTTAAAAAGCAAATTTTTATTCAATAAATAGGAGAATATATTTTAACTGTATTTATTGTAGTAAATGAGAACTGACAGATAACATTAAAAAAAAAACTTAAGTGATTTAATGATTAATGAATAACCTTAGTTGTAACATATAACTAGGTTGAAGTAGGGACATGTTGATTAGGTGAATTAATATATACTGAAGTAGATTTGTTTTTGTGGTTTTTATGTAGAAAGGTTTTTTTGTTTGTTTTTTTTTTTTGTTGTAAAATGACAGAAAATCGGCTAATGTATATGAACTGTTAAATAACTAAATAGAATCCGGTAACCAAACTATAGTCAATAACGATTAAAGCAGACAATAATTTTTATTGAAAGCTATTACCTCAGTAAAGAAGATATAGTTAGAGAATTTCAATGAAATTAGAAGTTATTTAGTGTATCAGTATCCTTGAACTAGAATAAACGTTTAAGGTACTGATCACTTCACTGGTATTATTATAAGATACCTTGGTTGATATCATGTCTAGTTACATTTACTAAGAAACAATGTGTATCTTAATGTCAGTCAGTGACAATGATATTGATGGTAATGCCAGAAGTTATTGCTCCTTTGGAGTTTTCAAAATGATTCATTTTTGTCAGTAAAGATTCTCGTATGCTGAATTGGAAGAAACTCTTTGGGAGCAAAGCCAAATAATCACTGACAGATTAGTCAGTATAAAACTAAGATAATAGATCACTTATTGTTAAAATTTATGAATAAGAGGAGTATTATGTGTTAATCAACAGAGAATTTGCTAAAATTATTGATCATTGGTTCATGAAGAATAATTTGATTTAACTAACGCCTGAAGTAAATAAGACTAAAATAGTTTCGTTTGATTTAAGTACACATTTTCTTCCAAATCTCAAATTCAGAATTCATTTGGTATTAAGCAGAACTTCAAAAGTAAACTAAAAATTAAAATAAAGTTTAATAGTTAAATTCATGAGTCAATTAAAGCTAGACTACCATCGGAAACCTGGAAACATTGGACGGCTGTTCGGTCCAAGTATGGGATTCCTCAGCAGTATGCATCTACGATCCCACTCGCTGGCGCTTAACCTCTAGATCACTGACCCCATACTAGGACGAAACTGCCGTCCAGTGCTTCCAGGTTTTACATGATGATCTAGCTTAAATTGACTCATGAATTCAACTATTAAATTACTACAATCCCCATAAAAACCCCTTTCCGAAAAAAAAGTTATTGAAATTTACCATTAGTATATTCAAATGACGAACAGTGCAAGTGCCTAGTGCAGCGTTTAATGATCCAACTGAATAGCAGTATCATTATCTCCAAATTTTAATGATTTTCACTTATTTTTATTCATTGAAATCACGTAGTGATCAATGCCAGAACACCATTCAAAACCTAGAAGCACTGGGCGGCCGTTTCGTCTTAGCATATAAATCCTTGACAGTTCACATTACCGACTCCACAAGTGAGAATCGAACCAGGACCCTCTCTCTTGCGTGAGAATTTTTAGCCGCTAAATCGTTTAGAGTGTGGGAAAGGTAGAAAATGAAAGAAGGTCGTGTAGTATCTTGGATTGATTAGAGCTAGATATTAATACAGTTGGATCCCGGTTCAGTGGTCTAGTGGTTAAACTTTCGTACCGAACCGAAGGTTCGAATTCTACGTGAGGGATCGTGAACACGCACTGCGCAAGAGTCCAATACTAGGACGAAACAGTTATCTAGTTCCTCTATGTTTTCAATGTTGGTCTAACATTGATGGATTCAGGATTTAAATGAAATTGAATTGGATTCAAAATACCTACACAAAGGAACTTGCCTGGTAGTTGTTGTGGTAATATATTAAATTTCTCTCATAAAAGAAGGGTACAAAATATGGTATAACAGTCAATCAGTAGATAGGAAAGGTCGAAAAAATTTTAACAATATAAGGAAATAGAGTTTGTTTCACCAGAGAAATAAAAGATTGATAATTATTTCTTTTTTAATTTTGGTCTTCAAACATTACGGATTGTGTAAGTAGCAAGATGAATTCGCATTATCCTTTTGAGTAATTGTTATTACTCTCTATAAGATAAGAAAAGAATCTATGTGTATGGAGCCTGAATAGTCATTCGTCTTTATCCATTTTCTAAAAGTTTAACTTCTTTCATATTGTTGTCTGTGAATAACAGATTTGTGGACAGAATATCTATTGTTTTAAGATAACTGATTCAGTATTAAATAATCATATGAAAACTATTTAATGTAAGTAGCCAGAAAGCAAATTAATAATGATTCGTTTATTACTTAAAATATAAGAATAGAATATGTATGTCAGAGCATTAAATCTGTTCATATTAAGAAAACAATCATAAACTTACATATTCATTTTCATATTGGTTGTTTAAGTCATCCATTGATGTTTAGGACTACAATTGATCGGTCTCATATTGGCATATGTATATTTTGTACAAGCTAGTGGCTATTTGAACTCAGTAGCTAAGTGTATAACGCCATGGCGTTTAGAGTGAAAGGTACTGGATTCGAGTCACGAAGTGAATATCAACTCCAACCAGCGAGTCCTAAATAGGACGAAATGCACATCCTGGATTCCATTACTAATTACCATCCATCCTTGCATATAATACACTTACATGGTAAATGATTACTAAATAATGTTACAATACTCCCTGCATTCTTATTCCAGTAGTTCGTAATAATTCGGAATTAATTTACGGATTGTTTTCCTCTCTTTAATCATAAATACAAACTATAAACATTCATTGTGTCAATCATTTGGCTGAACAACAGACTTTCAAAAAACATGCACATAATTTTTTGACACAGGTCAAGTAAACAAAATTTTCAGTTTAGAATGATTTCTAAAAGACTCCTAATAATTGGATAAAAATAATTATGGTAAATATTTCTTGATAAACAAATTCTGTACATGGTACATATATTACTATAAAAAGTAAATACTGTAATAATGTTTTTACAATTGATTGTTTACTACCCAGTGACCAACCAATTGTAAATACATCTCAGTCTTGCAGGTGGTCAGTCGCAACCTGAATAGCTCAATGGTAACCTCTCTGACAGTGGAGCTAGGTGACATGAGATTAACTCCTTAAGGGAGCATCAGTTCCCTCAAGATAACGGGTACACTTGTTAACGAGTATCAAGTAGCACGAAACATAGGTCCAGGGTTTCCTGTTGACTACCTCCAACCACCAACTTACACTACAAATATGTCAGTCAATAATATTGACAAGTTTTAATTCATTTTAAGAATTACCAATGTCCTAGAGTGAAACCAAATATTAGTTAAAATAATAAGTTTATTACATAGAATAACAGAAAAGGTTTGTAAAAATGAAACTGATGATTATGTCACTTTGTTAATGAGTTCATTTTCAAGAATTCTTTTTTAAGTTAAAGTATAAGTAGACGTTATCTGTATGGGATTGATTTATCAATCCTAATTTTAAATTAATTCTTAATAGCGAATATCTGTGACTAAGAAAGTAACCTGAATATGATAATCTACGTATAGCCCCGACGTCATTATTTCTATGTAGCTAGTTGTGAGCGCCCTTCAAATAATCTGAAATATAATCCCGTCGTATTATTTAAGGATGTTAATTGGATAGTACAAACCCAAAGTCTTGGATAAAAACTTTTCAACAACATTCTTCAATGTCATCAATTATGATTAAAACCTGCAATTTTAGTGTTAACATAGAGACGTGTTCAATTATTTCTTATTCACAGTTTTCTTTCACTACTGTACTAAACTACTCAAAAATACCAATCTTGAGATTAGTATAGAAACTTTTTACCTAATCAATAGTAAAGACTTTACTCAGTAAACTATACTCTGAGATCCTAAAATTAAGTTCAATTATTTATACAAGAATATAAAACGTATACAAGAAACATAATTACATGGTTTCTGGCCTAAAAATCGACTCATTAATTCAACTAATAAAAGTACTAAAATGTTCACAAACCCTCATTCTGATAATAATCATCATATGCTCACTAGTGACTGACTTCAAGATAGATTTCCTGGAGTTCTAGTGAGCTGTGACCAGTGGATTTCAATCCGTATCGGGTAGAGAGGGGTATCTACTTCAGACATTGGATGAAGGGTTGTGCAAGATCATGGGTGGATTGAAGCTAGATATTAGCATCGTTGGATACCCGCTCAGTGGTTTATATGTTAAACGTTCGCGCGAGAGACCGAATGTCCTGGGTTCGAGTCCCGCTGGTGCAGGATCGTGGGTGCGCACTGTTGGAGTCCCGTACTAGGATAAAACGGTCATGCAATGCTTCCAAGTCTTCAATGGTGGTCTGGCTTCAACTATTAAAATAATTACATGATAAACGTTAACAATTATATCTTATCTGTCAAGATTACTGTCAACCAACTAACTATTCTTTTTTTCCATCACAAAATAATAATAATATCAACAATAATTCGACACTCTCCATAATCATTAAAATTTACAAAGAAAAAGTCAGTTCTACTGACAGAAATAATCAATGTTTGGTTTTGATTACTTATACTATTCTTATTATTATCATTGATATTATGAAATGATAGTGGTCATTACGTAACAAAACAATCAACGTCCTGTTATCACTAAACAATAAATGAAATGATCACTTCATTTTTGTCTGTTAAACAAGAGTTGTCTTATCATGATCATAATAAATAGAAGGAGGGAGGGTGTTGGTAAAAAGAGTAATGGAATATAAAAAAAATAATAATATAATCATTGATCATGAGTTGTTTTTCTTTCTAATCGCATGAAACATTTTCTCACTTAGAAATCATTGTTCTGTGGTTGTTATTCTTTAGATAGATGATCTAATATTCTTATGTAATAAAAATTTCAATGGTTCAAATCATGAGTCAGTTGAAGCTAGACCACCATGGAAAATCTGGAAGTACTAGACGGCCGTTTCATCCCATGCTTCCAAATTTTCCATGGTGGTCTAGCTTCAACTGACTCATGATCTCAACCATTGAAATTAATAGAAATTCGTTTATTGAATGTTCTTCAAGAAAATGTGTGATGACAGAATTAATATCATGTAATTAGTAAATGATCAATGATTATAAAATGTTATATTTAAACCCATTATAATCGTGAAAAAGGTATTCCAACTATCTAATAGAATTTACCATTATTTTGTATAGATTTCTTGTTAATTTACTTAAGAATAACGATTTAGTTATATATATTATGATGAAACGGAGAGTACAAAAAACTAAGCCATTGTATTGAAAAGCATTTAATGACATAGTGTCTGTTTCTAAACTTAAAGGTTATCATTTTAACCCTTTAATCGTTCGTTCTTTTCAATTATGTCACATTACTAAACAGTTCTCTACAGTTGTCAGTTACTCTAAAGTTAACGATTAACTTTAGTTAAAAACCGAAACGTACATTGAACAATTTTATTAACATACCATAATAACAAAACAATATTTTTTTAATCTTTACTATAGAATGATTAAATTACTCATTTGCCTAATATTTTCCAGTTTATCTCTTCTTGAATTGTAATTTGAAATTTAAGCCCACTGCTGAAGAGTCCTATACTAGGTTGAAACAGACTTCCGGTGCTTCTAGGTTTTCCATCATGATCTAGCTTCAATTGACTCATGAATTCAATTATGAAATTTAAATGTTGTAAATTTTAATGATGATTATCAAATACGAAATGGTCAATAAATTAATTCATCAAAAATCATAATAATTTCAGATTATACATCAAGAACGAATTATTTAAGTTTATACTTATTATATATCAACTCTTTGATATATCAGTATGGGGATTGCCCCCAAATGCCCTGGTACAATCGAGAGTGGTGAGAGTCAACTCTCACTCTCGAAATACTCTCACATGGCCACGCATATACAACTACTGCCACGGAAATCCTAATCACTGCCTTCTCGCGGCGAGGGTGTCGTTTACAAAATTGAGAAGACGAAAAGCGAATGTTCGGCGCTTTAACCGGGTAGTGGACACGGAGAGTTCACACTTGGGGGAGTTAGGAAACCCTGATTCCAAACCAATAGGCGCATGGGCTCCAGTCTCTTGAAGGAATGGCGTATGAACCAATCGTTGGTCACTGGCTACCATTGGACTGCATCGTCTGACGTTGCTCCATTGCCTTGTGGATCAGACCTTTGGGTCGAAGGCTCCGGGTGTAGTCCCCTGAGAAAACCACCTGCTTCGGTTTTAGCACCTGGGCTGTATTCCAACTCTCACACAAGTCGAATGATTTATGTGGTGCATATCTATTTGGTGCATTCTTTTACCAATGCTTATGTGTTTAAATAAATAAATCTAAGCTAGTCTACTATTGAAAACCTGGAAACAATAGACGACCTTTTCTTTGATAAATGTATAAATGATAACAATATACCAATCAGAACCATAGTCAAATCTCATAAGGTTAACTTTTTTGGTTTACTCTTACAATATTCATTGAACGAGTGATAATATAAAATAATAACTCATAATTGTCAGTCACAAAAATTAAATAGTCTATCTACTTATCATTTCTTAATGTCTGAAATGTCAATTGAATATTCTATAAAATAAAGAAAATATTATAATAAGCTTTTACAAGTAGACAATAAGTAAAGAAAATAAACTAGTAAACACTACATATGATTGAATAAAAGATTAGGGTAAATGTCAAATTTGCCAATCATATCTTATATCACTGTGGTTGTAAATGAAATAAAGAGGTTGAAATATCAATTTCATTCTGTGCTATCCAGTTAGTTAGTTAGTTAGTTAGGTAGGTAGGTAGGTAAGTAGGTAGGCAGGTAGGCAGGTAGGCAGTTAGTCAGTCAGTCAATTAATCAGGTCAATTATTAGTAGATTTGTTTCAAAATTTATTACTCATTATTTTGCTCATAACTGATTATTGTTATATTGTTTGTTTTTATTTTCTGGTTAAATAACTTCCATGCTATCCTGTCCAACTGTCAACTTATCTTTAAACCACACATACACACACACACACGAAAACAAAACTATTCGTCTCATATAAAATTATTTAATCAGAGAATACTTTATGCCCCTAAGCTAACTGGCTCTACTGTATACGATTGGTCATGTTACTAAGATTTTGGACGTACACATATACACACATCGCTGATTGAATAGTTTAAATAATACATTATACAATAGATTATTCATAATCCAACTAAAAGGTATTGGGAGATATACAGTAATTAAAAACTCTATTGAGAAAAACTATTCACAACTGATTATAGTGTTTTTTAGCGAGTTAGTTTTCTATGGGATGAGGTCGCTAATCCTATACCCAGCCCTCCTCCTTTATCCGGGCTTAGGACTAGCAGTAGCCCCAGAGTGGCTCCAGGTGGAGTTACAACTGATTGTAAGCAATAGTATTTTGAATCATTACTGGCCAAATGATGATGATCATTGAACAAAGGATAGATGAATTCAATTCAATCATGCTACAATCTAATTTATCGTCTACAATCATTATATACTTTAATTTACCTACTAAGATAATGATTGTTTGATCGGATTTTGCAAATATATATGGCGGAAAACTTAGTACATTTCCAGTAGATATATCTTTTCAATTACTTACTATTTAGAAAAAAATTGTCTGAACACTACGATCTACGATGCGTATGAAGAAAATTGGTTATTCTAAGTGGAATGCAATTTATTTTATGGATAAAAAACTGACATTTTCTCAAGGCAAAATAACAGAGAAATCTTAATAACCTTTATATTATAAGCGCAAAATGTTTCCCATAAAAAATTCTAATCACAAGAATCAAAATAACATATTGAAAGCTGTTCAATTGAAAATAAACAGAAGCTCAATTAAATAGTGTTTTCTTTTCTTTTTTTTGATTGAGATCATGAACCGAGTGTTGTTAGACCAACGTTGGAAACTTGGAAGCACTGGACAGCTGTTTCGTCCTATCGTGGGACTCTTCTGTAGTGCGCATCCACCATCCCGCCCGTGGGATTTGAACCCAGGGTCTTCAGTACCGCGCGTGAACGCTCATTATCTCGACCACTGAGCCGACATCCAATGGTGTTATTACCTAACCTCAATCAATCCACGAAATTGAGCGACCATCTTCCATTGTACTGAGGTAGATACCTGTCTCTATTCGACATGAACTAGCTCAACTGGTTACGGCTTGTTTTTAATGGATTAGACAATATTTGTTAAAATTCAAGTATAGCCTATGTAGTTTCATAATAAGTCGATTGTCGAATTAAACCATCCTCCGTCTGTTTCAAAGTAAACTGGATATTTCTGTGCGTGTTGTTGAAGAGACTTTTTTTCTTTAAAAAGTCACCCAAATATGTTACCACTAATTTCTTAAAACCTTATTTATAAATACGAACTGGGAATAGTTCTCAATATTTCTTTGTCCATATAGCTTAACTAGTATTTCTTTTCGTCAGTTCTTTTTTCAAGTCTCCCATTTTGTAACATCATCATATGACTTTTCAGTTCAGAATCTAACTTCATAAATGATTAGTTTAATTCATATGATTACTATTTTGTTTTCCATTAATTGGTTATGTGATAAGTTAATTTCGTCTTTATAATCTTTTTCTTTATTCTAAAACCATCTTCTACACTATATATATATATATATATAACATGTGATCCAATCCTACCAACTTACTGTATCCTACCGAGGCTTTCACACTAAATTATGAACTCTGATTAGTTTGAAATAACACAAAATGCGAGTCCTGGTTTCCACTACTAACCACCATCCATCTGTACTTAGAAATTCTAACTAATTTGACTTCTATAAATATGTTACAATTTATTTAATATTCTGATCTTGAATTACTGAAGGTTATAAGCAGTTGATAAGAACCTGATGAATGAATTCCTGTTTCTATACGCTTAAATCATTGTTCGAATATTTTTGGCAAGTTAATAAAATTTCTAATCATCAAACGTTTAAAGAATTCTCGATTGTATAATTTCATTCAATTCAATTAATAGAATTTTTTTACCTCGAATGAAAGGTGTTCTTTTCCCGTCTGATTCGTTTATGTAACTACGTTATTCCTTGTCGAATTTTACAACAAAAGTAATCGGTTATTCTGAGTTCATTGATTCTAAGCATTAAGTGTTGTAAGGTTTAGCAGCGAGGAGTCTAGTACTTGAGAAATAAATTGTCTGTTTGCAATATATATATTTTAATGGTATAAATCGTTCAACACACGATGTCAGTATCAAAATTAGATACATACTATTTTTCGTTGAAGTAAAAACTACTCTAATACTAAAAATTGTATTTTTATTAACCTGTCATTTGATTATCAACATAAATATCTGTCTAAATTAACTGGTATGTATAATATTTAACTAGAAATAATCCTAGAAAATCTTACCATTTCTAGGCTAGTCTGTAAATAGGCATGGATTTCATAAATATTTGCAGTTTTATTAATTGAATTCATGAGGCAGTTGAAACTATACCACCATGGAAAACCTGGAAGCACTGAACGGCCGTTTCATCATAATATGGGACTGTTCAGTAGTGTGTCCACGACCCCACCCCGTGAGGTTTAAACCCAGGACCTATCGGTCTCGCGCGCGAGCGCTCAACCTCTAGACCACCAAGTCATTCGACATCCAACGGTGTTAATGTCCAACTTCAACTAATCATTTACATATTCTTGATAAACAATGAATTGTGGTTATCCAGTGCTAAAATATCTATGAGGGTTATTTAATTACAAAAAAAGATTATGGATACTGCATAAAACCTCTAGATTATACATCAAAATATTTTGTGTTAGTGACATATAAAAATAATCAACTGTTTGATCAGAGTACAGAATATCCCAATTTATACGGTATTACGTCAAATAGATCAGAAATACTGATGAAATATTGACAATAATATTTAGCTGAAATTTAGAAATCGGACACTGACACAGTTCTGTAGATATGAAAATGTATCATTATTCAGCCGTATGAAGATAAAATTCTGTAAGCTAAATGAATAAGTCAAAGATGAGTATATTTCAATTCTTAAGACAGTAAACTGACAGTATATCTTTGTCATATAACCGATTACTCAATCACTTTCTCTCTTTGTGCATACACATGATGAGGATAAAATTTACAACCATTCAATCAATCTGTAACGTAAACTATGTTTACATGTACCAACTGACATCATAACTCGAATTATTAACTTTGTTCAACCTCACAAATATTTTTTGTTTATTCCCACTAAAAATGAATAATAGTTCGCTTAATGCAAAAGGAGACTTGGAAAATGGCGAGTTCCTAATTAACATTTCACGGGTGACTAATATGATAATTTTTTGATGAAGGTACGAAACTCCACTGGTGACTAGGTTAAAGTCTTATCAAGTACTATGATAAACTATTATGTAAATCAGAGATCTGTGGATAAGTTCGTTTATCCTAATCTGGTTAACTGTGATTATTAAAGAATTAAAAATTCGAGTATAATAATCATAAACTTAGACAAAATCTCATCGTGAGCTGATATCAACGGAAATAACGTCGGAAACAAGTCCCATTCTAGTCAGAATCTCTTAACAGAGCACTGAGTTCGTGTCATACTCAAATTGTATTTATTATTCTGTTCAGAACTACTGACAAGTTTTAAATTTCAATTGTTCATACTAACTGTTTAAATATATCTAAATTTCGACTATGAGGAGTCATATTAAACTTATATAACTAAGTCGTAATATTAACTGGGGCACAATAATAGGTTTTTGTGGAGACTGGTTTAATTTATAGATTGTAATCGTTACAGACTGATCTCACTTAGATAGCCAGGGAGCACTAAGTGCACTTAGTATGAAACTTCTCAACAGTTAGCACCTACCGTCTAGAGGCTCCAAGTTCAACCATTGTCAGGGTCTTTGGAGAGCATAATTGAAGAATCCCATGTTGAGACGAAACTATTATTTGATGCTTCTTAGTTTTTAATATTACCCAGACTGAGAAAAACCTCTGATGAATATAATCCAGAGATTCTTAATCCTCTTGGTTATCTCCTAGAATAAAATGATGATCTATAAGGTATATGAAGTAACGTCATTTAACGTATACATTCAGTTGTAGTTGGTTAGATTAAACCAATACTTCATTACGCACTCATAGTGTTCACCAGCTAAACACAATAAATACTATTAGTTTATATTGAAATCTCATGTAAAACTATAAAGTTGTATAGTTATTTTGATTAAAATTATAATAAACATGTCTAGTATCAACTTAGTGAACTATACTTTTATTTATACTAATGAAGACATATCTAAAAAAAGCTAAAACATTAATTATGTAACTCAGCAGGTAAACTATCCTCTTTTCATTTATTCTTTTCTATGTTCTTCTATATTGTATCTTTAATTCATTTATTTACTTATTTATTAATCCATTCAAATGTTCATTTGAACAATTTACGCAAGAAAAATTAAAAACAGATCTGTTAAATTTCAACGTTTTTTTTTCTTTTTAGTATCAGATTGAAGTGGTTAATATCAGTAGAGATAGTGTAACAGGAAGTGTTATCTTTTCTTCGATGATTGATTTATTCATTCTATATGAATCGATTTACTCATATGTTTCAAGGCTGTTTCAATACTTAATGTTGATCATGATAATCCGAACAAGTAAGAAATAAACTCAATTATCAGAAAGGGTTTGTGGAGAACCTGGAACGACGAAACGGCCATCCAGTGCTTCCAGGATTTCCATGGTGGTCTAGCTTCAATTGACTCATGATTCAAATCTGTGAAATTTCTAAAATAATAATCATCTGCTCACTAGTGACCGACTTCAAGAGATACTCCTGGAGTTCTAATGAGAAGCCGTTACCAGTGGAGTTCAACCAGGTCTGTTGTGAGATATCAACTCACTGAAGACAATGGTGTACAGTGGCGCAACTTCGTGGATTGGTTGAAGTTAGACATTAACACCGTTGGATGCCGCCGGCTCAATGGTCTAGTTGGTTAGGCGCCTGGCGTGAGACTGATAGGTCCTGGGTTCGAATCTCGCGGGGTGTGATCGTGGATTCGTACTGCTGAGGAGTCCCGCGCTAGGACGAAACGGCCATCCAGTGCTCCCAGGTTTCCATGGTGGTCCAGGTTCAATTGACTCATGATTTCAATGTGTGAAAAACTCAATTGTAAGGACAATACAACTACCTCAAATGTTTTAGAGAGTTTCTATGCTTTAGCTTTAATAACAAATTCTAATTTTAATAATAATAATAACACTTAAGC
This sequence comes from Schistosoma mattheei, assembly GCA_944470405.2. Taxonomy (NCBI): domain Eukaryota; kingdom Metazoa; phylum Platyhelminthes; class Trematoda; order Strigeidida; family Schistosomatidae; genus Schistosoma; species Schistosoma mattheei. The sequence continues at coordinate 14,228,575 of OX103947.1, read as the reverse complement.
CCCAATATTCATAATGTAGTCCCAGATACAAGATTCAGATCAAGCATATGTTAAGAATTTGTGCTATAAACGTTTTTATTTTAATTTCAGTGGATGAGATCATGAGTCACTTGAAGCTAGACCATCATGGAAAACGTGCAAGCACTGGACGGCCATTTCGTCCTATTGTGGGACTCCTCAGAAGTGCGCGTCCATGATTCGAACCCAGGACCCATCAGTCTCGCGCGCGAACGCTTAACCACTAGACCACTGAGCCGGTATTCAACGGTGTTAATGTATAACTTCTATTTAGTTCAAAAATCAATTACAAAGTCAAGTAGATGGTGTGGTAATCGGTAGTTTTTTTAAATCACTTCTACTGATTTTATAATTGAAAAACTAGCAGTCACTTTCAATTTATGCAACTCAGATAAACATGAATGAATGTCAGTCATATATTATCTCTAATTGTATGTACTAATTAACAAGTATATTGCGAAAAAAAGGTACAATATGATGACATATAAGCGAGAACTAATACTTTTTCGACCATGTTTAAAAAACCTGCCTCTCAAGGGATTAAATGGCCTTTGTAGTTCGATTACATACCATATGATAGAAACCTGACATGAGGTGGAGATCATTACAGTCAGGAGGGCCACCACCTTACCTTCGTATTTTAAAGGCATCTATAGTTGACTATGAAATGCATTAATTACGGAAATAAATAATATTAAGAACTAATTTCGAATTCCGTATTTGACCATGATTACAGCTTGATGAGTTTAGATCAAAACGGTTCTTATAAATATCTTTTGATGTATCTAAAAAAATGTTCCTCATCTTGTCATAAAATAATCATCAATACTCTAAAAGTACCATTCAGGTTACCAATGTAAACTGTCTTTTAACGTTAGTTCAAACGTCATCATAATTTCACCTTCAAAACAATTATGATCCTCATATGAGTAGTTCATTTGATTTATTTCTAAGTATGTGATTATCTTGAACTAACTGAATTACTTAATTTATCGGCATAGAAATAAAATAAATTCACTATATTTCTATACAAATTATCGTTTTTGAATGGTCAAATTAAATATGAACAGGAAGCTCATGGATATATTTCTACATAAACGATATAAGTTGTTCAAGTCTACTTAATAAGTACCAGTAACGAGTGCTTTCAAGCTCTAATACTAATATTGAATGAGAAAATGACCATTATATCAACTGAGTAATTTAATGGAAAACACCAAGAGATTTTGAAATATATGTTTTAACCTTCATTCTTCATGTAAACATCAAATTTTTATCGTAGATACATTCAGTTGACGAGTCTTGATTTTTACTAGGTGCTATTTACAAATACATTTGCAGTGAACATAATAAACAATTAGACTGAGTTGAATCATCTTCTGCTGGTAATGATGATAAATTTCGAAATAACAATATTAAACCACTGAAACATTATGCATTGATTTGACTCTCCTGTAAATGATGATTTGAGTCATCATTCTATTGACGAAACTAGTATTATTAAAATAGGTGTTTGTGGAGATGGTAGTGATTTTTAATAGCTGAATTTATGAGTCGATTTAAGCTAGACCACCACTGAAAACCTGTAAGAACTGAGTGTCCGTTTCGTCGTAGTATGGGACTCTTGAGCAGTATGTATTTACGATTCCGCATGCGGGACACGGCCTCAGGACACTCGGTTTCATGCGCAAACCGTCAACCTAATGATCACTGACAGGTATCTACCTCAGACAATGGATGAATCGTTGCGTAAGATTATGGATCGATTAAAGTTAGACACTAACACCGTTGTATATCGTCCCCGTGGTATAGAAGTTAAGCGTTCGCACACGAGATCAGAAGTCTTTTTCCATTCACTTTTTTTAAAGCTTTGATCACTGTAGGTTTATAATAGATTGAGAATGTTCGTTTCATCTACTCTCTTATCATGACTCATAAAAAATTTCTATTTACTACTTGCGAAGTAAATAATGTTGTTTTCATAAAATCCGCATAATGACTTGAACATACTAAAATGTCGAAATACGAAGTCAAATATTTGTTTCATGTTTTTTTTTTACATCTAAAAGTCTCTCAGTCTCATAAACAGGATATTATGAATGCCTTTAGAAACAGTCGGTGAACTGTTTTAGGAATAGATGTGGTTGTAAACATAAAAATTACTTAACTACTGAAGCATACTCACATACTTATTGTCAATTATAAGAACTATATATTCATTCCAATGTGTGATCATTAGTCAACTGTGAAATGAATTCTGATTTAAGACATTGGTTATAAAATTAAGTGTTGAGAATATTCAGTAGTTAAAATATAAATACTATATAAGCTGTACATAATATCTTATTTTCTGATGAAATAACAAGCGTATACACATAATTTTTTACATTCATAATTAAAAGAGACTAGTATACAGAATATTGTTAATGTATACAGTCGACTGAACACCTAGTAGCGACCGATATCATGTTTGTCTTGTCCTTTACTGTTGATTAAATTCTATCGATCAAGTTATCACATGATCACTAGTTTAGATGACTCACTATTTTGTACACTATATAGAGATGTTAGGTGGTCAGAAGTGGTTGACAGGAAACTCTAGACCTAGGTCCCGTGCTGACTGGCATTCGTCACCAAGTCGTACATGAAAGATTAAGGGAATAAATACCCTCTATAGGATTCGAACCGAAGTAGTTTATATTGTGAAGCTGGGTGATGCAATTGTTTTCCTACCGACTACCTCTAGTCACCTACCATTATTAATATATTTTAAAAAGCATACGAAATTCTGGGCCACTTTTCTTATTTACTGGGTAACTAGTTTCATATAAGTTATATTTGATATTACCTGAATATAATATTAAATTGGAAATGTAATTTACTAAAACCCCAACTCTATTTTGTAAAAAAGCACTCGAAAGTTCTAACGTGTATATTTAAAGATCAACTCCTAGATTAGTGATTAGTATGTTGCAGTCTACATATCTTCTAGCTACGATCAGTTCTTTTTTATCAAACAAATTATTCAATGTAATTATTATAATTATAATAATAATTAATATTATTGTTATTATGTTTGAAGATTATCTACTCTAAATAAATTTACTCATCAGCTAAGATAAGGGCTACATAAATTAAGTTATATCTCTTGCTGGAATCTATAAATCATCTATGAAATACATTTGTATAAATGCATTGAAACACAAATCATAAGCATAAACGAAATGTTAAAATAAGTAATGAAAATGAAATTTTTTTTAAAAATTCGATAGTCTATGAGGTTAAATATATTTTATCGGAAGGGGGTTTTGTGAAGATTTTAGCAGTTTTATACTTGAATTCATAAGTCAACTGAACCTAGACCACCATTGAAAACCTGGAAGCACTGGACTGCCATTTCATCTTAGTATGGGACTCCTCAGCAGTGCACATCCACGATCCCGCACCCCGCGAGACTCAAACCCAGGACATTTGGTTTCTCGCACAAACGCTTAACCTGCAGACCACTGAGCCGGTCGGCATTCAACGGTGTTATAGTCTAACTTCAACCAATCCACGAAGTTGAGCCTCCGTCGATCATTGCTTTCAGTGAATTACTATATCAAGTGACTCATGAATTCAACCATACAATTACTAAAATCTCCACAAAACCCTCCTTCTGATAATAATCATCATATGTCCACTAGTAACTGGCTTCAAGAGGTATTTCCTGAAGTTCTGGTGAGAAGCATTGAACAGTGGAGTTCAACTGGGTCTGTTGTAAGATAGTAACTCACTAAAAACAGTGGTGAACGGTGGCTCAATTTTGTGGATTGGTTGAAGTTAGACATTAACACAGTCGGATACCGGTCGGCTCAGTGGTCTGGAGGTTAAACGCTCGCGTGCGAGACTGACAGGTCCTGGAACGGTTGACCTGCACTGTTGAGGAGTCCCATATTAAAATGAAACGACCGTCCATTGCTTCTAGGTTTCTATGGCGATCTAGCTTCAACTGAGTCATAAATTCAACTATTAAATGAATTTGGTCAGAAATAAATTCAGTTGAATTAAATGTTTCGGAAATTATTAGTAAAAAATTCTAAAAATATGTTAATTAGTTACCCTTGACAAAACTCTACTTTCTTGTTGACTAGACCACAAAAGGATCAACATAGCAATAATTAATATAAAGTTAGGAGTGTAATACTACTATTTGACGTATAAAGAGGATCACTATAGATTACAGAAAAAAAACTAGTTTTTTTGTGCAAAACAGCTATCAGGATAGTAAAGCATTGAATAGGCAAACAACTGATTTTTTTTACCGAGTTTCAACAAATTTCATACAAAGTCCAGGTCAACATTAAATAGTTCATTATTTTGGATAATACAGTGAAATTTACTTTACAGAAGAAAATTCCCATTTACAACATCCTATTGTGGGACTCCTCACAAGTGCGCATTCACGACGAAACGGCTGTCCAGTGCTTGAAGGCTTTCCATAGTGGTCTAGATTCAATTGACTCATGATCTCAGCCAATGAAAAAGTAATATATTTGTAATATTCCAATCAGTAGAAAAATTAGATTTTCTGACGTCTCGTAACTCAATGTAAGCCAATTCTTCATAAGAGTCCCAAATCGGGACGAAACGCGTGTTCTGGAGTACTTTGCTAGGCACTATCCATCTTGGCTTAAAAAAGCTTGTGACTTAAAGCTATATCGAGGCAATCCACACAGGATGCACATATGCCAACATGGGACTGATCAATTGCAGTGCTAAATAACAATCGGAAGATACAAGTTAAACAACACCAAGTGAATTTACTTGTTTGCTATCAATGTTCTAGAATGATTTTTCTAACGTATGATATGCATATATTTGCAGTTTTTATTTGATACTTATTTTTCTAGATAAATTGTAAATCTCTCTGCTCAGAAAAATTACTCGAATTACTATTTCTGGTTGGAGTTTTTTAGCGAGTTAGTTTTCTACGGGTGGGGTCGTTAACCTCATGCTTAAACCCCTTCCTTTACACGGGCTTGGGACCGGTGGTAACCCCAGGGGGGCTCCAGACGGAGTTGCTCAAACACAATTAAATGTATAAATCTTTCTTTCTGTATCATATAATTTATCAACCTTAAAGTGTCACAAAAAAATTATTTTCCGAAGATTTGTTAAATCAATAAAAAAACTTTACTCATAAGTTGCTCATAACATTAAGTAACATTTAGTCATATTAAATTAGTTACTTATGTAATAAATAATTCCGTTTATTCTACCGCATATACAAAATATAAGTTATAACTGTATAAGCTTTACTAATCAAGTATAGATTTATATATTCTGTATCAAGCTACAAATTCTTAAATCATGCTTGACTACGTAAAGCTGCAGTCCAGAATAAAATTGGAGCTGTTTGTTTATCTATTTTTTGTCTTACAATACATACCTCTACACATCTTGAAACTCCCCAAATACCCAATGGTTGTCCAAGTGGTATGTAATTAGATAATGACATCAGATGAATGAATTACTTTGCACATTTCCCTAGGTGAATTGAATGATTCTTACTCAGTATCACATTGTTTTATTAAAATGGAATGGTGTCTAACAGTGAAATCTAGAATGTGTCTTATGTCCTATTTGGAACTCGTCAGTTGGATATGTTTTCATCCATTCTAATATCCACATTAGTACTCGAACGTAGCATCTTTCCCTCTAAACATCAGTACATCATCTAGCTTATGCAACAGGTATGAATTTTACTTGTAAAAGTACTTAACATAAATAGAGATAAATGACTTATCCTTAAAAACAAAATTAAAGTCCTCAATTTATGATGTTTTTTTAAGGCAAACTTTTATACCACCGGATAACACTTATTTGAAGTATTAGGTCACAGTTGTTTACCACACTAGACATAAATATCGAACTTGATATCTGATCCGAAATATAAATTAATTATTATTATTATTGAATTAAATTAAATATGGCATGCATATTAAAAAGAAAATAACAAAAACTGACTGTTGATTGAGATGAAAAAGGAAATTGTTTCTTTCTTCTAAAAAAAATAAAAAAACAAACTAACTGATGGAAAGCTAACATTATTTATGCTTAAAAAAAGAAACTATAAAGGAACATTTTCATATTTTCTCTTCAATCACCTTATTTCCTCTTTTTCATATTCATGACTACTGACCTAAATCGGTAAGTATCTATGTTTATCCCTACTTGAATATTCTTATTTATGTGAGTTTGTGTTCATTCATATGTATGTATGTATGCATGTATATTTGTTATTTATCAATCAGAAATACATCTCATATTACCTACATCAACATAAACTTAACATGCCTCAGGTGAATAGTATATCTTATTTCTAATTGTTTTCATTTTGATGAAATAACCTTCACTTTTTAAGTATAAGTGAATATAACTTTGTAATCTATGCTTCAATGATAAATAAAATAGTGGTTATGTTTATTTATTATTTATCTTATCACTTAATACCGTTATGATGATAATATGCTAGTAATGAATTGAATGAGTAGATTAACAATACGTCGAGGCAAAAAGTATCGATTAGATTATTATTTATGAATTACCAGTATTATTATCAGAACGGGTTTTGTGGAGATTTTAGAAATTTCACAGATTGAAATCACGAGTCAATTGAAGCTAGACCATCATGGAAAACCTGGAAACACTGGACGGCCGTTTCGTCCTATTGCGGGACTCCTCAGCAGTGAGCATCCACGATCCCGCACCCCGTGAGATTCGAACCCAGGACCTACTGGTTTCGCGCGCGAGCACTTAACCATTAAACCACTGAGATGGCCGGCATCCAACGGTGTTAATGTCTAACTTCATGTCCAACTTCGTGGATGCGCACTGCTAAGGAGTCCCATACCAGGACGAAACGGCCGTCCAGTGCTTCCAGGTTTTCCATGGTGGTCTAGCTTCAATTGACTCATGATTTCAACCAGTGAAATTACCATTATTGCCAAATTTATCAAAAATTTAATAAATCATTATACATTAGGTTTACAAGAATGTTAATATCAGGAATATATTCAAATATAACAATCTCTTAGGTTAAACTGTAAGGTTTTGATGATAATATCAATGAATTCAGTGAAAATAGTAAGTGGAAATCAATTAATTTCAATCCTATTTATGAGAACAAAATTTTGCACATTAAACAATTCTAAATCATTTACATCAGTTTTTTGAAAGAGTTATGTTCTCTGAACTGGATGGTTTGATCGTGGAGCTTTCATCGTTATTCTGAACGACATCATTAGCACAAACTTCAGGTAGAAGTGGTGATGTCGTTCAGAATAACAAAATTATCCACCTGAGCTACAAATCTTCTCTAACATCTCATAGTTACATCGGTGAATAGACTCTATTAATCACATCGAAGAAGTGTTAGTCTTTACCTCTCAAAAATCCAGTTAATTTTTCCCGGATAAGTCAGACCAAAAGTGAATGAACCGTGTATTATTGAGTAAATTTAAAGATTCGATCATCTTTCTTTAGTAAGCTAGATTACAATTTACTAAATGAATGTAATCTGAATTTATATCACTGAAGCATCTTTGTTAAACAGTGGTTCAGAACTAGATAGCGGTTTATTCTCTGGAATGAGATCCTACGATAATTCGCGTCCACGACTTCACCGAGGGTCGAACCCTTTAAGTATAGGGGTGACAACTTAACCTCTAGACCACTAAGTTGGTTTACATGTCTGACTTTTGTCAGTTAGCGATATAGCTAGACCGTCATTCATTCATATCTGTAGTATTCATTTCACGTCCAATGTGATCCAGCTCCACTGTCCATAGCTTCTCACTAGGACTCTAGAAATCAGCTCTGGTAATTAGTTAGTAGTAAATATATGATAATGTTAAGTTTTAATACCTGGGTTCAATGCTAGATTACATTATTTTCTGTAATAAGCACACTTGAGTTACTCTAATAAGGCTCCTCTTATTGTTCAAATTGATAACATCAACTAGCATACAACACTCCAACACAAGTACACTTACACACAGAGAAGATGAACTGAAGGAAAACTTGATATTTAAAATAGAACAAGCATAACAAAGCGGATGGTGCCATTCAGTAGTAACGAAAAAAACATCTTCAAGTATACAGAACTTTAGAGAACCAAAAAACAATCACAGCCATCCACAAAAATGCAAAATAAGGAGAATTAACTTATGAAAAAACACTGGTAGTTATCGTTTCTAGAAAGATTTTAGCAATGTTAAAAAATTGGAGTAAACTTGTGGTCATCTTAATAGATTGTTAATGCTATATGGATAAGAGGATGTTAGTGAATTTCATAGCTTATATCACCAAACCACCTTAGTTTCTAGAAATTAGTATCTTGAAAAGTAACAATGAACTAACATTACTATTTTCTCATCAACAATCCATCAACTATATATCAATATTGATTTTATTTGATTCTTTTATGTTATACCATCAAATCGAGAATTCAGAGATTTTATGAGATCTATGAATGTTAATTATTTCAAATATGATCCATTGACATTCGTTTTATCAATCAGTCAGTAGAATTCAAAAGAAGCCTATAAATTGTATAAATGGTTCTAACTTCAAAAATATAGTTCAATGATAATTAAAAGTCTAAGGGCTTCTGAAGTAATCTATATTATTTAAATATTTCATGAATGATCTGAATATCAACGATTCTAAGTAAAGTATTAGCTTTGTATGAAACCCATATTTTTTTAAATAAATAGAATAATAAGATTGATGAAAATATCAGTAATAGTCACTGATAGAAATGGAATTTTAAGACATATTTATAATTTTACAGGTTGAAATCATGAGTCAATTGAAGCTAGACCACCATGGAAAACCTGGAAGCACTGGACGGCCGTTTCGTCCTAGTATGGGACTCCAATGGTGTTAATGTCTGTGAAATTTCTAAAATCTCCACAAACCCCTTCTGATAATAATCATCTGCTCACTAGTGACCGACTTCAAGAGATACTCCTGGAGTTCTAGTGAGAAGCCGTTACCAGTGGAGTTCAACCAGGTCTGTTGTGAGATATCAACTCATTGAAGACAATGGTATACGGTGGCGCAACTTCGTGGATTGGTTGAAGTTAGACATTAACACCGTTGGATGCCGACCGGCTCAGTGGTCTAGTTGGTTAGGCGCCTGGTGCGAGACTGATAGGTCCTGGGTTCGAATCTCGCGGGGTGGGATCGTGGATGCGCACTGCTGAGGAGTCCCATGCTAGGGCGAAACGACCGTCCAGTGTTTCTAGGTTTTCCATGGTGGTCTAGGTTCAGTTGACTCATGATTTCAATCTGTGAAATTTCTAAAATCTCCACAAACCCCTTCTGATACTTATAATTGTTTAAAAGTTATATTTCTCAAACGCCTTTAGTATTGTTTATTTGAATCTTCCTACTGATATTTAGGAATGCAGTTGATCAATCACATATTGGCATATATATATCCTGTGAGGATTACCTCCATATTGCATTAAATCACATGCATGATAAGTAGAGGTGAATGGTAGTTAGCAATGGAGTCCAGGACGTGCGTTTCATCCTATGAGACTGCTCAACTACAGTTCTAAACACCAATCGGAAGATTTAAGCAATCAATACAGAAATGAATTAAAAACTTAACCTCATTGCACAAACTGGTGACTATCTAAACTCAGTATATATATATATATATATATATATATATATAGCCAAATAGGACGAAACGCGCGTTTCGGATTCCACTGTTAGCCACCATCCATCTCTGCTTATAGTGATATTTCTTGTTAATAATGAACTACTTATTATTATAGAATTATCATTCATATTCTATTTAATGCATGTCTTTGATTTTCTTTAAATTTAAATAGTATTTTCGATCAGAGTACTTTTTTTTTAAAAAAAGTAGACATTTATGAGACTGTTAGATACAGATAAACAAATGAGAATGATAGAATTGTACAAAATGTTACATGGTAGGTGATTACATATATTTTTTTATCAGAAATTTACTAAATATGTGGGTTACTATATATTTATATTGTCCCAATTGTATGTATTCGTTTAACCTATCAACTATTGATAAGTCATTCACCACTCATAATAAACTACAGTTAAATAATGATGTACCTGTTACTCAATTTTGTATCAGAGATGACTTTGTCATGTAGAGATTGGAATTTTGCATTTATTGTGCGTTGTGATCTTAAATTCGATTTTATATTATCATGTAACATTTAAATTATAAAATGTAAACAGAAAACAGGCTGACTTTCCAATTGTTTTAATTGGGTGATTTCGGTATGAGTTTGCCAATCAAAGTCAACATACTTAATGGATACAACAAATGAAACGAGAAGTATTGATGTTGCCAGTGTTAGTAGATTCAATAATTTAATGATTCTATTCAGTAAGTATGTGGGAGTTGGATTTATAACAGAAACTAATAAAAATTAAGTTTATCAGTATAGTGTTCTGGAGATTATTGAGTTTCATTCGAGATTATGTCCTCACTAGTGACTAGATTTGAAAAGCGATTCTCGGAGTCGTAGTGACAACTCGTGACCAGTGGAGTTCAACCATGTCGAGTGTAAGACGATTACTTACCGAAGACAATTGGTAAAGGTTTGTGCAAGATCATAGAGTTATACATCAACACCATTGGATACCAACTCAGTGGTCTAGAGACAAAATGTTCGCGTGCGAGACCGCAGGTCTTGGTTTCGATTCCTATTTACAAAGTCATGGATTTACACTACTAAGGAGTCCATACTAGAACAAAATAGCCGCCTAATGCTGATGATGGTCTAACATTTATTGGTTCAAATTAAGTTTGTCAATCATGATCGTAGTATACTGATATACGTTGTATAGATATAATTGGGTTAGTCAGTGAACAGTAAAATAAATGCATGCAATGAAAATACATATCTATCCAGTTTATTTTAAGGTCAATCATATACAATTAAAATTTTAATTGAAAATAGTTATTAGAACATAATTGGGATTCCTCACTCAAATAATTGTGAAATTATAATGAATTTCTAGCCGAACTGTAGTGAACAGAACACGGGTGGCGACAATCAAATTATATTTAGCACAAAATTACAGTTACTTGATAAAATAGAAAAACCATACTATAATACTTAATTTGCAAAATGTTCAATAATTCTCTCGAACTTCATTGTTTTTGCATTTCCATACTAATTGCTTTCTATTCCTGCTCTTCCTCTGCTGATCTTCCCCATCTGCCGCCAGATATTACATTCCTGACTCACGTCATATACTACTTATATCAGTATAAGTAGCACGCACCACAGAACTTTTTTTTTTAAAATACAATAAAGTTTAATATAAACTTTCTGAAAGTTTTTCATAAATTCTTATGTTTATTTGAGTAGTTTGATTAATATTACACTGCAATAGTGTTATTCATTTGTGTTACTAACTTCTTTGTACTTTATAGACAATGTATGAAATGTATAGTCTTTATTAAGTTTTACTATTTACGACTATGACATTTATATAATGAATCAACAAGCTAGTTACAATGTTGTTGTTGTTTCTTTTTTTCTAATAAATGAGAAGAACAGAAAATTAACATTTTGCCTTTAACTAAATTGTTGGTATTAATTCGTTTCATGAGGAATTATTCATTATTTGTTTCTTGTCATTAAATGATGTTCTTCTTTGTATTTTGTTTTTTTTTTTGCTTTTTTTCTCTTAATGAAACAATTTGTTCTCTAAATTAATAGAAAACACTATTAATAACAATTAAAACTAATGAGACTATGCTTCGTTTCTGTATGTACAATATTCAATATACCATATTATGGAATATGCATTGCTACAAAAACATGTGTACACATGTAATTGCTTCATGAAATATATCTATACTTACTCACACAAGTAAGGGTTAAATATAAATTAACTTTAGAATAAAAAAAGATTGAACAAAATAGAATACGTGAATTAATCTAATATGTGTACTTCTATGAAAGTGCACGAGCAAATGTAGATATATATATATGCACACGCACATGCACGCATACACACACATACACACGAGAACACGGAAAATATCAATATACATGATTAGGTTATTATTATATTCTGACATTTTTCTCTAAAAAGAAATTTCTTTTTCATTTGAACAACATTGAAACTTTATGATATTTTGAGATTTCGTTTTCTGATTCCGTTAACATTGTATTTTGTGTGTGTATGTGTAGTGTGTGTGTGTGTGTGTGTAAATGCGATAATAAAACAAAGAGTATTCTATCAGCATCAACTTGTTGTGCATATCGGTTGTGTGTCTTGGTATTTTTTTTCAATTCAAAATGAAATGTTTCCAAGGTAGACATTATATCTATTCAACCGAATATACATATATATTAGTGTTATTTTCTAGTTGGGCAATATTTTCTTTTTACAAAATTGTATTTCACTTAAGTCATGTTATCAAAATGTAATTTCGATTTATTAATGAATAAAAACAATGTACAAGGCGGTGTAAAAAAAAAAGAACTAAAAGAAGACAACACTAAACAACAAATTATTTTAACTGTATTTGCTTGAAATGATGCTTCGTATACAAACTCTTTTTACATATACATATATATTCTGTAAACGAATCCCTTTTCTTGAAATCATTTGCATAGTAATTTTTTCTCTAACGTTATTATCTTAAATGATTGGTATCTATGTTGGAAGTGATAATTTTTGGGATGTTTTTAGAAATTTCACCACCACCACCCTACCCCCTAAAAAATATTACATATCTAGAAATTATTTCTGATACAAAAATACCTCACTGTAAAAGAAATATATATATATATATATATATATATATATATATATATATATGCATAGTCATTCAATATCTAGATTATCGTATTTTTTTATCCTTTTATTTATAAGCTTTCAGTTAACGTATTAATTGTCAATACATGGTTTGCCATTTTTAAATTATTATTATTATTAATTGGTTTTTCAGGAACTCCCAATATAATCACTAGTCTCTATATTGGAATTCCTATATAAATTCGTGTATGACAATATACGTATATTAACAATGTGTTTCTAATAGCAAGAAATGATTTTGTTTAGATTTTTTAAAGAAGAATCTGCAATTTGATAATTTCCAGTAGATAATAAAATTCATACCAAGATTTATATAAATACTGAAGAGAACATCCTGCCTACAGAATAGGGAATATTATGAGATATAACCTCATATTATAGTTATGCGTTATATATACATATGGGGTTGTGGAGATTATTAAGCTTTTGATTGAGATCATGAATCGATCGATGTTAGACCATCATTGAAAACCTGGAAGCATTGGATGGCCGTTCCTTCTTATTGTGGAACTACTCAGTAGTGCGCATCCACCAACCCGCTCGTCAGATTCCAATCCATGGCCTTCAGCCTTGCGCAAGAACGCTCAACCTACTAGACCACTGAGACGGTATCCGATAGTGTTAATGTCTAACCTCAACCAATCCACAAAACTGAGCAACCATCTTCCATTGTCTGAGGTAGATACATATCTCTACTTGACACTGATCCTATAATTTGCAGTCTTTTATTGGATAAAATAAAATAATTTGATAATGATCCAGCATACATTAAATTTTTTCACATAATTCGCTTTTATTTTATCTTAAATTATGAACAGAAGGAATAGGGTAACTAAAACATAAATGGATTGGAAATTTTGTGTTTTCGCTTAAAAATGGATCAGAAAATTCAATTGGGTAAGACATTTGAACTTAACTGACACATTATTTAATTATAAGGTAAATATTAATTAATAACTGAACACAACGAAACTGGATAGTCTTCTAACTAATCAAAACTGATATTCTTTGAAACAACTATTACAGTTAACATTGAAAACATGTGATATTGACAAAATCCATTTTAGAAGCTAATAATTTATGACATTCAAGAAGGACTTCTCGTGAAGTATTTTATGACAATCCATTGAAGATTTAAAAAACAAAACCTATATTATTCTTTGCTTAGTTACATAGTTGTGTTTATGTTAATGGAATCTTTTAACATAGGTCTTAATAACAATATTACCATTTCATACTAAATAGTGGTTAATAGAAAATCCAAATGACTATACAATCATACTTGTTTTTGGAACACTGTTTGCTTTATTGGAGTATTTAGATTGAATTGTATTGCACGACAATAACGAATGCAATATTCTTTGACTGATACAGTCTACACGGTGGCTGCATAAATCAATCATTTTGTAAATAATTATCATTAGTCTGAATATATATTATCTGATCTATCTATAGTAATTATAATTATGCTTTATCATTATTATTTCTAACTAAATTCCATCAATCAAATTTGTAGTGTATCCAGTAAGTGGATTAAATTGTAATAAATATCTACTTTATTTATTGTTGTGTCTTTCAGAATTACTACTTAATTATTAAATTGTTATTTATACGAAAGGTCAATTAAAGCCTCAACAAGTTTATTAATTTATCTGGAGAGAATTATTGAAGCATAGACAACTTCAAAGGACCGGAAAGATATCTAATAAAATAATTACCATTGCCGTAAAATTTATTGAAAGTAACGGTACCCAAATTAATAATGTTTGGAGTATATATATCTATATCACTAATGTTAAGGACGGTGTTCGCGAAATAACTCAAACTAACTAGTTACAAACATAAGCTATATATATATATATATATATATATATATATATATATATATATATATATAACGGACTATCTTTAGTTAGATAACCATTGAAAAATCGAAAGCAATGGAAGCTATTTTGTCCTAGTATGGAGATGTTCAGTTATATACTTCCACAACTTGATTCAAATCCTTAAGGTCTTGAGGCATATACTTAACCATTAAACCATTCAAGTAGCATCTAATTAGCTTACGTTTGTAACTCGTTGGTTTTAGTTATTGCGCGACTACCATCCTTAACGTTAGTGATATTTTTCTCACACCCAATATGACTGATCTCCACTGGTCAGTCACAGCTTCTGATTAGAACTTCAGGAGTTAAATCTTTAAGTTATTCATTAATTGGTTGTTATTATAGCGTGTTGTGGAAATTACAGGTCTTGGGTTCAATCCCTAATTGAGTTGTGGACATAAATCGTTGAGGGCAAAATTGCCGTCCAGCACTCACTGCATTTCAGTAATGATCTAGCTAAAATCAGCTCGTGATTTACGCTACGTAGGTTCTACAATCTTCTATACTGAAAAGTTTATTACTTTAAAACTATTCATAAATCAGTCATAGTTTGACAGGAATCGGACGTTGATTGTGGTTTAAAGATATTAAATGTCAATTGTTATGTTGATTTTAATCATTCTCCTGAAGAAGTGTGAATCAGTTACTGAAGCAAAATACTGAGATTATTTCAATTTCAACCTCTAAGGTTATTTCGATGAAAATTTTTTATGGTTAATATTCTTAAATTTGTTTTTCTCTCGAAAATTCAAAACAATATTTCATCTCTAATCATTATCACTTGGAAATAAATTCCCTTTCAAACGTACGAATGAATAAATTCTTATTTCAGTATGAAATAGAGCATTTATATTTCATTAAATTAATTGAATTTTATAAGTTTTTTTTATGGAAGATTTTAAGGTTAAGTACTATATAAAACTGA
This sequence comes from Schistosoma mattheei, assembly GCA_944470405.2. Lineage (NCBI taxonomy): Eukaryota > Metazoa > Platyhelminthes > Trematoda > Strigeidida > Schistosomatidae > Schistosoma > Schistosoma mattheei. The sequence continues at coordinate 14,212,864 of OX103947.1, read as the reverse complement.
TTACAGAATATTTTATTATTCATAAATTATTTTATTTTCGATTGAGATAATGAATCGATCGATGTTAGATCACCATTGAAAACCTGGAAGCACCGAATGGTCGTTTCGTCTTATTGTGGGACTACTCAGTAGTGCGCATCCACGACCCCGTTGTGGCCTTCAGTCTTGAGCAAGAACGCTTATTATCTAGACCACTGAGTCGGCATCCAACGCTGTTAACGTCTAACTTCAGCCAATCCATGAAATTGCGCGACCATCATTCATTGTCTGAAGTAGTGATATGTATCTACCTCAGACAATGGAAGATGGTTGCTCAGTTTTGTGGATTGGTTGAAATTAGACATTAACACTATCGGATACCGTCTCAGTGGTCTAGTAGGTTGAGCGTTCTTGCGCAAGACTGAAGGCCATGGATTGGAATCTGACGAGCGGGTTGGTGGATGCGCACTACTGAGTAGTTCCACAATAAGAAGGAACGACCATTCGGTGCTTCCAGGTTTTCAATGATGGTCTAACATTGATCGATTCATGATCTCAATCAAAAGCTTAATAATCTCCACAATCCTATACTGATATTTTATTTTCGTCTTACTAGAATGCTTTATTAAGAATTTATCTAACCGTTGTGTGTTTACTTAGATGGTTTGAATTATATATATGAGTATCAAGTTACAATAAGGCTGTGACTTTTCAGATTACATTATCTGGTTTCCCATCTATACAATTCCTTGAGATGGAATGATATTTTCCAATGGGATTTTAATCTTTTCAATTATTTATAAATTTCTATTTATTACATATGTTTACCATATGTTGTTTTCATGATATGTTGGTATAATTTCTGAATAATTATTTATACCTTCAAGTTACAAAAAGTAGTCTGTATTATCAATATGTTCATATGATTACCGTAATACGGACAGTCGTTAGAAATACGTTTATAAAACTGGTACTTTTTCCATTATTATTTATTGTTTCAAATTATTTAATTTTTCTTTTCTGTTTATAAATAATCAATAGTGACAAGTAAAATCAATACTGTACTATGGCAACCTGATAAAGACAACTGATATACATTCACATGCGATGTCTAAGTAACTATTCAATTATGTAAACTCTTTTGTTTCATAATTCAAGAGCACTATTTATATCTAGTTTAACATTCATAATGACTTGATTTGGTAACTAATTTTTTATGAAAATATATTTTTTTTCATTTCTATTTGAAAAAGATAGTTGGTGTATGTATCTGTGAGTAACCATTCACTTAGTAGTTTTAATCAAGTCTGTTTTCAGAGCGAAGTTAATGTGTATTTTGGTTCATTAATCCAACACGGTGTTATGATTCTATTTGATAGATGTGTTTATTACATTGACTATCTGAAATTATATATTTTTATGCATCCTTAATTAAAATAGGCAAAGAGAATAAATGTTTGCCGATAATTAATCAACTAACCATTGAATAAATGATCAATGATTATTAGCGCCATTGTAACTGGAGGTTTTTTTTCTCGTAATTCACCAGATCTTGTTTACGCTTTCAGTTAATCGCCTTGTGTTTCTCTGTTTCTTTGCTTCTATCTACCTCTCTCTCTGTCACACACACACACACACCTATACACGTACATAGGAAATTTTTTTCATCTTTTCCGTTTATTATCATGACAACTATGGTGTTATTCTAATGAATATTCAGAAATTTCACTAGAAATGAACTCAACGTTAATAATGAGTATTACAAAAAGTTGGAACATTGATAACACGCGATGGATTTTTAACTCACTATACATCTTTTTTATTACATAACATACATTTTCACTAATGATAATGAATACTATAATATAGATTGACTTGCAGTTGATTAGAATAGTCTCGTTTTCTTTTTTATCGTTGTTGATAAATGAATGATAAAAAGAAGAATATATAGATTTAGATTTTTGCATTAAGATATAATATACACTTATTGTGTAACCTAAACTTTTAGACATGAATGTTTGAATCAATGGAAGTGAGATAAATTTAAGTGTCATTTAATAATCTTCTCCCAAAAAGAAATTGTTTTACTGAATTACTTTGTCATGGAAATTTAACCAACGTCGATGTATTCCCCCTTTCTACAGAAATCTATTATTTGAAAAAAGCTTAATTAAAATGGATCTTTCTTCATTCATACTATTTATAGTTACATTTTCTGTAACATGGTAATATATACATTTTATGTGTGATGAAACCTACGTTAATCATCACTTGTCCATTTATTTAGATTAACTATTCAATGAAATAAATAACAATAATAATATAATAATAATAATAATATAATAATAATAACTAATACTTCGTGATGAAGAGTTGTAGTAAAACTTGTTTCATTCAAATCTTTTATGGACTCTTTTTGATATGATAATCTCAGGATATCTCACATGTAAATAAAAACATTCTAGAAAAAGAACTATTGGTTGGAAATAATTTTCATTTCCAAAATTAATTAAATTATTCCGAGTAATTTGCTTTATTATTAATAATGAAATCAACTAGCACAGTGGGCGCTACTAAAATGGGTGTTTGTAAATAGTGTGTAGCTGAACATGACGTTGAAGTTACAATGATTGTGAAGACTTTCAGTGCATCGGAAGAACGGCGTTGGGAGAACACTTGGAGACCAGAAGAGACGACAGTTTAGATAGCAGAAAATATCGAAGGATGCAAATGGACGATTGAAGATTATGTATATAAATGATGTAAATAATTCGTAATTTGTAACATGATAAAATATCTTTACATAAAATCTGTATTAACACAAACAGTACAGTGGGTGCAATTTCACGTCAGGACAGTTCAGATTATCATGGGACTATTTATTATTAATTTACAAAAAACTATATCATCATCAACTGATAGTGGTCAACATGTTTGTCCTTTCAACTTGATAATTTAAAATTCTAACTAATGACATACTCATTCCCATATACTTTCTAAACACCAATCTTCCAAATTGTGAACACTAACGCAATATTATTATTGTATTTATACAATCATTACACTTTTTATTTAAAAAATATAAGCATTTATAAATACAATCACTTTGTCATTAAAATGCCTCACACCAGTTATTCTATTGAAATACAAATAAAAATTAAATCAACAAGTTGTCATGATGACTATATTTCATCAGAAAAATACACGTTTGATTTTCATTAATTTAGGTCACACATAGTATTAGTAGTAGTATTGACTAGTTCACTTATCCTTTCGTAAGACTAAATATTTTGTGGTTGTTGTATTAACAATTTAGCTGCTTATGCTGCATTAGAAGTAACAGGCGTAAGTAGGTAAGTAATAACAATTTAATCCAACTAACAAAACATTGATAAACGATGAGTTTGACACTAATCAGATTAGGATAATAAATAAATCCTAAATATATTACGTTTCGTGTTCAGTTTCGACAGACTTTTATTCAGAAGTAACTAGGTGTAAAGTAGTTTGTTGAAAAGGTCGTTTAAATTACAATTAAAAAGTTTTAAAAAACAAGTCTTATTGTATTAAATTGTGCAATTCTCACTGAATCAAAAACCGAATCCAGGAAATTGGCGAAATCAAATGGACACTTTAAATTCATGTAAAACACGTGATTTACATTATTCTGTTTCTGATTCGCTTAAAACCAGCCAATCAAATTAGTTGATTTTCTTGCTTCTCATTCGTCCTTTAAAATGAACAAGGTATTACTTGATCTATGTACCAATTCCATTTCTATGTTATACACTGTTCGGATAAATAGTACACAGAGTGATTCATACATGATTTTGAACTATGAACCTTAAGTTTCTTTTCTGACTTTGAATTTGAGGAATTTATATTTAGTTGAATGAAATTTATGGATAACTAATTATCATTATTGTTTCTGTAGTTCAAATAAATTTGCCAATTCATGGGCTATGCCTGGTCGGATTATTCAAGTTGAAAAGTTAGAGCTCAGTCAGTTTCGGAAAATTTACTGTAAATGTACAGCAAAATCAAATGTCAATTCTAATAATGACAAATACACCTTCCGTTCAGGTAAATATACACACATTTTCTTATTTTGGTACTTCGTTCTATAAATTGGATGGTTTAATCACAAATCCTTCACTTTTTTTTCTGGGAGTTATTATCATTTCATACTTCAAACAGAAACAAGCTGTTAATATTTCTTCACAAGAGACTAACAGTTTGTTATAGGTTTTTGTAGTATGTTGTTTAGGAAGACCATAAAAGCCTCACAAATTAAACATCCATTTTAGAAAACACATCTTCCAAATTCTCTTAATCACAAATATTCTTCGTTGTCTCAATTTATCGACTCATTGCTTGTTTTTTCCTGATTACACAATACTCAGATTTAATGGATATTCTTTATCATTTGTTGGTATGAGCTTTGCACCTTGATGGTTATTACTGCGTCTGTGTACTACATAATTGCTTCTCTGTCAGTGTATTGTACAATGCTCCGAGGGCAGGTTATGAATACTATATGATTGAGAGATTGGATCGTAATAGGTGATAATAATAGTGTAAATGTCCAAAGTACTATCATGTATCTAAACACAGATCTCATTCCAGAATTTCCCTAACCTGGTCATTTTACAAAGCTCAATGGAAGTGAGACTAGCTATGTAATATGCGTAGTAAAAACCCGGCATTAAGAAATGGAAATACTTGTTACTCGTTCACTAGTTACTATTCTATAAGGTGGCTAATTAATCGATTTACTTGGCCGTAGTGGTTACGAAACAGTTAACCTCTGTAATGTGGTAGTTATCACAAAAAAAAACAATGTAGAAACATTGTGTCCCAGATTCATATCAGAAACTATTTACAAGGGATTTAGTAGAATCAGTCTTTCTTCTGGGATACTGTTGTTATGTATTGTTAGTTCCATTTCTAAATTATGGAAATTATAACAATATTTCTTGAATTTGTTTTTAGCACTCAACATTTACCTTTTTGGTGTGATTTCTTAATCACACCAACTAATTGGACGGGAAATCCATGATAGTTCAGGTTATTCCCTCAATATTTAAACAATTGGAAAGTTCTAGCTTCTTTTATCTTACACATTTATCTCCATGACTATGACAGTTCAACTTTTTATTAACCGATCAATAGTTTCTTACTACTTGTATTATATTAACCTTTAGTCTGTTATACAAGTATGCTCATGTTAATTGGAGATCTTTTCTTATTCAAACTGGGGATCATACTTACTAGATCATTTATTAAATTTACAAAACTATTCGAGTAACTTTTTTATTGAATATACCATACTTAACCTATTCCAAAAGGCCTGTTGTGTTTTCAGATGAGTACAAAAATGAGTACATAGGTTACCACAACAAAACAGATTGATATATTCTGTACTAGATTTATAATATTGATTACTAATTCTCTCAACATGACAGAAATGTCAATCTATTCTAATTAAATCTTGTGACAGGTGCTTGTTTACATCTTTAATAATAATAATAATGTTACTATACATCTTGATTAGTAGGAGACGGTTTTTTTTCAAACTAATACTAGTGACGAGACGTGTTTGTATGTTACCAATAACCTTAATGAATAAGATATGCGACAACCGAATAAAGTTTGGTTTATTTAGGTGTGTGGCCAACAGAATGTGTTGACTAATTCAAATTATTTCTAAATATATTTGTCTTATCATCAAACAAACAAGATATCGTTTTTGGAAAAGAAAAGACATATCGATTGACTGCTTTACTAAACGTGACTTGAAATTTCGGTTTATTTCTAAATGAACTAACAATAGAAATAAATGGTTGCATCATGAGTTAGATTAATTCCATTCAAACTTGGAAGTTTTACACATTTGAATAAAACCCAATAATAAAAAGTTATTTTTTGTCTGCTCATAGTCCTAGTCGTAATGCTTTATCATCCATCGTCGGTTTCATTGGGTTATTTTATCTCCACCTAAATCATCATAGTAAACTTACGTTCGTGGTTCAACTTTTATTCCAGCTGAATCTCGAAGAAATGTATAGTTATATTCAACTGATAAACTATAATTTTGTTATTGTTCGAATGATACACTAATTATGTATTAGAAAATTTCAAGGCTCTTTGTGAGTCACAGAAGACTTATGTTTCGATTTCCGACTGTCTAACAGCGTCTACTGTAAGAGCCAAGGCTTTCTCTTCAGGCTGTTAGTATACTCTGTCGGATCATTGCAATTCGACCCGGTATTTGGTATTCTTGTTCTAACCTAACCAACTTTTAAGTAAAAACATACAGTATTGTCTCTAGTAAGCATTAACTGGTCCTAGAAGTAGCGATATCTGACTGTCACATCCCATATGAGTGCTTATCGTATGGAGTTTCAGGATTCTTACCAAGGCGCATTAGTTTGAGGAATCTAGTAAACTCGTGTCCTACTCATCATCTTGACAAGATTTAAACTAATAGAAGTTCTGAGATTTGTTTCTAGTAATTTGAGTGTATTCTCCAAGTACCGCACACCTTGTTGATAGTACGCTACCTATTGTTAGGACATAACTTTCCACTGAAGACGTCTACCGAAGTTTTCATAATTTTGTTTACATACACTGTTGGATACTCTAGAATAACATCTGAGAATTGTTTATCGAACTTCATTGGTGTTTAAAGATACGTACGTAACAAATGATTATGAAGGACTGAATATATAATTACATTGTAGGACATTCAAGTCGATTCTTTTTTAAATGATATGTTGAAGAGCATTGTACTTAGACGAGTTTTTCTTCGCTTTATTAGTCTTTTAAATAATAATAAAGTCATATTTTTGATTCCATCCTACTTCAAGTATCCTGATTCTTATTTTTCAGTCATACAATATACTATCTCTAAGGTATTTAGATTTATTTTCATATATCATCTATTATTGTGTTTGTTTTTATCCTGAAAGACTATAACTTGTTTGCTTATTTACCATGCTTATTTATTAGACTATTTTTTGGGGTTTTTTTCGCTTAAATATCTGATGTTTGCTTTTTTCGACCTAAGACATTTTACCTTCTACATTATATCAGATTAGGATTGATAAATGTGGTTTATTCTTAAACTAAGACTTTTATTTTTGCAGTGATTTATGAAATGAAAGGGTTATCCCTACCTTAGTCTTGAATATTACGGAAAATAAATTAACTGAGTTGTAAATCGTTGTTATGTTACCAATCCATGTGGTATATATATATACTACAAGGTGACTAAAGATCACCTGTAGTGCTTATGACCCCAATTCATGTCTGACTATTTTTGGTAAACTTGTCAGTATTCTCTTATTTCTATGTCTGCCCATCTGTTTGTTTCAGGTCAAATAGTAAGCATGACGATGAGACTAGTTTGTCAGATAATTATACCATTAGAACATTTGATATTATACATTTACTAACTTATATATTTGGCTAGTTGCTTACTAATTTAAGATAACAAATTGAATTCATACTGCGAATATCCAATCTCTTTCACCTGAAAAAGGCCTGGATTTTATATATATTATATCAACGGACCATATCAAATTTTGTGATTACATTAGAGTTTAGATTTAGTGATCGATACGAGTTTCTCATTTTTATCTCCATATATGCTAATTTGTTCACTTCTTTATTCATACTTTGGTTCCTAACAGCTTACGTTGTCACATTGTCCACACCAGAAGGAAAGGAGAAAGTTGAACGACAAGTTTGACAAATGTTAGAATAGAATTGTATTATTTATGCACTTAATTATTAACATTAGTAAGTGGATAATGCGATGGCGTTTGAAGCGAAATGTACTAAGTTCAAGTCTTTGAGTGAACATCAACTCCAGGATCCAGTTACCTCCAATTGACGAGTTCCAAATAGGACGAAATGTCATCCTGGATTCTAATGCTAGACACTATTCATCTCTGCTTATCATGCTTGTGGTTTAAAGCAATATCTAGGCAATCCACACAGGATCCACATGTACCAATAAGATTTATCTATTACAGTCCTAAACATCAATGTGAAGATTCAAACAACCAATACAAAACATTAATTTTGTTTTACTGATGTTTTGGTATCTTACCTGAATTATTCTAATCTCTTTTATAATGAACCATATCTAGTTCATGTAAATTCATAATATAATAATACTCAATCATACTGGTATAAATTCATCACTTTTCTTTCTACTGGCCTAATTTCATTAATACTATGAACCATCTAACAATTTATTCGTGTAGTTTTGTAATGAACAAGAAAACCAATATATAAACTTGAATTAACGAAATTTGAGAATAGAATAGAATAAATTGATCTGTCAATAATTCATCAACTTTTTCTTTCTTCTCAATCATATTTACTTAGACAAATTATTTCTTAATGAAATTTTTGTTTATGATCTATTATAGGTTTATTGTGTAAACAAAAAAATCGTGTATTTAAAAATTATTTTCTCCAATCTCATAGTTTCCTTTTTTATAGATATCTTTACATTTTTGATGGCGTTTTGTTCTGTTAGCTGGATGGTTTGGTGATGGAGCTTTCATCGTTATTCTAAATGACATCATCAGCACTTCTACCTGAAGTTTTTGCTAATGATGGCGTTTAGAATAACAATGAAAGCTCCATGACCAAACCATCCAGCTCAGAGAACAAAATTCCATCAAAATCATCCACCTGAGCTACAAATTTTCCCCATCATCTTTACATTTATTTTAGTTTACACAAAATATCATTGAGATGAAAACTAATGTAATAATTGAAACACTGTTCATATGTCTTTATTTTAGTATTAGAAGTGTCGTTAATGTTCAGTTTCTGTAAATTAGGATTTTCAAAGTGTAATACATAGATAATTTTCATTGTGATGATATTTCAGTATGAAGCAACAATTATTTATTAGATCAAATTTTCTATTTTTGAGCAGTGAGCGTTTTTTTGGTAAATGTATTTATTTGAACATATGAGCATTGGCTCTAGAAGACACCAAATATGTATGTGCCACACTTCGTCACGTAACTTGTATGAGGTCTTGAATGCTGCTCGGGTGTCTAAACCAAAGCAGGTAGTTTGCTTAGGGGGCTACACTTTGAGCTTTTGTCCTAGAGGTCTAATCTACAAGGCAATGAAGCAACGTTAGGAGATACAGTCCAATGGTAGCCGGTGACCAACAATGGGTTCATGCGTCATTTGTTCCTTCAGGATATTGAAGCCCATGTGCACCGTTGGTTTGGAATCGGGATTTTCCAACTCCCCTCGGTGGATCCTTCATATCCAATATCGATAAATGAAACAATAACTTTATCATGGACAGATATGGAATCTCACAAAAGTTTATAGATAAAAAAAGACATCAAATGGGAAAAGAAGAGAAAAGAGTGTGGAATTAAATGTTAGATAACAATACCTCTGTGATCAATTTTAGTCATGTCACACGTATTAGGCTCTTCAAACACTGATATTTATTACATTTTATTCTAGTATTTCAGTTCAAGTTATGGTACCAACATATTGTATGTCATTTAAACTCATCAATACTGTTATCAAAATGAACATTAATTCCTAGTTATATAAAATTGTTAGTCTAAATTCCGTCACCTTATTCAGTTCAGTTTTAAATAATATTATAGTATGACTTCTGTAATATATGCTCATAATTAGTTTTCATAAACTTTAACTTAGATTTTGTTAATTAGAGAAGTGCTTTGTTGGACCAATGCACTCTTTCTCCTTTCTTTCTTTCTTTCTTTTGCTCTCTCTTTCTCTCTGTGTCATTCTCTGTTCACGAATAGTGTAATTGGATTTTTGACAATGTCCCATAAATAATCTACTGTATTGTCTGTTAATTTATGTTTTCAACTGATGGGTGTAATTCCTCTTTAAACCTGTAAGTCCTGTTCTTTCAGTAACTGGGATGTAGTAGATGACAGACAATAATATCTCATTGTTAATCGCTTTGTGTACGTGTGTGTCCATGAATATGTGTTATCTTATTTATATGTGGACATCGTTTTACTTAGTACTTACCTATGAATCATAACGTCTGATTGTGTTCTTTTAAAAAATATACTTTAAGTAATTATCACATTTAAATTAAATTAATATTCACATTACCATCTGCTGAAGATATAGGGAATATAATACTAATTATTTACTTGTCGATATTATCAACATACCTCTCCCTCACATGTTATAAGCTTTTGAACGATACCATTAAGAGAGAAGCAGTTGCTTCGTTATCCGAATGATATCTTGTATTAAGTTTGCGATCCACAAATGCTGGATGTTCTTATTTTTCCAAAGAATATTCACCTTTTTCACGAGATGACTATCATTTACAAAAAAAAATGAACATCACTTGTTCACCATCATGATTCAGTCAGAGTTTAAGGCTAGAACATTGTGACCAGACAACAACCATTTATACTAGGTGGTGATAAACGTGAATCGGGGGCATATTTTATTGTACTGAGATCGATATCATAAATGTTTTACCATTCCTAGCTTGTTGTACTATTGTTAACATGCTGGGATTTTTTTAAAAATCTGATTAAGAAAATTCATTTGTCTATTCATGTATATACATTGTCTACTCTTATTTAAGTTTTTGTATTGATCGGTGTCATGATAATCATATTTTGCTGGTTTACAACTTTATCTAATAATTTATTCACTTATGTAATCAAACCAGCAGTTTTATGTATCATAAATTTGTCTTTACCCATTATTGTTATTATTGTTGACATTCACTAAGATCTCTTTTGTAAATGTTTTTTGTCTATACAGGTTGTTGAAGCCTGTTAATGAAATTATGTCAATAAAATAGTGTTAAATAGTTTTATACCCCCAAGTTATTTTATTTATCTATTCATGTGTTGGGAATATCCTAGGAATAGTGTTGCATTTTGTGTCAACATAATCGATTAAGATGTTCTTTTCCACTTAAGAGGCAGATCAAGTGTCACCTCACTGGGTATGTGTGTGTGTATGTGTAATTACTACTTGTATAGTTTTACCAATCTTGTTAATTGTTGTTTTTCTCCTATAAATTATTCTAATTCTTACTTTTTGTTAATATATGAATATGCTTGTACTCGATTCTTTATTTTTCTTTCTAAATATATATAGTTTAGTCTTCGTTCATTATTTTGGACAATTTAATGTTGTCAACCATACAGCAGCTAATTTTCATTCATACTTTCGTCTTGACATGTACATGGAACATCCTATTACACGAACTTTCACATAGTTACTGAATCGTATTTACTTTTTTTATTTCTATAATACAATAACGACAATAAACCAATTGAAGTCATTCAGATAAGTAATAATTTTCAATCTACACATTTGAATAGATATGCTTCGAAATGTAAATCCTTTGACTTTTAGAGCTTATAAATACTAAGTATTGAAATATACTTATCCAGAAACTATTCTTTTCCTGAAATCTCAATTCACATTGTTCAATGTCCTTGTTAGTTTCAGGACTTTAAATTGTAGTATGTAACAATGACATAGTATTATAGTCTATAAAAGACTATACTATATTTATTGATCAGCCGATTTCTAATCATTACAGATGATTAGAGAATACACAAGATGAGTTGTGATCTTTTTAAAATCAACAAAGTGTATTATTTATTTCAATGTGAAATTTTGATATGTTGGTTAAATTTCCTTGAAAAAGCTTAGATGAGAATGCCAAACGTAGACATTATATTCCAACGGTTGAGATTTTTGCAAATATAATTTCCTTCTTAATGTTTTATATTAACTCGGCGTCCAACTACTTTGAAACTATTCGTTCAAAGTTAGACGAAAGTTCTTGTAAATTAATTGTTATATAACAACAACTGTTTTATTATTTATCAGTAGTTAGTTATTTCTAAACGAATATAAGTAGGATGAACGCTACTCACAAGGATGCTTTAAGTAGTATGTAGCGGAATGTGGCCTCGAAGCTGTCACAGTCGACAAACAGAGAGATGAGTTTCAGTACATCAAAGCATGGAGTATGCAGAACACTTGAAGGCTCATCCAAACATTAGTTTGGATTAAACTACTAAATTGTAGTATAGAAATTCACAGTGAATTAATAATATAAAAATTGTAAATTAAAATTAAATTTTCTAAACAGTATAAATCAGATGTCATTTTTACTTAACATTATTGTTATTGTTAGTAGTCTTTAAAAATAAGACAACTGTTTTACTATGTTCCTTTCTTTAGTTTTAATAATAAACTACTATACAAGCTTCAGTGATTTATGTTATAATTACATGCATGCGTATATATATATATATATATATATACACGCACTTCCTTTCAAAAGAGACAGATCACAACCAGAAGGTGGGATACCAGTAACATTAACCATTCTGACCTTCTGTAAAAGTTATTTTATCGTGTTCATTTGTTTTGATATTGTTGTTACATCAGTTTCGTGTTCCCTCTTCAAATATGGAAGAAATGTATTCAAATTCTATTTCTGGACAAGATGTCAACTTAAGTGATTTCTTTTAAGAAAGTTGTTATCATCACTTATTATTTAGTAACTGAATAATAATGGGGATATTTACTGTTGTTTTAAATAAACATCACTTCTGCAAATCTAATGCTTTCCTACCCTCTTTTTAAAATTTATTTCATAAATACTTCTTGTAATTTCATCATATTTATTCTCATAATACAAATAAATACATTTGTATTTGTGCGTATATGTGTTTGTTTGTCATTGGTGGTATATTTCCGTTGTCATTTGATTGCCTGCTTCATTGATCTAACAGTTTATAATTGATTTCAAATAGTCGTAAGAACTACTGAATTCCAATTGCTCTCTCTTACATTATTATTATTATTATTAATACCATTATTATGATTATTGTTATTATTATTATTATTACTCTTTTATTAATCAGATAACTTCTTGTTAAAGGTCATTTCATCACTGGGCAGAAAAGAGATTCAATTATTATTTTTCCTTGTTTCAATCAATGCACCGACTAGATGTTGTAGATAAATTTTCCCTCATCTTCACTCTTTCTCTTTTTATTCTAATGGAAAATAATAAGATTATTCGTTGGGGTTATGTATGCATAAACTTATTGCTTATAATAAATGAGTTCGACTTAAGCATTACTTCTCATCTTGTAAAAACTTATTATTTTCTACTTATTTGTTCGAATTATGTCCAATTCTATGTATTCGATAATAGTTGCTTAGTATTTTTTTTCTTTATAGAAAAGTTGAAATGATCTAATTTCTTACTCGGTTTAGTACATTTACTGTGTTTAATAGGATCATCATTGATTTAAATAGATTATAATTTAAGGAAGTATTATCAATTATATTGAAATGAATCTATCCATGATTATATTGTTATAAGCGTCTATTAATGATGGCTAACATGTGAAGCCTAAATTTCAATGCTTAGTCATTTCTTTTGTTTACTTTTTGTCGCATTTTTACACACATACTGTTTTCTTTCTTCTCTTTTCTATTATATTGAAACCCTATGATTATGTTTGTGTTTAAATCAGTAATTTATTCATATTTATATATTTGGTTGTTACATTTTTAGTTTGCTAAAAAGAAAAAAAATGAAGAGAAAAGTAAAGTAAAGAAATATTTACATAATCACTTACAACACTGATTTGTTTATTAGTGTCAAAATTGTGTCTTCTTTCTGTGTCTATTTATGTGTATAAGTGCTCATTTGGATATATATATAATGAATGACAAGCGAAACGGAATTAACAAAACTTTTATACACAAAAACTCTTTATGTTTTAACAGGCTTAATCTTTTCTTGATGAAATTTCATAATTAGACATTTTCTAGATGAGATCTTTTATTAGAACAGTTAAGATATATGGCTAGTTTTATAGACGATAAAGACGCAAGTAAACCTTTTTTTATAAAAAAAAATACAGTTTTAAGTATTTATAGTATGAATATGATGAGTAAATATATAAGCGATTTGAATAAATGTATCTCTCATGATATTTACAATAGAAGTTCATTTACCATTAAGTATGGACTTGTATAGTGCATTCGTGTACATAATTGTGTTTCATCTGTAGTAATAATAATCATAATCATAATTATTATTATTTAGAATTGGGGATGATGAGTTGATCTTTGATTTAGTGTTATTGATGCATTCATTACATATGATTTATTTATGGTGGAGTTTTGTTCTCTGAGCTGGATACTTTGGTTGTGAAGCTTTTATTGTTCTTTTGAACGACATTATCAGCAAAAACTTCAGGTAGGAGTTTGTGCTCAGAGAACAAAACTCCACCTGAGCTACGAATCTTTTCATAATTCCAACCATCATGGCCATAAAATTTTTATTGAATTATGAAATAAACAACGGTAATTTATGTACTTAGGTTAAGTGACTGTTGAAACTTCTTGATATTTCAACACCTTTCTATCATTATTCTTTCATGATAAAACTTCCCATACATTTAATCGATATTATCGTTTTTTTAAATAATTGCCTTAACATTTCTGCCCGATTGATGACTGAATGAAAAGGATAATTGAATATTAACAGAGGTGATTTAATCGTTTTTTTACCTGGTAGAACAATTCTCACTTTCATAGTTTACATCATGGATTGATATTAATTAGACAACCAATTAGGAAAACCACGAAGTACGGGGTATCTTTTTCGTCCAAGTATGAGAATCCCCATCAATACGCATCCACAACCTTACTGAAAATCGAACATGGTACATTCAGGACTCACGGGCAGCGCTTAGGATTTAGACCACTTAGTAGGATGGAACAAATATCTACTGTTTCCTAGTTTCAATCACTAGTTATCTATCTAAAGTCAATCCGCGATATACACTACAAAATTCAAGAATTTCACTTATGTTTTATAAAGATCAGTCATTCGAGTTCATAAATCCGTGTTTTCTGTTGCTGAAATCGCAACATCAAAAGTCTTTTCAAAAAATATACACTACTAAACCTGGGACAGGAGAATTTAAGCACAAAGTAATATAGTTTACTTTAAAATGACTACCTCACAACTGGTTTAATTAAGTTGAAACATCATTGATCTAGAGTTACTTTTTTTTAAATAGAATAATTATGATGAGTTATTTAGATGTAATTAATTAGAAAATGCAAATTTTTATAACACACTATGACTAGATAGCAAATGAACTTGTATGAACAATTTCTTTTCTTATGATTTTTGTGCAAATGAGTTACTCAGCTAAAGAGTAGTGTCCGGTTCTCATTCATCTTTTGTTCATATTGTTAACTACCCCCCCCTTTTCTTTAGCCACATTCTAATAGTATATTAACTCTCTCTATACATATATTTATATTCAGATAGATTGTGGACAGACGTCTTTTGCACATGTTCAGTCAACCGTTATTTTTTTTATTTTTCAGACTTGAAACAAACCATTTGTTTCCATCATTCAAACTTTTTACTCGTTCCATTCAGTTGTAACATACACATGTAAGAGTTGGCTACAATAGAAAATTGTTAAAATGTCTTCTAGTTGTTTGTTGTTTATTTTATTAGACACCTCAGGTGTTGGATGACATATTCATGACGTTAATTAGTAATGCGGATGTTAGTTATGATGGTTTGTTAACGATACGAAATGACAGGATACGACTAATGTCTCAATATGATGATACTAGAAATGGTTTTAAATGAAATCCATTTATTTGAGAAAAAAATCTATGACAATGTTAGAATATTTGGGTAGACATGATCACATGTTGTTATAAAATAAAACCAATATATTAATGGTCTGAGTAAAAAAATCCATTATGTTATAGGAATTTACTATTTACTTTGTGTTCTACGAGCAAATACCCAGATTCATATTTTTTCTCCGTCTATATCTGATTGACTGATTTGTTTACATGATACACACATGCACCACTTTCGAAAATTTTTCGTCGTTTTCCATACCAAATGTAATTGTGCTATGTTTCTCTGTGGGTTTCCTAATCGATTGGTGGGTATAGGTAAGAGTGGATGATTAGCCCGATCTCCACAACCCGGGTTACCGCTCACGTTAGTTCATGAGTCATTCGTCTCATTATCCAGGGGGCACGATGCGGAATTGTGAGTCGGACTTCGCCTCCCTGATCTGTTTACACCTTGACAAAATTTAAATTTGATGCAGAAAAATTATAACTTCAAAAGTATTAGATGAAAAGCACTCGTTATATGTTTTGAGAAAGTTTTATAGCGTTTTATTTCATCTTTTAAACTACTGATTACAGATTTGTGTGTCACAAAGGATATTTATTTATTTATTTATTTGTGGGGGTTGGTAATCCACTTTGTTTCAATGCATTCATCACTTACTTAACGATACATTCTAATTTACACATATGATAACAAGTTTTCTTTATCACTTGTTTAACAAACTTGATAATTAGGTTTTCATTTTTCAAATATGGGTTTCAGAAATAAACGATCAATACAATAGACCACTTTTATCGAGGTTACAGTTGATTTTTGCCATTGTTGGTTATTATTAACCATTATTTCTCAGATCTATCATCGTCAACACTCTTCAAGTAAATATTCCACCAAGAACTTGTTAACAAATGTACTGACTAACTGACTACTGTCAACTTGTTTGTCGTCCTTCTTAAACATTTTTTTCAGTTTAGATATAATTGTAGAACATAACATAATCGACGTGAAAAAGTAAACAAATCCCAGTAAATCTCTCAATGTATGAAAACTTTTGTTTTCATATAATCGGAATTACTTTCATTTTCATCGTCATGCCCATTCATAAAGAGTTATGTTTTTAACATTGATTGATCATTAAATAGTGATTAATGTCATATTTGTCTAGTTCACAGTGCTAATCGAATTCAATTGATTAAGCTTCAATCTGATCACTAGTCTAAGTGACTTGATATTAAATGCACTATGTTTTGTTATATGATTAGTCTGAGCCCCAATAGCTTAGTGGTGACGTCTCAGACTGCGAGACTGGATGATCTAGTTTCGAATCAACTAGAGGACATTAGTTCCCTGAAGACTGCATGCATCTTTATCGATAAGTGATAGTCAGAATAAAAATTAGATTAATAGTTTTCAGTCTACTACCTTCAACTACCTAACATCAAATATTCCGTTTAGTCATTCAATCAATTATATTAGCTATTGATCTCTTGTTCATTCTTACCTTTTATTTATCCGTAATCTTTACTTGTCATTATTAATAATATATATCTAACGTCGGTTGGGTTTGCCGCTACCCTTATATTACTATTGTCGTTTTGTTTTCGTTTTCTCTATATATATACACTGCCCTATTTTTAAACTATTTTATCATATATATGAACACTGACTTCAATCCCTACTCTTGCTTAAGCACCAATGGAAAATTTAGAAAAAATTAAGAAACTTTAAAATTCGCTAAAAATATTTATCCGATATATGTAATCACGGCTGTTGGAAAGTTCTAAAAAGAAAGTTGAAAGTTTTCTAAGAGAAATTAAGAAACAATAACGTAATGCTGGTTCAACATTCTAAAAGTCTTTGACTGTTCATATCTCCTCCTTATTCACGAAAAAAAGATATTAATATGTTTTTTTGTCATTTTTCCCAAGTGTGTAACCTTAAAAGCGTGAAATAGTAATAAGAAGATAGATAAATTCACTTGCTGCGTAGTTGCGATAGTATTCTGTTTTAATTTACACCCTAAACTGTTGTATGGTTTTTTTTTGGATTTGTAAACCTAAATTCAGAGTTTACCAGATACGTAATTCAAATAGTTTAACGACTTGTAGGATTCTAACATTAGACTCAACCCTGGATTTCAACCATGTGATAATTCAAACTCTTACTAGTAGTAACATAAACATCATATCCGTTGACTAAGTTAATGGCTATATGAAACCAGTAACTCGGTGCATAAGGCATTAGCATTTAAAGCAAAATACTCTGGATTGGAGTCCTAATGTGAATATAAAAACTGGGATGTACCTACATTTAGCGGATGAATCCCAAATAAGTCTGAGACTCACGTCCTGTATTCCACTTCTAGTCTCAAGCTATCAATGTTAAATTCTAATATTAATAATTGGTTTGTTTTAATCTGTAACTTCACACTTATTGGTTGATTTACTTCCCGTTATCTTCTGCTTTCTCATCTGCTTGAATGTATTTGTTATGTAAATGTTCATGGGAAATGATTTTCTCCTTATGGTGGTTACTATCGTTGATATCGTTGATATACCCCTGAAAAAACTTAAAGCTTTCAAGAATATCTTCTCTCAAAGATTAAAACTTGGTTTTCACACATCTTTATCGCCCATTTTAATTTTTGATACATTTGCCCTGTTTTGTTAGAATTCGTCTTAAGGACAATAATTTCACACTGACATTTTATATCTATCGTAATCTGTCGACGAATTAAATTTGAAAGTAATCTTTGGAATTGATCATTGACAGCTAATGATTTAATATGTTAAGATAATTCTATCAACATTATTCAGTATAACTGTAAATATATACACATAAAGAGTTCATTTCCAGCATTATTGTTGTGGATGCGGAAGAATAGACCAATAATTATCATGTTAAGTCCAGTGGTGTCCTTGGACTTTAAATGTACATTCCCTATTGGCTATTATTTAATTCATTCGTTACATATTGCGTAAATGTTGTTTACTATTTTTATGGTACGCTGTGGTATGCTTGACTAGTATATAAACAAAGTATGTTTGAAATATAGTGATTCATATCTCCGAGGCTGTGACTTTTGTTCTCCACTCAACTGGGCTAGGACAGACAGCGGGGCAGGGCCAATCAGGGCACTAGGTCGTCCATACATGTTTTCCGTGTCACTCTCACCGAATCGATCAATAAACGCTGCTTATCAAACCCTGCAGTCTCACAACCTAAAGTCATAACAATTATATACTCTTTTTCTTTTTTTACTGTCATTCTTTATGACACTGGCACATTCGATCAGTAACAAAACTTTCCAGTATTCCTGGTTATCCAGCTTTCTTTTCAATGTCTAATAAAATTATACTA